>NW_021011533.1:0-453767 GCF_003987935.1 Bombyx mandarina
GTGTATGAAAGCTCTTGTAGTGAATTTTAATTTAGGATTATACGTGAAATTAAAATATCAATTCACAGAGGGCGCTACCTTACAATTATTTACTAATGACAAAATTTTACATATACTTAAGACGTTTAGGATAATTGTATTTTAATTTTGGAAGGTTTCACTTCTACCACGTGTGAATTGCACACATGTAATTTTTTATCACTGGTGGTAGGAGCACCTGTGAGCCCGCACGGGTAGGTACCACCGCCCCACCTATTTCTGCCGTGAAGCAGTAATGCGTTTTGGCTTGAAGGGTGGGGCAACCGTTGTAACTATACCTTGCCCGCTTCGAAAAGGCGACACGACATGAAAACCCTCTTGTCGTAGCCGCCACGTCATTGCGGATCCTCTCGATCCATTAACGGTGCTTTTAGGTACCACAAGCACCGGTCACCGCCCTCGTCGAACCCTTCGCTTGCGACGAAGGACTTGGTGAGTGGATTAACCCATAGACACAGCCAACTGAGTTTCTCGCCGGATCTTCTCAGTGGGCCGCGTTTCCGATCCGGTGGTAGATTCTGCAAAGCACTGCTCTTGCTAGGCCTAGTGTCAGCAACGCCTCCAGGTTGGAGCCCCGTGAGCTCACCTACTTGTGAGGTTGCGTTGCCATAGCCTCTCAAGGCTCTCAGCTTAGGCTGAAAACAGAAATTCTTATTTTTTTCAATAAACATGGTTTTATTTAAATTCCCAAAAAAATAACGCATCAGCATATAACATTATCTATATACATACATAACATTATTTATATTCACAATAATCCAAAAATCGAAATGTTTTTGTTCTATAGTATAACATTTAATTTTCAGGGAACCTACAGATTACCTTAACGAGTGATGTCAAGTTTGATAGTGAAGTCGAATCAAATATCGGCGAACAAAGCAAGCTGGATTTGATTAGTAAAGTTATATAATATAAAAACCTGTAGCGACATTTCCTGGTTTACATTTATTTTATAAAATCCATACTTTTTTTTCTTACACTTCCTTCCATCAATATCAATATACGTATGTATTCTTAATTTTTAAACAGGTGAGAATAAGACGATTCTAATTTAACTTGCAAGATCTCACCTAAGCAAACTTATTATTATATGCAAACTTTGTAGATTAAATAAAAACTTGTAAAAACGTAACGTATTTCTTAGGCTTAAGCAGTAATAATGACTCCAATATTCACTTTTCTATGAAGCTCTTACCTGACGAATACAACTTTATAAACTGCTAATGCAACCAAAAAATACAAATAATCATACCCGACTTGCCCACTTAATTGGAGATTGAGTAATATCGTTCATGGCAATCCAAGTGGTACGTCCAAGTCCCTAGCAACCTCAATCATAGCTTAAATAGAATATGGAGTAGAGATCAGGGTACACAGGGGGTTGGAAGCGAGCTGAATCTAGTCGCATAGTTTTGGGAGTCTTTCAAACCAGTGTTTTTGATAAACATGTTTGAACTATTCAGTGGTCTGTGGCGACAGAAAGAGATCTCCTCAAACAAATCATCAAAGCATTCTCCAGGATATATACGGTCTATACCATAGAAAGAATCAAAATCGTAAGTCCAAAAGCTGTATAAGATATCAAAGTATTTGGCACTAAATCGCGGTTCTCGGGACCGTATAAGCTCGTATTGTATCCTTTCCGACAGAGGCAGTCCTCGTATCAATTAGACTGAACTGACAAATAAGGTCCAGTCTGATTGGGTCCGGTCCTATTGTTTTTTTTTTTTTTTTCGTTTCGCCCCTGACTTTATACTCAATAAGGTGATTTTATCAGAATTGTGACTTGGCGAATTGGATTGGTTTTTTCGGGGTTGCTGCGTGATATTCATTTGATTTAGTAATACGTGGCTTAACTGATTTACGGTTGGATACATTCAATACTGAACCCAGAATTGAACAAAGACTCGTTGCTAATTGAACTAGACACAGGTCCAAGCCATGTCTGTTGTGAATCTTTTAATTTTTTTACCAAGCCGCCTATTTTTATATATAAATACGGTCGTGTGAACTACTAATCCGCCCTTCAAACGAATTACTGCTTCACGGCAGAAATAGGTAGGGTGGTGGTACATACCCGCGCGAATTCACAAGAGGTCTTACCACCAGTAATTACGCAAATTATAATTTTGAGAGTTTGATTTTTATTACACAATGTTATTCCTTTTCCGCGGAAATCAATCGTGAACATTTGTTGAGTATGTATTTAATTAGAAAAATTTTGGTAGGTACCTGCCCGCGAGATTCGAACACCGCCATAGTCTAATCGCTTCGTACGAATGCACCGGTCGTCTTATCCTTTAGGCTACGACAACTTAAATAGTAATCTATATACATATTAATACGCCCGACGCCGGTCATTATGTAAACACATGTACCATCTTACGGAATAAACGGTGTCTTTCATTACTGTGTATTAGTTCTTTATTATTGACGTCACAATCGGTAACAACATCTACAGAAGAGACCCAAAAGTAAAGATGGTAAAGCATGATGAGAACTGTAACTGAAAGTACAGTTCCTAAATTGAAGCACCCGATATATCAGCACTGCATTTTCAGTCTACTTTAACAGCATTTCGAATAAACTCAAACAAAGCTAACAAGGACAGCCCCGGTCACGTAACGTATCAGATTTCATTACGCTTACTAACGAACCGGGCTCTATAGACCGGAGTCATCGATTTTAAAATGTATCAGGCACAATCTGACTGATTTTACTGTGCTGCGTGCACAAAGATGTTAAATTGTATTAAATTGTATTGATAATAAACATTAGTTCGCGATTTCTGAATATATAAAAAGAATTGCATGATTTAATGGTTTTTTGTTATGATTGAAGCATTACTGGTGGCCCGGAGACCTTTCCAGTTTCACCAGGGCAGGTGGGCGAGCAAAAGCTGGGGTGGGATTTGCTAACAGCTGCCCGAACGCCTCCGAAGGAGACCTAACAACTCAAGAGCAGCTGCTTCGCGAATTAATCTATTGAGAAACTTAGCGAGCTGATGCATGGGTTAGGTTGCAGGTCAACCTCTTTGCCGAGTTCGACGAGTGCGGTTGCTGGAGTCCCTAGGCCTGCTCCTAGTGTTAAGGCTGAAAGCATCTAATGCAAGAGTTATTGGATCTGATGGATCTGTAAGGACATGTCTAGGGCGACGACGGTGACTGGCTCCTGAGTGATCAGGATTAAGGGAGTAGTCAGCGGCGGCAACAATAAGGCGATTATCATGACGCTTGGCCTTATCGAAGTAACGTTCCGACGCTGACTTCTTGTGTTGCGGATCGATTCGAAGCCGTCGTGTAGGTCGACGTTCCTCACGAACCAAGGAGCTCCGACGACTAACATGCAAAAGCGAGATTGTAGGGATTGGAGGGTGTCTTACGTGTGTGCGGGCCGCGTGAGCGAACACCACACTCGCGTAAGTCATGGCGGGTTTATTGTTTATACGTATGCAACAGTGATTGCACCACGAGTGAACAAGCGCACGGCCCACTTTATGTTAATCGCTTTTCGGAGCCTATTAGACTATTGATATTTTAAATATATGAGGTCTAATTATATATTGAATAGTGGCGGCTTGATTCTTGAAACCGGAAGGAATTAAGTTTTCTGATTCTGCTTGAGATAATCAAAATAAACAAATAGAACAATGAAGTGACTTAGTGATGAACTCTAAACGATTTATCATAAAAACTCAACAGCTTATAACCCGGTACAGAAATACCCGGATCACGTAGAGCATACGCCAAAATAAATACGTTTTGCCCAAACTTGAATACCGAGGGAAACAACTGACCGCGTAGGTAGTACAAATAAATACGTCACAATCCAGTAATAGTTAGCCCGGACCCATTAATTGAATTAGCGACCGTGATCCCGGGTACGCGGGCTCGGTACCCGCTCTATTTACCTGGCTTACAGCGGCGGTATATTGGTTCGCCGTTAATATCGAGAATCTCGTGGCGAGAATAAACGATTGGCGTTTTATATTGAATAACGTTTTATGTAGTTTTATTTGTATTCAGTTTACAAATAGTATATGTATGTGTGATTGAAAGAGTTCACAGCCTCTATGTTGTTAAGTGGTTCCTAGAGTTTGGAGAGAACAGTATTAACCAGTTTGAGACTAGGGTTCAAAATCTCAATTCTACATATTATATTAACCACTTAATTGAGTCATTCAATACTCGTAATAATTTAAGGATATTTTATGCAAGAGCAATTGGTTCTTGAAATTGGTTCGTTTTGAGGGTACGACAACAAAATTATAGTTTAATGAAACGCCTAAGCTTATATTATTTAGATTCACAAAACTTTAAAAGTTCATTGTGAAATTTTAGTTCGACGCTTCAAAAATTAATTGCTGGAGATATCGTTGAATACGTTCCATATATACCACACATATATACATATGCATAGGCGCTGCAGTTCTGTCTGCAAACAACAAAAATTATATTTTAAGCCTTTTTAGCTATTTTTACTGTCGACTTTCGTCCGAACTGAGAGTAATTTGAAAAGTAATACCGAGATATCACTTAATACCGAGGTACTACTTTTCAAATTTATGTCAAAGCACAACGATATGATTCAAACAATACGTAATTTATAGAAATTTCATTTCATTCGTATTTTACATGAACATGACTTGTCGTGGTAACCTGTAAAACAAGTAAAAGTTAAGTAATGTGTGTTTATTATGTGTATTTAACATGGAAAGCTAGGCATATTGACTGTGCAGCCGCCAATAATTCACGCACCTTATGGGAATATAATACAGAACAATTTGGATTAGTTAGGAGGTCAGATCAAAACATTTAGCTGTTAGCCTCGAGGGGCTATTTCTGATTCTCCGGGCTGGGAGGCGAGCTCTCGGGTCTCAGCCTGAGAGATTTTGCTAAAATTGCCCTAGCAAGAGCAGTTCTTTGCTGTATCTATCACTGGATCGTAATCGCAACCTAATGAAAAGATCTGGCAAGGAACTCAGTGGACTTCATTTGTTAATTTAGCAGTTACAGTAATAATAACACATTAATAAGAAAACAGCTATATAAGTATACTCGTAGCTAATTAGAAATCGCCGAGAGAAGCAATAGAAGTGGAATATAGATTAAAATGTGTAGAATCTAGAAGCGCAATTTGCGTATAAGTTCACGAATGAAACCTTCCGCGTGCCTTCTCCATTGGATTTAAGCTCGGAATACCACTTCGTCTTTTTCTTCCTAACGTTTTCCCGGTCTAGTGCCAGGGTCCGTTTTCCTACTTCAGCTTCTCATTAAGCTCGGACTACCACGATACATAAAAACTACATTCTGCATCAGAGTGACTGGCTTGACGAGAACAATTAAATAGTACACACCACGTCACAGCAGTCCATTGATCCTGCTATAAGAATTGCATGCCTTACTTTCCTCGTGCAAATAAATAAAAAAAACCTGATCAATTTTATATTTATTTATAATTAAATGTGAAATAACTAATTACTTCTTAAAGATCATTTTGATCACTACAGTTCTTCTAACTTTTATATTAATTATGAAAGCATAAAAGTTTGTGGACCAAAATGTTGCATAGTAATGACCTTAGAACTAATTAAACATGGTTCAAAACTTCGTGTCGCAGGTTTTAACTTAAAATTTCTAAATTCTTATTTAGTCACGATTTCGAGATTTTTTTAGCTAAAACAGCATCTCCATAATTCAAGGATTTGTTTCTTCAAAGGCTATTTTATTAGGCAGTAAAAAGAAATGTATGAACAACTAATAAATATCTCAAGACCAAGCAAGTTACCAATTCATAAATATCTCGCTCCAATATTCCCAAATTAGTGTCAGACGTGTAGTAAGTGGTACATTGCGTTTTAGTTGTTTAAAAGTAAGAAAAATATAGTAATTTTATATCAATGACATTAACATAGCTATAATATATTAGCAATACAAAGTTTATCGAAATAGAAGACATGCTTATAATAGAGCTGAGACCAGTAATTAGTACCACAATCGTTCCAACTTTTATAATATCAATAGGAACCATCCATCAACTTCCGTGGCTTTCTTTAAATTTAAGCCATCCTTAGTTTAGTGAGTATATATCGACGCTTGAAAGGCAAACGTGACTAAGCGACAATGCGTAAAACTTTACAGTAGACTAATTTAAAGTTGAAATACCTGAAGGAAAAAAAAAATTTAACGAATCTAGCTGGAGTAGAATCTAGCTAGTAGCTGTAGGATTGAAATGATTTTAATAGACCTAGAAATAATTTTTTTTTGCGCATCGAATATGGTTATTGCCTATCATTTATGTACAAAGCAGTTATTGTCGCTTAGTCACGTTTGCCTTTCAAGCGTCGATATGTATTATATACATACTTTACTAATTGAAAAATGCCTTCCAATTCTTACCATCGTGGACTACACGTATCCTGTTCTACACTAAAACTACATATTACCAAATAAAAGCTTTATCTTGTAAGTTATCAGGGCGCATTTCAATTTTATAGTTATTTTATAGAAGTTTATAAAAATATACTTACAAATGAAGAAAGCTGTTTGAATTTATGAAAATAGGCAATCGTGACTTCCATTGATAGTTTCAGGATCGTTCTTAAATCTTTCAAGCTCTTCTAAGTATCTCCTAAAATCATTCAATGATTTAGTCATTCTGTCATTAGCTAATACAACTCTCTTTGTAGTATCTTCGACATTATAATATCTCGTTTTCTGATTGTTAAGCTTTAAAAGTTCATTCCAGAATACATTCCGACGCTTGAAAGGCAAACGTGACTAAGCGACAATGCGTGAACTTTACATTAGACTAATTTAAAGTTGAAATACCTGAAAACAAAATTTATTTTAACGAATCTAGCTGTAGTAGAATCTAGCTAGTAGCTGTAGGATTGAAATGATTTTAATAAACCTAGAAATATATATTTTTTGCGCATCGAATATGGTTATTGCCTATCATTTATGTAAAAAGCAGTTATTGTCGCTTAGTCACTTTTGCCTTTCAAGCGTCGATTCGAACTATCAACATCTTGGTTCGTTTCTAATTCTGTGAGGGAAGATAGATCTTTGACTTTGATTTCATAAATATTAAGTGTCGAATATTCTCTTCCCTCAACATACGGAGTTATTGTAAAAAAATCTAAATCAAAAATAGTAGTGGTTATATCGATAAATAAAATACAAAAGCCATAAAAACCTGTAGCTTTGCCATTTGTATGATACGTTTTTTTTTTATTTGGAACCCTAAAATATTGTTTAGTATAATAGTTCCAAAAATAACAAAATTTCAAGATATATTATTAGATGATTAATTTTGCTAAGTAATATCTGATTGTCGTTTTCCTTTAAGAACGGTAAACATAACAATGAAACATACAAAGAATTAAGAGAATTTCCCTCATGCTCTATATAACAATATGATTCAAACAAAACGTAATTTATAGAAATTTCATTTCATTCGTATTTTACGATGGCGAGTCAAAGTTACGAAATGTATACGACATTCGTATGTTATAAGAAATTCGTTAGCTTTTATATTTTATTGTTCCACATTTATTTTAGATTTGCGACTTTTGTGCTTAAAATAGAATAGGAACTGTATCGCCGCTTCGCGCTCAGAGTAAGTCGGTTACAATTCGGCGAATTATTCGCGTGTTCACACGTGACTCCTTAAAAACGGCTAAATAATAAAACACATGAAAGATTATATTTCTTTGAAAACGTCGAACACAAAAACGAATTCCAATAAGACAATCCCGCAATACAAGCTCGCTTCTCACGAGTGGCCACTGTATTCAGTAGCTCGCAAATAACACGGAAATGCTTTTATCCGAAGTTATTTGATATTTTCATTTTCTCTTTTCGTTGCTTGTTTAATTTGTTCGAATGGATTAAGCTCGGCGTTTCGTTTTCGTGTTGCTTTTATGTATCGCGTAAAAATTCTAGTCGTTTGATGCCCGTTTTCTGGGAATCCATTAGTTGGATATTTACGTAATCAAGAATTGGGCTTTATTAGTTTTTGGTTGTTTCGAAAGAAATTATCTTGATCTGATATTATCTTGCTCGCGTGTGTTTTCGTGTAAAAATTCTAGTCGTTTGATGCCCGTTTTCTGAGAATCCATTGGTTGGATATTTACGTAATCAAGAATTGGGCTTTATTAGTTTTTGTTGTTTCCATTGAAATTATCTTGATCTGATATTATCTTGCTCGCGTGTTTTCGTGAAAAAATTCTAGTCGTTTGATGCCCGTTTTCTGGGAATCCATTAGTTGGATATTTACGTAATCAAAAATTGGGCTTTATTAGTTTTTGGTTATTTCGAAAAAAAAAAACGGATATTATCTATTTGAATATATTTCCGCAGATGATTTTATTTTTAAACAAATTATTAGGATCTGTTAATTTTGAGTTTTTGTAATAAATCCGTGAACGCGGTCTGAAGCGAAACGTTTTTCAAATTTGTGTTCATCAATTCGATGCCTCCAATGAACACTACGCCAACTCCAAATTCGTAGGTTTACAGGAGGAGCGTTTAAACGAAAAAAGTTGATAAAATCTTTATTATTGCAGATATATTTATGGCTTTTTTTGTGTAGCTAGCAGATTTACTCTTGCTTCGAACCCCATCAATAATGATTAATTGTAATACTTTTAAAATAGTGAAGCGATTTGCGTAAAAAACGAAAATTTCAAAATTTTGAGTTAGAGTAGTGTTCATTGGAGGCATCGAATTGGTCGGAAGCGAATCTTGTCATCTTTACGTCGTTGTCAGTTGACAGGTAGCTTTTGCTGCTGGAACTTGATAGTCGTTTATTTTTATTACTGCCATATTTGCATTAAAAACAATTAAGTACATACAATCCGTCTTTTTCAACAACGAAACTTAAAAGAAAACAAATATAATGAAATCGGTAAAAACAATATATACATAGTTCTCTACCTATAGTCATCAATAAGTGTGTACGATATACCGATATATACCTTATAATAAGTTTACAAACCTCGTTTTGAATGGAAAACGTATCACAGCTAGTATGAGGCATTAGTGGGAATAATCCGATTAATATTTTTGCGTTATTGCGTAATCAATAATAGATTTGTTCGTAGTTACCGACAAATAATCGACTAAGCAGTGCGCTTCGTGGTAATGGCGCAACTAAATTTAGCGAGCGATACATCGTGACTATTCATTTGAATACCATTGACATTTGCTTTGCTTGGCACGGGCTATTTGGGGGACTATAGAGAGAAATGAAAGGTTAAAAATATTCTACCTCAATAAACGCAATAATTCTCGGAACTGAGCATACTAATATTGTATTTACCTTAAAAATATACGCGAACCATAAATCTAATTGGAAGGTATATGATAGGCTCTTTTCATAGATAATACACATAAATTAGTTATAAATAAGCAATTCAAGCACTTAACAAAAATGTTTATGGGCGTCGGTCACTAGATGGCCTCGCTTCCGTTAATTTCTCACTGCTCCAGTAGATCGCAGTAACATATTGCCATCCTTTAATTTATTTTTAATGAAGGATTTTGTACATTTTCAGAAACAACAAATTGATAAAATTTTATCAATTTGTCTACAACAAATAAAGACTTGTATGATTTATTAATATTTTATTTTCTGTGTTTAGTTATACAATAATTATTATAAATGCTGTAACTTTAACAACAAGCTTAGAGGCACCCGCTGCGTGCAAAGAATATATTCCCAAAATATTAATTTAATGTTAGCCTTCTATCGAACTAATACCAAGCGAAAACATTGTTTTCAGTTCATACCCAAGGCGTATTTTCAACAGTTGAAAGCGCGGTCTTGAGTTACTGGCACTGTAACAATAGCCGAGCCTCCACTTTATCGACCGCCATAGCCCGTTGATAAACTCACAGAACGCCCTTATGATTACTTGCTTAAATAGAAACCTGTCAGTTTGATTGGCAGCTCCGTTTCGGTTTAAAAATTCAAAGCAGCATTGTAAACTAACCAAACAATTACATTCGTTTTCAAAATCGTTATACCGATTTTTAAAAAAATTGTATCATTTTTATTGTTTCAATGGGTAGTCGAATCATTCGCTCGTGGTGATCTAAAAATCAATAGTAGGGCTCCAAACCTACCAAATGCGAAAATTCTCTTCTTAGGCCTTATAGGAAAACATATTGTGGTCCTTCAGAAATACCACACAGGGAGCACATATGTGAAAATTATGACCGATAAAATCGAAGTGTAACAGGTTTATGCGATCCCTATAAAATTGGTGAGCTGAATTAAAATCGGTGGTAGGACCTCTTGTGAGTCCGCGCCACCACCCTGCCTATTTCTGTTGTAACTATACTTGAGACCTTAGAACTTATATCTCAAGGTAGGTGACGCATTTACGTTCTAGATGTTTATGGGCTCCAGTAATCACTTTACACCAGGTGGACTGTGAGCCAGTCCACCAAACTAAGCAATAAAAAACAGTTTTACCATAAAACTGAGCGAACGGTAGCTTAACATAAAAGTATGTATTATATATCCAACGACACTGACTAATGTCAGCTACTCCAACCAAATTCATTTCAGACTTAATTGAATCAGCTAATTAATTAGTGAAGGATTTATTTGAAAGCTGGTAAGTCAATTTGTTTACTTCGATTGACAGTTTTGCAGAATTTGTGGTTTTGTTAACGTAATTTTAAATATATATTGTTATAATATTATGTACCTATTGTTTTATAATGTTATGGGCATTATGGCATATAATATGTAATTTTACTATGTAATTTTTATTTGGTAATATGACAAATTATATTGACTATTAAATATAAATTATTATGAATGAATATAATCTCAATAAAAAACCTTAAAAGTAGCTTTAATTCTGTCTATGACTCGCAAAAACCGAAGAAATTACTCTATTTGCCAAGAACGGGTTCATTATGTCGTCTAAAACCAAACAGTTATTATAACTGTAAAATATTCGAAAACTTTGAGTTAATATTATGATAATAATAAACCTAAATTAAATTGTAATGGGACCACACGGGAAGCGTCAGCTTTCTAATAAAAAAAGAATCATCAAAATCGATTCACCCAGTCAAAAGTTATGAGATAACAAACATAAAAAAAAACATACAGTCGAATTGAGAGCCTAATAATAGCAAATAGTCACTGTTCTCATATGCTTCACTATCTATTTATCACACATTGATTCTGAATTAAAAATACGCTCATACAAAAAATAACATATTATCATAGATTCGATTCTTCACTAATGTCACAGGCGAATATTTCTTCTATTTCACCAAAAGCAAGAGCTATCAAGTACAATATTTATAAGAGTAATTAGTCTTTCTTCGAAGCAAATAATCTAAATTAATATTGGAAATCTCGTTCCAAGCGATTAACTGCTATTTCACAGATCCTTACACACGAACTGAGTGTTTCCTGTACAACAAGACATTAAGCCTTGTGCTTGACACGCTAATGTGCAATCAGCCGTCGTAGATATGCAGAGACATAACACTGAAATGTGTGGCCACGAAAAAGACGATTTGAACATTCTCTAACATGAAACATTTTGTTTAAATGACCAACGAATAGATAGACGCTGTGGCGGTAGCCATTATAAAAACACAAGATATGTGACAGATTCCTGAATCTTGCTAACGACATTTTCAATAATAAAGTGGTGAAATATTTCATTCATTTTTGGCAAGCACCCTAAAAGACATGCATAAAGATGGATGTAAATATTTATCCATTCTAGTGGTCATTAAAATATCAATACTAATAATGCACTATGCAAAACTCGCCTTTGCTACATCGCTTAGAAATTTTTGTTGACTTAGCAACATATTAATATTATTTTGTGTTAAGGTTCCCCGCTTTTAGCCTCAGAACGATTAGCGTCAGTGAACCTTGTTTCCTTGTAAACATATGTAAAGAAACTATATTTATTTAAAGTACATTTGTACAGCACTCTATAGCTCCTGTGTACTTATATAGATGGCGCTGTCTACAATGGTTGTGAATGAAGGGTTGACATCTGCCATGTTCGGTCATATTGTTATAAATTAAATTAGATAATTAATTTAAGGAACTCATAGTGGACTTTAAATGTCGTTTCTCTGTTTCCAGGTGAGATACCTATAATGTGAATATACTGTTTACTACTGTTGTTTATGTTATTAAGTTGTAAAATTGTAAGTTATTAAAATAATAAAATCTCCGTTTCCAGAGCAACGCCATATTTGTTTCAACTGCTATTCCCATTTATAATTCATAGTAAATTAAATAGAAAAGTTTTAAACATATAATATAATGCTATCATCTGTTTTAGTGGCTCCACAATGTTGTCAATCACCGCTCGAAACTATCGTTAATCCAGTTACGATGCCTCAGAAACGTGTATCTATACTTGATACATGTTGCCTCTGTTTGGTCTCTTCCGCTTAGTATTATGAAATGTATTTGTTTATGAGAGGATCTTAGGTTTTAGAAAAGAGACTGGTTCCCTAATCAGCTCTAGTCCTATTGGTGGTAGGACGACCTGTAATCCCGCACGGGTAGGTACCACCACCACGACTATTTCTGCCGTAAAGTGAACGTGTTTCGGTTTTAAGGATGGGGCTTAGAAATCGTTTCACATGGTGGGTGGCGGCAATCGGCAGAGAGGCGCGTCCCGGCGCCGCGAAAGTTTAGGCGTGGAAGCTTCAATCTCGGCGGGCTGTGCTTGAAGCGTGGTTTTGCCGTGGCGGACTCGGCTTATAGGCGACGGACTGTCGAGGCAATCCACCCGGTTCACTCGAACTGTGGAAATCGCGACTGAAAATGTCTTACATTTTGCAGAGCGCAGGTCCTCACGGGACACGGTTGCTTCCACTTACCTCCTGGTAGCTGGTAGCTACCTCCATTTTGTCGCCCGAAGAGATCATATTCGTTGTCGTCGTGGCATAAGATGTCCGGTGAATTCGTATGTAGCGAAGCACCGGTGTTCGAATCTCGCAAGCGGGTACAAATTTTTCTAATGAAATACGTTTTTAACAAATGTTCACGATTGACTTCTACGGTAAATGAATAACATCGTGTAATAAAAATAAAAACTCGCAAAATTATAATTTGCGTAATTGCAGGTGGTAGGGCCTCTTGTGAGTCCGCGCGGATAGATACCACCACTCTGCCTATTTAGGCCGTGAAGCAGTAGTGCGTGTCGATTTTGAGGGTGGGGCAGCCGTTGTAACTATACTGAGACCTTAGAACTCATATCTCAAGGTGGGTGGCGGCATTTACGTTGTAGATGTCAATAGACTCCAGTAACCACTTAACACCAGATAGGCCGAGAGCTCGTCCACCCATCGAAGCTATAAAGTCTTTGCCTGAGGACTGTTATCAGAGTAAGTGTTATTGTCGTGAACTTAATTTTAATTTCATAAAAAATATTTTAAATGATAATAATTAAAGTATTAAAAGTATTTAATTCCAACATAATTTTACAGAAGATGGTTTGTTAAGTCCTCCCCGTAAGTAAATAATTTAATAGGTACTTGTCGTGGGAATGTGTCGGAACCACACTATTTATAATTTAGTAATAAGCACAACTAATTTATACAATTAATGATTATAATTAGTCCACTTATAATGTTTGTCATGGTCTGTAGAGTAGTAGTAGTCAGTGACTTCATATATAGTTTCCCAAAATTATTTCAGATTCAACCCTAATTTTAAAAACAGAATATCAGTATGGCTGCCTGCCCTACTCTAGTGTTTTTCCCATTGGTTTTCGCCACCGGATCCCGCATTCTTCGAACCCATAAATCACGCGCAGGTGTCTTTGACACTGTTTCTATCTTTTTTTAACGTTATCTTTTGTCTCTCTCTTGATAGCAATTACAAGGGAATGTTTTGGCTCGTAATTTACGAAAAAACATTTTGTGTTGCTTAGTTATTTTATATTGTTGTGATGGTTATATTATTTTGAAAATAAATCCTAATACTTTTGTCTACGTTAGATTTATGATAGATTAAAACAGCTCTTTATTGTTCCTTTTCGTCTTCACATAAGAACTGACTCGGTGGTGTAGTGGATAGCGGCCCTAACTGTGGCGCCGAGGGTCGTGGGTTCGATTCCCACAACGGGTTAATATTCGGGTGATGAACAAATTTGTTTGCTCTTTGCGTGGGTATTTATTATTTATATATAATATGTATATATTTAATCGTGTATATCTGGTACTTATAACACAGGGAATCCCAATTTAGAGCCAGATGACCGCGCGTGATTTGTTTCTCAACTTTAGTGCTTGTGGTTTGGCGTTGAGGAATATCAGTGAATAAAAGAAACTATTTGATATTTTATCAATTAAACTGTGTTATATGCGTCGTTAGAATAAAGGTAATGGCGATTCACCAATCACAGCGAACTTAATACAACGAACTTATGCTTTAATAAAACTTTCAACTTTCAACGTAAATACTTTGGCACGTTGAATTTTTATTGAACGTCGTTGTAAAATTTTAATAAGACTTCGTAAATTAATTAACAGTTCCAAGATAATTACGTTCAGAAGATACGTCGGGCGAGAAACAAAATTTCAATGGGAATTTTCCACTAATTGCATGCTCCGACGTTTTATCCGAAGCGAAAAGTTTCGTTTAGTTAATGAACTGACTGGGTTTTTATTAATTTTAGGAATTAACGAACAGTTTCGGAAGCGACAAATCGAAAAGAGATATTACGATTATTTTTTTTAGTTGCTTTGCTGTCTTTTTGTTGAAATTGGCGCATGATAGACGGTCTACCAGTGTTTGTAAGTAATGTTACGCGCTAGGGCTTCTACCGAATTACAAGCTAACACTGTATTCAACACTTAAAACACTTAAACACTTCACAAACACTTTAAAAATCTCAATTCGCTTCTTCCGCTTCGCTTCAGGTGATCCGTTCGCTGTTTCGCTTCTAGTAGTTCTAATTACTAACTTACTGCGTGCCATTTCTGCAACGCTTTTATAATCGATACCACATCCCTAGAATTATCAAGAATATTCCACACATCTCTAGTGTTGTATTTCCGCTATCTGACAATAGATGGCGTTGTACTTCTCTAGCGTTCTTCTATTCGGCGATAGATGGGTTACTCTTACCGGCATAACAGTAACAATACATATTATTATCCGACCTAGGCGACGGGCTAACGCATAGCCGCCGTCGCCCGAAGCATGTCTTGTCGGATCCCCTCGATCCACTCTCACTGCTTTTAGGTTCTTCAAGCACCGACCACCGTCCTCGTCGAACTCTGCGGCCACGGCGAAGGATTCGACGAGCGAACTAATCCACGGACACAGCTCACTGAGTTCCACGCCGGATCTTCTCAGCGCGTCGCGATTCCAATCCGGTAGTATATTCTGCGAAGCACTGCTCTTGCTAGGGCCAGTGATAGTAAACTCTTTCGGACTAAGCCCCGTGAGCTCACCTACCGTAGTCACGCTGTAGCTGGGATAATCTCTTAAGCTACCAGCAAATAGGTAGGAAAAAAATATTCAAGAGAATCGCACTATTCTTCAAATATGACTTGAGACACTTTGTGACATGAAGTCGAAATCAAAACTACTTTTACGATTGAATCTCGAAAGGACGCAAATAATACAATTACATTAAGAACTGCAAATTAAATCGTAATAGTAATTTGAATTAGGTCTACGACTCGCGGAAGTCGAAGAAAATACTGTATTGTTAAAGCAAGAAGATCGAAGTTTTTATTTATTTATAACGAGCATGGATGGACGAGCTCGTGGCCCGTTTGGTGTTAAGTGGTGAGATGTGAGTTCTAAGTCTTTATTTTTTTGCTCTTATAGGCAGATAAGCATACGGCCCACCTGATGGTGAGTGGTTACCGTCGCCCATGGACTTCAGCAATGCCAGGTGCAGAGTCAAGCCGCTGCCTACCGTTAAATACTCTCCACAAGCCTCGTTTGAAGAAGGATATGTCATAGTGTTCGGGAAACACCGTGGAGAGCAGCTCATTTCAAAGCCGGATGGAACGTGGCAATAAAATATCTCTGGAAACGCACTGTGGATGAACGCAGTGGCTCCAGGTAGTATGGTCTCAGTTTTTACACTACAACGGCTGCTCCACTCTTCAAACTGAAATGTTTAACTGCTTGACGGCAGAAATAGGCAAGGTGACGGGACTTACATGTGCATTCTGGCAAGACTTACCACCGGCAATTACGCATTTTTTTTGGATATCCATCGATCGCTTTAACAAACCAGCAATGTAAATCAAGAAACAGCTTTTGAATCGAATTCTAAAAATACAATAGAACCTTTTTTTTTTATTGCTTCGATGTGTGGACGAGCTCACAGCCCACCTGATGTTAAGTGGTTACTGGAGCCCATAGACATCTACAACGTAAATGCGCCACA
This sequence comes from Bombyx mandarina, assembly GCF_003987935.1. The sequence goes on from NW_021011533.1 coordinate 16,460, forward strand.
CACCTTGATATATAGTTCTAAGGTCTCAGTACAGTCACAACGGCTGCCCCACCCTTCAAACCGAAACGCATTACTGCTTCACGGCAGAAATAGGCGGAGCGGTGGTACCTACCCGTGCGGACTCACAAGAGGTCCTACCACCAGTAATTACGCAAATTATAATTTTGCGGGTTTGATTTTTATTGCACGATGTTATTCCTTCACCGTGGAAATCAATCGTGAACATTAAAATTTGTTAAGTACGTATTTCATTAGAAAAATTGGTACCCGCCTGCGGGATTCGAACATCGGTGCATCGCTCGACACGAATGCACCGGACGTCTTATCCTTTAGGCCACGACGACTTCAAAAACCTCACAAGAACCTCACCGGCTACGAATCAAAATTGTAATCGTCCGAAGTAAGTGATCTAAAATTGTCCGACTACCCGCCAAACCACGCACCGCAACCGTTGTTAAATATGCAACGTTCTAAAAGCGTTTTCTTGTACAGTCCGCTGTAATTGTCGTTTGTACAGACGGCCGCTCCTGCGAGTTTTGATGCTGAAAATAACCTTCCATTTGAATGTAATTATGGAATTTTTATTCATAGGAAAGATAATGTTTCTTTGAATTTGGAGGGTAACGGAATATTTGTTATATTCTCATTTAGACTTTAGAAATGTTTACGAACGACTTCCGCGGTGATGAAAAAACTTTTTTTTCCTACCTTTGTTGATAGCCTTGAGAGGCTATTTCAGCTTCACCCTAACATACTTACATATGCCCCATGAGCTCACCTGAGCTCACGGGGCTCAAACCGGAGTGTTGCTAACACTGACCCTAGCAAGAGCAGTGCTTCGCAGAATCTACCATCGGATCGGAAACGCGACCCACTGAGAAGATCCGGTGAGAAACTCAGTGGACTGTGTCAATGGATTAATTCGCTCGTCGAGCCCTTCGTCTCAAGCGACGGGTTCGACGAGGACGGTGACCGCAGGAAACAACAACGCGGAATAAAAAATAAATTTGCAAAATTTAAAATTGTCATGTAATTACTTGTGCTAGAGTATATACATATGAATAAGACTAAGATATTTTTATTTATTGTATAGATGGGTGGACGAGCTCACAGCCCACCTGGTGTTAAGTGGTTACCGGAGGCCATAGACATCTACAACGTAAATGCCGCCACCCACCTTGAGATGAGTTCTAAGGTCCCAGTATAGCCACAACGGCTGCCCCACCCTTCAAACCGAAACGCAATACTGCTTCACGGCAGAAATAGGCAGGGTGTAACCTACCTGTGCGAACTCACAAAAGGTTCTACCACCAGAAAAAACACACACCCAACCGTTATTCAATAAAATTGAGGCTTCAACGTAATATCTCAAGGCGAAAACTTAATGTCAGGCATGATCGATCACCTCTCTAATCTACGTATTTAAAAATAGAATGGATATATCGGGTGATCAGGAGGCTGGGCATATAATATATGACAGAGGAGTCCATAGAGTCCATATACATTAAAATATTTAGACTGTAGTGTTGACTTTACACTATATCTTATACCTTTAAACGAGCAATTCTTGTATATTAATATATATATATATATAATCTGAATCTCGGAAACGGCTCAAACGATTTTCATAAAATTTAGTATACGGGGAATTTCGGGGGCGATAAATCGATCTAGCTGCGATTTATTTTCAGAAAATGCTGTTTTATACGTGTTTTCAATAACCAACTCTTCCCGGCATCTATTGGCGAATAATAATACTATTTTTCTTAATTGAGGGCAACTACCCGCTTTAAAGACACAACAAGATGGCGTTATCAAAAAAAAAAACCGAGCAAAGTTCGGTCATCGTCTGGTTTATTATATAGACGATTAAATTACATACTCAAACAATCAGGGATTATAAAAATAATTACCGATTTAAAATCGATAGTGCGAGTGACAAAAAGAGAATAGAATGACTTGACGTCCGCGCGCCATGACAGACGCAACTCTATTTAGTGTTACTAGCTCCTAAACAAAATTATTATTTAGTCGAATACAAAACGATTAATCGTTATCAAAATAACATAATATTAATTTACCTTTTTTTTCTACCTAAGCAGATAGCCTGGAGAGGCTATTTCAGCGGAACCTTAACTAGTAGGTGAGCTCATGAGGCTCAAACCTGACGACGCTGCTAACACGAACCCTAACAAGAGCCGTGCCTCGCAGAATCTACCACCGGATCGGAAACGCGACTCACTGAGAAGATCCGGCGAGAAACTCAGTGGGCTGTGTCTGAGGGTAAATTTACTCGTCGAGCCCTTAATCGCAAGCGACGGGTTCGACGAGAACGGTGACCGGAATTTACCTACGATCGTAAAACCCACAAGATAATTTGTAACTCAACCAATAACGCGCCATTATTTATTATAATATGTCACTTATTATTATCTGCCTAAACGGGTTCCCGCGCTTTACGTCGAGTTAAATTTATAAGATTAATAAAAAATTTAAACCTTTTCAAATAATAATAATAAAACACGTGCCAAGCCCAAAAGAAATTAAAAGCACGATGACAAGTAAAAAACACTCTCTTTACAAAACACGTAAACATTTTTTTCGAGCGACTTGTAAAACCTTTTTCAGTGTAGGGCACTTCGAAAGCGAGAGTCACCTCCCAAGTAGTTAGGGTAACTTTTTTTTATTTAGGTTGGCGTCACATTGAGCTGGAAAGACATAAAAATTTTAAATTCCATTATGTGAGCGTTTCTGAATTTAATGGAATATAGTAATAGAATATAGTCCTGCCTATTTATGCCACGAACAATTTAATATTACTTATAATGCGATTGCTGGGCGGCATTTACGTTTGAGAGAGTATTTCGAACTCTAAAATACCGTAGATGGGGGGGGGGGTAATCGGGACTCTTTCTTAATCCAACGCTCAATGGTTTTTCTTAGGGTAATTAATACCAATAAAATTGAGATTAAAATGGTTCCGGAGGCTTAAATTTTTATATACGATGCGTTATTATATCATCATATACATAGCTCATTACAAAATATTCACAAAAATTTATAAAACTAGCTTGACCCGATTCACCTTGGCTTTGTGGTGTTACGTATGGAGACAATAGAGTATTTCGATAGAGCTGACACTATTTAGTTGTTAGCCTACCTAACTTTAGGTAATTAGCTTTTTAATATCTTTAATGAGTTACAAAACTTTGATGACTAAATTAAAGTATTTAATATTCTTAAACACTAAATAAAAGTAATTTTCAGTTCAACAAAGTTAAATCTAACAACTCAATAAAAGTATTGTGAAATCCCAGATTTGTCCCTATTCTAACTCTAGTCTCTATTCTCCCCAATCTACTATACCCGTCTCATTTTAAGTACCTGCCCGCGCGTTTTAATATCAATAAACAACGAGTAATTCCGGCAACCACTTAAGACCAGCTTTCTCTAAACTCGTATTGTACTTTACCGATACTCGAGTACTGGTGGTAGGACCTCTTGTGAGTCCGCGCGGGTAGGTACCACCGCCCCTCCAGCGGGGTATTCCGGGACACCAGCGGCATCGTCTGGGCGGTCCGACGGGCTGCCGTACCGAGACGGCCGACGTTTCAGAGCCTTCGATTCGCCTCGAAGGCTCCGTCGGCTGGGCGTCCTTGGGGTGAGCCGCGCCGTCTGGTTGCAGTGTTGACCGCGGTAGCCACCCTATCTCATCCGGGTTCTGACCTCGGAGGCGATCGGACGTCGGGTGTAAGAGTGCAGGGGAGTCGTTTAGTGGGTGGGCCCTAAAATCCTTGGGCCCGCGGTCTGCTCACAACACCATGCAGATCGTAGAGTCTCACATACCCCGCGCGCCCCTTTTGCGCGGGGACCTCGTAGAAGGTTCGGCACTTTACCCGAAAAAAAATAAAAAAAAGGTACCACCGCCCTGCCTATTTCTGCCATGAATTAGTAATGCGTTTCGGTTTGAAGGGTGGGGCAACCGTTGTAACTATACTGAGTCCTTGGAACTTATACCTCAAGGTGGGAGGCGCATTTTGTTGTAGATGTCTATGAGTTCCAGTACCCATTTAAAACCAGGGGGCTGTGAGCTTGTCCACCTATTTAAGCAATAAAAAAAATACTTACTTTTATAAAAAAATACTACTACTCCTTGCGTCGTGTTCCTCAGTGCTGAGGGTCGTTATCTTTACGGAGCACTTTTCTTTGGACTATATTCCTCTATTCCCTCCTGTCCAGCGCAGCGGATATTATGTCAAAGCCAATCTAGACAAAATAAAAAGTATTTAAATATTATGCCGTCTTCCTCCCGGTGTGCCAACAACAGTTGAGTCAGCGTAACTGAGTTCACGAGTAGTGTCACTGACGTGCGACTTTCGGGCCGTAGACGAAATCTTCGTGTCATCGTAGGAAAGTTTGTAAAAATATTGATAATTTACAGCTTAGATTTGACCTTTGACCTTTGTCCTTTGAACTGGACCCACGAGTCCGAATTCGATTTCCGGTCGTAGACGTTGCTGTTCATGACAGTTAATACTTGATTTCTGAGGTCGGTTATTCTTGTAGTCTATGTAAGTTTCACCCAAAGCATAGACAAAATGGTTAATTTGAACCGATTTAATGACATAAATATTTTTTTTACAACGTGTTACAAAATACCCCGTAAGAAATATCTTATACCTTTAAACGAGCAATTCTTGTACATATATATATATATATATATAAGCTGAATCTCGGAAACGGCTCCAACGATTTTCATAAAATTTAGTATACAGGGGATTTCGGGGGCGATAAATCGATCTAGCTACGATTTATTTTCAGAAAATGTTGTTTTATTCGTGTTTTCAATAATCAACTCTTCCCGACAACTATTGGCGAATAATAATACTATTTTTCATAATTTCAACTAACTGCTTTAAAGACACAATAACACTAAAGCTATTTCATCAGATGGTGTTGTTAAGCCACTTATCTCGGTCATCGCCTAGTAATTAATTATCAAAGCCAAAAATGTTGTCAAACCTAGTCAAAGCCAAATATGTTGTCATGTCAGGGAAGCAGATTATTTAACAGTAAGGCCTACGTGCCCATTTTACCTAATAATTGTCTACTTTAATTGTTTTTCTATTTTTCATTCATAAATATTTGCTACCTCAATACAAGGATGTCATTATACTCAAGTACTTGTCGTACTTTCTGCGTAGGTACATTTTGCGTCCCTAGTTTACTTTTTATTTTTACTGAAATAGGATTTTCACATCAGTGAATATAATAATATATTTTTTTATTTTTTTGGGGTATATTATACAGCATTACTAAGGTTCTTAAATATTGTGAATGGACTCGTTATAAGGCCCCATTTAAGCTCCTTTCGGCTTTACGGGTAGTTTTGTAACACCCTGTATAATGATATGGAGTACTTCAGAAGGAATAAACAATAAAACACTTAATTGTATTTTCTACGATATAAAAGGAAAACAACATTTAAATCCCTTAGTCTCTTTTAAAACCAAAATTAACAATTAAAAAGTAAAAAGCATTAATAAACTATACAAAACTGAGCTCCCTTTTTTATTCAATGACAGACTTCGCACCATGACACTGGATGACAGTGAAGAAAAATCATTTTTAAAAACTAAAGAGTTTTAAATGATAAAGGTTTTTCTTTACATTTACAACACTGTTCACGCCGTTATCAAAATTTGACTATTGTCACTAACATTAACATTTATTGTTTCTATTCAATTTTCTCTTTTTTTGAAAGTTAGAAAATAAAGTGGATTCTATCGGGTTTTTTTAATAGCACTAAATCTTGTCAATAACGTTAAATTTAGTGATTAGTTAATAGAAAGGCTCATTCAAATAATTCTATGCCATATTTTTTTTTTTAATTTAACTATTTTGTCTATCTATATTACACTTCCTTATCATCAACAGAAAAAAAAAACACCTTGATATAACTGGTTTTATGAAAAGGAAGGGATTTGAATAAATTTCAGCGGCTGATTCAGTGAGATCTGGGGGATTCGTCGGGCCTTGGAGGTCTCTAAGTTATGAGACCGTTGTTTTGGTTGACTTAGGAACGTAATCTTCGCCTGAGGATAAATGATACGATTCGTAATGTCCGTAGCGGATTTAAATGGACCGCGTGGAATAGTATAGCTCTTAGCATAATGTCTCTGGAGTATCTAGCAATATATCCTGGCCAACTGAATCATTTGCAGCCTCAACTGTGAGCTGGAACATAACTGGCGTCCATTGTTCTACAATAAATGTTAATAATACGTGAAGCAAAAACTTTGTATCCCTTTTTACGAAAATTGCGCGGACGGAGGAGTATGAAATTTTCCACACTTATAGAAAATATAGAGAAGAAGTGCACAATGCTAATATTTTTTTAAAAAAACGCATAAAAGATACATTAAATCAATAAAGAAAACATTACAGACACTACATACCATGTATTTGACGCAACACGCATGCATACTATTTATTGTCAAACTTTTGTTCTTGACGTCTGTTGTCAAACTGAGAATAGATTAAATATTGTTTGTCTTTGTTAATATTTTTATAGTGTAGCCTTGGCGAAATTTGTGATTATAGAAGTATACAATACAATCATAATAATGTAGAAACTTACAATTCCAATTATTATAGTCGAATTTCGACTACTGCGGGACCTCTAGTAAATGTTAATATCGTTACGCACTAGGGTTGAAGATAAATAAAACTATCACCGAATTACAAATCAAAACTCTATTTAGTTAAACACTTAGAACACTTACAGAGCCCTTTACAATTCGTAATTCGCTTCTTCCTCTTCGCTTCAAGTGATCCGTTCGCTGTTTCGCTTCTAATAGAACCGATTACTAACTAGATTCGGGTCATTTCTGCAACGCTTTTATAATCGATACGACATCCCTAGAAGTATCGAGAACATTCTCGGGAAGGCCTTTTCGGTATGTGTTTAAGCTATTTGATAATAGATGGCGTTGCATTTCTCGAGCGTTCTCGATATTACCAGTTGTTTTGATATTCTTTTCTGCTATTCAACGATAGATGGTGTTACTCTTACCCGCGTAACAATATGTAACTACGGCTAGCAGCCACGAAAATTTATGAATGTAGCTACCATAATGTGGATTACACAAAAACAAATCGTCCCCTATCTCGCATCACTATTTTTAGGACACGCTAGTCGAGAATGTGAAGATATTATTAGCTTAATTTAAGTTAAATAGCATACGCTGACACGTGAACATATTTGTTACAAACCAGACCAAGCTTTAACAAACAGTTCGTCTTTTGTTTCCGAGAATGACTCTTCTGCATGTTATGATAAGCCCTATAAAAATAAATGTAACAGTATTTACATAATATCGCTGTGTAGATTCTGCCATTGTGTTCGTCCTCTCGGTCCCGCTCAGTCGCCATGGAGGATCGAGTATTGAAAGGATTCGTGCTAATCTGCGTTTTCGGTAGCGTCGTGTGCGATCTCGAAGATTTCTTCGGTAACTTTCCAGTTGATGTTAAGGTAATAATATACACATTTATTGCAAGATAGATCACATTTCGAATTTAATTGAATGTGCGTTATTAAACTTAATAATGGATTTAAAGTTTTTATGTTTTTTTTTTTTTGTAATTACGAATGACTAAACTTCTATTCGTGACATTTCAGTATTATGCTAACAACCATCTATTCATCTACANTTTTTTTTTTTTGTAATTACGAATGACTAAACTTCTATTCGTGACATTTCAGTATTATGCTAACAACCATCTAATCATCTACAAAAATAACAATTCATTTTTACGTCACTTTGCGCACAGAAAAATCTAGACACTTCCCTTACGGATTCATCAGATCCAATAACTCTTACATTAGACGCTTTAGCTCTAACACTAGCAGCAGGCTCAAGGACACCGGTAATCTTATTCGTCGAACTAAACAGAGAGTTCGACGTGCAACCTAACCCGTGCATCAGCCCGCTGAGTTTCTCGCCGGATCTTCTCGGCGGGTCGCGATTCCAATCTGGTAGTAGATTCATTCGCGAAGCAGCTGCGCTCGAGTTGCTAGGTCTCCTTCGGAAGCGCTCGGGCAGCTGTTAGCTAATCCCACCCCTCCTGGCTGAGCCTTTGCTCGCCCACCTGTCCTGGTGAAACTGGAAAGGCCTTCGGTCCACCAGTAATGCAACGTAGTGCCTAATACACACTAATACCTAATACGCACTTGCGGGAATCAAAAGCGGTGACGTAGATATGGGGTGACGTCACAAAAGAACGTCCTATCGCACGCCATCACGGCGTAAGAGTTGGTTTTATAGGCCCGAGCTGATGGTTATTCCACATCAAAAGATGATGAATTTAAGATAACTAGAATAGGTTACGGACCTAGTCTAGAAAAGTTTTCGGAGCCCATCGATATCCTAACGCAATTTCCAGAAATGGTATAGAATATCTAAAACGAAATTGGAATAAGTATATGCTCTGAAAAGGAATTTATGGCTTAGTCGGCAAATTAGGCAGATTCGTGACAAGAACTCGTTTTTACATTTCCTACCATCACTAAAAGTAGATAAAACATTTTCAGAACGAATTCTTTAGCGCTTGGGATTCGTTGATAGATGCTATCAAGCAACCGGTCAGAATAAAAAGACTAGGATCTGATGGAAGTAAGTTTTTGATTACCTATGTATAGAAAATCAAATCTGTCTATCTTGACTGTGTTGATGTCAATGACTATATTATTATGTAGTATATATAGGTATATGTGTATATTTGATTTGCTTATTAAAGTTAATAGTAATAACGCATTTATTTCCTGAACATTTTACAGCGATTACTAACAATTTCAAGTAGACTAAAAAACAATATGGTACTTATAAAAACAAAATATAAAAGTGAGATCTACACTTATACTAATACTAAACATGCCCGCTGAGTTTCTTGCCAATTCTTCTCAGGACGGAGGCTAGTTCTTGTGAATTGGCGGTAGTTCTTTTGACGTTCAACAAGTATGTACTTTCATTTATGTTGAATAAAAAATTTTTGATTTGATTTGATTTGATTTAATACTATAAAATCTACGCTACAAAATATAACTCGTCTCGATGCGCCTTTCTTTGAAGTTCTGCTACAACAAACTTCACTACTTTCTGTCTACTGCTACTCTTATACAAACGGGTCCAGAGGTAATTTTCAGCTTATCCTCCCTTCTTCTTGGTTTGCGAACTCGGCTCCTCGAGCCAATCCTCGTGTACCAAACTATCAGCTGCTTACTCAATTTTCCTCTTTACTACCTGCTTAGCTTATCTAAATGAAATGAGCTACTGATCTGCCTAAGCTTGACTATTATCCGAAATCATAAAGTCATAAGCTGTTACTAGCCGCACTTGTAATATCTTACTATCAAATGATATATTATTTATATTTCAAGCCGCATTCGTAGTAGTATCAATAGATTCTTGTACCCACTTACCTAGTTGGACCAAGACTGGCTCTGTCTATTATTAGCAACAAGTAAATTGTCTAGACTTTTATTCTTAGCTAGCTGACCCGGCAAATTTCGCAGTGCCTCAATCTATAAATAAAATACCTAAACTTTTGTATAAAATAACCTTAAAACAAACAAAAGGAATCGGTCCGACGGAGGACACATCAAAGGAAAAACAAAACTGTTATTTTTATTAATTTCCGAGCATTTTCATATTTATTTACCTTTTAAACCTTCTCTGGACTTCCATAAATAATTTAAGACCAAAATTAGCCAAATCGGTTAAGCCGTTCTCGAGTTTTAGCGAAACTAACGAACAGCAATTCATTTTTATATATTATAGAGAAGAAGATTTCATAAAACTCACTACAAAGTGCAGTTTTAGTTTCATATAGTTCTTTATATTATCAGATAATATTTAGAAATTTGTAATGGATCTTTGTTATTTATTTTTTTGTTTTTGATTCAGAACATAAGACTTGGGCTATTCCGGCTACAACGGCTTCGACCACAACTATCCTGAAAACTATAACCACTGAGCCATCGATCACAAAATTAGCAATACCAATTCTGCCAGTACCTAGATGGAGCTTTCTAGAGCGATGGAGGGGTATGGAAGTACCTAGGATACCGGGTTTTGTGAAAGGTGATAAGCTTTATAGCCTGATTCTGAGCCTTTTTTGCACAATTTTTTATCGCTTAGACGGCTGAGTGAATTCACGACCCATCTATTATTAAGTGGTTGTAGCTTATAGACATCAACAGCTTAAATGCCGTCACACATCTTGAAATTTATATTTCAAGTGTCCGTTTATAACACGGCTGCCTTACCCTTGAAAATGAAACGCATCACTTCTTCGCTAAGGATATAGGCAGGGTGGTAATGGTGGTACCTGCCCATGCAGGTTCCCAAGACACCTTACCGGTAACTATGCTACTAGTTTATTAATGGTATGGCGCATTTTTAATATGCACAGATAGGTATTACTATCGTTAACCTCATAGCGCTTGGGACATACCGTACTGGGGACATTTGAAAGTCTGATGTTACGTGGCAGATAAGATCCCTGAAAACGAGCTGTGGATGAACGCAAGCGTTGCAGGTAGTATGGATAACGATAAATGGTCATGGTTCTCAACTATCATCAACATCATCATCATCATCTCAGCCTGTCTACTGTCCACTGTTGAACATAGGCCTCTCCAACTGATGTCCAGTCTCAACTATGATTATGTGTATATATCTAATGGCATATGCTCTTAAAATCACAAACACCATATTAAATTTAATTATGACATGAATATTAACCACTCTAATTTTCAGCCCGCCATTTCACTGGACCACAACAATACAAGCCGAGTCTGACCGACGAAGATAATTTCGGAGTATTAATGTTCATTTGATTAATAGCATTTTATGAATTACAAATATTACTAATCGCTTTTTTTATACTCGCCGTGAGTAAACTATACGGCTATGGAAAACTTAGCTATGTACGATTTGTGTGTTGTCATCGCATTTTATTCTTAAGTTTAGAAGCACGAAGTTAACAACTTTACGGATTTTGCAATTTGTAGCGGTTTCTAACATAGAATAGTTTTTTTTTCCTACCTAAGCTGAGAGCCTTGAGAGGCTATATCAGCATAGAGTTAACTAGTAGGTGAGCTTACGGGGCTCAAACCTGATGACGTTGCTAACACAAGAGTCGTGCTTCGCAAAATCTACCACCGGATCGGAAATGCGACCCACTGAGAAGATCCGCCGAGAAATTCAGTGGGCTGTGTCTGAGGGCTCATAGAACAGGAGATATTTGATTGATACCTGAATCGTGCTAACATACAATATGAAAATATACATACATCTCCGAGTAATATCATTAGCGCGGGGAAAGATTTGTTCTTTTTTGATAAATGGCATCGCCTCACGCTTCACTGCATGCTGGTACAGTTGTAAGCCCAGCAGAAGCTGTCTCTCCGGCCGGTAGTTGGAGCTGGACGCTATGACAGAAATGACTTAATTGCTCAGGACCCGGAGACGCTTGAGGGGTTCGTTCGGAAACTAACTCGTGAAATGTACAAGCGTATTGATGGTGACTCCCAAGAGCTCCTCCAAAACAAATCTCTCTTGCACGCCAGAACACTTGAAGTTAAGGCGTTACTGAGGTAGCTTCTGGATCCCAGAAGCTACCTCTACCACTCCAGCCGGAGTGGTTTAGGAACGCTGTAAGTGCCTCCGCGAGACCGTGTTGTCCGCCAACCAAATTTCTTCCCTCGACCCTTACAATTTCATTTATTTATCGATTTTGGATAAGTTTTTTGTTATTTATGTGAAACTCCTGCTGAGTTAAGTACCGCGAAATACAATCTAACAAAACAAACTTGTTTCAGAATAACTAAGATTTATATAAAAACTTGTGTGTTCATACCCTCTCTATCTTTATTATTATTAAACAGCCTATTATCCTAATTATTGTATGCGATTAGATAATTTGTACTGATTTTTCATCGTTTTATTACCATTATAATAACAGTGGTATGTATATTTTGCGTTTCTACTCATACGGTATCGTAGGGGTTTGGTTTCAATGCATCTATTGTATTGTTGTTATTTTCATGCGTTTTTAATGATAACTTATTAAAACTGACATAGGTTTTATTAGAACAGTGATTTTATTAAAATAGTGAACAGTAAAAACTTAATAATCGAAAGGAATCTATTTTCCCACTTTGACTCCGAATTATTCTTTCCGCTGTAACTTTGCTTACAACCGTCTGCGTATACATGATTGTTAAAATATTATTATATATGTATGTTGCCTGTAGAATTTCCAAAATATTCCAAGAAAATAACCTTTAAGTAGAAGTCGTAAGCAAACGATTTTCTCATTGAAGCCGGGTCTATAATATCGGCCAGTTTGATCACAATCCCAAATATTGGATGTATAACCGGTACGATGGTGACCCGTACAAATGGACGGCTTTTTGAGGTCCCGTCAACTGAATGCCTTTGTGTTGGGTGCCTGTTAATGTCCGAGCTATTTAAAAGACGATCGCTTTCATTGTCTCCAGACAAAGAGCCAAAATCTGAATTGTGTAGAGGCTCACGAAAGCTACAGCACCCAAATATTTGGTTACCTCTCATAATTGTTTGTTTAAGTTATAATGTCAAGTTACCATTGCACGCCAGATTGGCTTTTAATGATTCTGTGGATCGACGAGACTAAAAAAGTCAGCAAAGATGTATAGACATTTATCTTTGTAATTAAAGGTTAAAACGCGCACATCCGTATTTATTCTACTCGTGGGTCTTAGAGGGGCATGCATGCGGGCGGAGCGGCAGAGACGTTGCCTAGCAACCACGATGTTTTTCGAAAAGCTGTCAGTCGATATAGCACCAATGAAATATATCTTACATCGTTCTTCTTCTTCTTCCAGTGCCTCTTCAATCCTGAAGGTTGGCCGTTAGCTTTCTGTATTCCTTTCTGTCAGCAGCCAGCCGGAACAGCTGTTCGACGGAGGCAATACCGGTCCACTCCCGGATATTCCGGAGCCATGACTTTTTTCTTCGCCCAGCACGTCTCTTTCCGTCCACTTTGCCCATAATTATCAGCTGCAGCAGCATGTATCGATCGTTCCTGAGCACGTGGCCGAGATACTCTATCTTGCGCTTTTGCTTGCTTACATCGTTATACTTTATAAATTATACACCTTAAACTGGGATAGTTTTAATAATAATTCGTTATAAGGTGCATTATAACTCGCATTAGCGTCTTATTTGATATTAGTTCGATATTTTTAATTGAACTTCAATTAAGTTTACTATAACGACTACTACTAAAATACAATACGAAATAGCAGAATTATTTTTTTGGTTATAATATTTTTTTCCAAATTTTAAACTTCAAATGGCTGATTCCTATTATCGGAAAAATGTCGCAAAATGTCTCTTAAACCATTTGTCAAAGCCTTTAAAATCAGAATAAAACTTATTCATGGGGCCCGTAAAGTAATATTTCCCATTAATATATGCTTGTTTTGTGCTTGAACTGGAGGTACAATCTAATTGCTGATGTCTAAGAGCAGCAGTTGCCACTCACTGTCATGGAAACCATGGTCACATATCGTCTTTTCACATTAAAAGTGTACTCCAAAAATATTCGAAATTGAAATAATATGCGGTATCATTTGGTATCGCCAGTATTTTTTCCATAAATACTGTCAAAAGAGCGTAGTTTGTTTTAGTTTTTTTTTTAGTTTACCTCTATTTTGACTATCATTAACATAATTAATACATAATTTTATCTTACTTTAAAAGACAGATAATGTAACCGGTAAAAAGTAAAAATAAATGTTGCAAATATGATTAATATTAAAAATGTCACATAGTATTAAGCCTTTAAAGCACTCTCCTGTAAAATTAGTAAGTTTTGAGATTATACAGTTTTAATGCGAGAAGACGATATTTTGTCTCCACAGCAATACACGACTAAAATCCACCTAAATATTGCATTGTCCATTTCATAGTTTATCGTTCGAAATAGGAGATCGCCCGCCGAGCTTCTTCATGCGAAATATATCGTAAAACACGATTTTGTGCCATTTATATAACTGTGAAGAGTTTTTTGCCTGATACAGCATTTTAGTGATATTGTGACCCTTGACCCGAACGATTTCTTTAGACGCCGCATCCGACGTTACGAGATCTTTTATATTACATTTCATGTACTGTATTTGTAATTTTATGGCTTTTACAAATTGAACAGTCTTTATGGATTTTTTATCGCTCACAACGTTCTCTCTCAGTGGTTATCGATAGCTATAATTTTCAAATATGTTATTAGAGAGATATCATACACAGATCGGATTAAATGATATCATATAAAATGGATATGTTCAAATAATGGGACTGTTAGCAGTTTTATATTATTAACTAGCTGTAACAGTCCGCTTCGCTGGGCATTTAAAATTAAGATTATTATTTCTCACCCTCACAAAGATTTTCATCATTAACGCCCCCGCAACTGGTGTAGGGTATCCAACACTCATATAAATATAAGCCTATCCATTAAGTAAATGTATTTTCTACATAGATACCAAGTTTCAATTCAATCGGATGCACGGTTCAGTAGTTATAACGGAACATCCGTAAAAACCACTGTAGATTTATATATTAGTATAGAAGTATAGATAGTCTCCATACAACGAAACAAAATTTGAATTGTAGCTCCTAGCGTAAGATTACCTCAGGATTATCTGCCCATTTCAACGCTCCACACTTTTCTGCTTATGGATAGGTAGGTATACAAAGTAAATAAGTTATGTGCTTTAATCCTAGGATCTCTGATTGAAAAATAATACCCACCATGAGATATGAAGTCAAAGTTTCAATTGTACAGAGTCTACCTCATCTTTCCGACAGGAAATCATGCTTGGCGGGAGAAATAGGCAAGGTAGTAATACAAACTCATGTGCGCTTCCAATACAGGACGTATTACCAGTTCACTTACATACACTTTATAGGTTTTGTGGTCTCTCCTGGATGAGCCTGTACCCGCCCACCTGCCCTCGTGAAACTGGAAAGGTCTTCGTGTCACCAGTAATCCTTCGTTCATAAAAAAAAGATTTTGCGAAATCTAACTTTTATTAGACGCTGTTATTCCTTCGTCGCGGAAGATATTTATTTGTACTACATCTACTACTACATCACTCGCATTATTCTTTAGGCTCTGACGTCTTCATATTTCTCCTTAAATACCTATAAATATAATATGAATAGTCTCCTTAAATTTAACTGTTAAATAGAAATAAAAGCTTTACCGACTTCTCAACACTTAACCTGATCTGTAGTGCTTAACAATACTAACAGAATTTTATTATCAGTACACCCATAACAGTAATCAAACAAATAAAATGTACAATGAAAGGGGTCCTAATAGAATAAAACCAGATAAACGAATTGGGAGGAGAAACCACTCTTGTTCATGAACAAAATAAAACTTCAGCTACTTCTGGTGCACACAGACACACAACAAAAGCGCCACAAAACGGCGTTTGTATCGACCGTATATTTTGCACTTTCTTTTGTCCGGTAACAAGTTTCGTAACGGGACCTGCAGAGCAGCTTAAACAACGTAACCTTGCCAAGAATCGAACAAAAAGCGCCGCGACAAATGTATGAGAAGCATAACTCGTCAGACAACGGAATTCAGGGGTGCTTGGAAAATTATTTCTCAATTATTGGAATTGTGAAACTGGCCAGTTTTATTTATTTATTGCTTAGATGTGTGGCTCATAGCTCACCTGGAGCCCATAGACATCTACAACGTAAATGCGACACCAACCTTTAGATATAAATTCTAAGGCCTCAGTATAGTTACTACGGCTGCCCCGCCCTTCAAACCGAAATGCATTACTGCTAAACGGCAGAAATAGGCAGGGCGATGGTACCTACCCGTGCGGACTGACAAGAGGTCCTACCTCGAGTAATTGCATAGACAGAGACAAAACTACTGTTTAGGTCTGATTTCGCATTTTTTATTATCATCATGTTATTTCTGGTGTTTCAAATACTTTCGTGGCCATGAACGACGGTCAGATTAAACATAAAAAAGTTTTAATTATGTCTACATCTCGTGAAAAGTAAAGAAAACTCTAGACAAATACATATATTCCAATCAGTTTCTGAACTTCGATAAACTTAAGAAAGTTTTCACTCCACTACATTTTACAAACAGAATTGTTAAGAACTAAAATAAATTACAGACATCTATTGTATTAAAGGACTGTTGAAATAGATAAAACTAATTTTAGAGCTCTTAATTGGGCAGCAACCCTGACTGGCTCTCCGCCAGATCGGCTGGGTCGAATGTAAATTCAATACAGACGGAATCGAAGCCACTCCCTGTCATTTAAATTCTACGGAGTACTTGTAACTAACTGAGGGCTTCGAGATATTTAAATTTTGATTCTACAAAATCCGTACATAATTTGATTTGAAATACCGAAAATCTTGAAATGTAAGATTGAGATTTTGACATCTTGCTTTTTTTATTGCTTATATTTTATGGGTGGACGAGCTCACAGTCCACCTGGTGTTAAGTGCTTACTAGAGCCCATAGACATCTACAACGTAAATGCACCACCCACCTTGAGATATAAGTTCTAAGGTCTCAGTATAGTTACGGCTGCCCCACCCTTCGAACCGAAACGCATTACTGCTTTACGGCAGAAATAGGCAGGGTGGGGGTACCTACCCGCGCGAACACACTAGAGAGTCCTATCACCAGTAAAAAATTGCTTCAAAATTAAAATGAATTTACATTGTGCTGTTTATGTGATCCCATTACTATATAGAATTACATAAGCCACCATTTCATTAGATCAATAGTTTAAAGCCAGTTTTTTTTTTCAATTATACACAAAACGGTTCACTAAGAAATAACGTCTTAAAGAAAGTACATAAAATTCCTTCAGCCAGAGCGGTACTATAATAGGTACCTTCATAAAAAATTCTCAAACGAATATTAAATCGTTTCAATTTTTTTTCGCAAAAAAAAAAAACTTACGATCACAGAACGCCTTAACGTTGATAAGGGTTCAAACGAATGTTTCAAAGTAATATTTTCCTCAAAATGGTACCAATCCATCGTTTTTATCACAATTTCCCTACATATCTCTATATCACTGGAGTACGAGCCGATTGAAGTGATGTACCCGTTACATTGGGATCCACATCTGGGGTCGCTTATAACAGGAACGTATCGCGTAGTCTTCAAATAGTTGCGACACAGCTGTTTGCATTAATTACATCACCTTTCCATTGTATGTAACGAGGTCAACCAATATCCAATTGCAAGTATCACACAATGGTATCGTACGATACTGATTTTTTTATGTTTGAGTGTTTGTTCATGAAAGACTAAACTTAGAAAAGAACAAGCATCTAAATATAAAGATTTTTACTGGTGGTAGAACCTCTGTGAGCCCGCACGGGTAGGTACCACCACACTGTCTATTTCTGCCGTGAAGCAGCAATGCGTTTCGGCTTGAAGGGTGGGGCAGCCGTTGTAACTATACTTGAGACCTTAGAACTTAAATCTCCTGGTGGGTGTCCTATTTACGTTGTAGATGTCTATGGACTCCAGTAAGCAATAAAAAAAAATTCTTTCAGTGTCAAATAATCTCTTACAAATTCAGGCACTGATTGTGTCTTAAGTCAAAGTGTACAGAAATAGCAACCGGTGATTAAAACAAAACTTTTTTTTTTTTTTTCAAAAAGTCCGTGTTTCAAAAGTTTTCTTTGATGAATCCACTCGAATATTAGTGAGTTGTTGTAATTAATAATGACTGTTGTTCATTTGTTTTATCAAAAACTTTTAGCTAATTTATATTTGATTGTGAGAAAATTGGCAAAACTATCACCTATTTCTTGTCAGTTTGAAAGTTTAGTCGCCATCCGACGGGATTGAGCATTCAAATATTTCTCAAGGTGGATAACGGATTTCTCACTGCCGAACATCTGTTAATCATTCAGTAACTGATCTGCATGTCCGTCTAAAATAAATATGCATCCAAGACCACATATTATTTAGGCGCCATCCCTAAAATTCCCGAATGTAAAGATCAAAGTGATAGGTCAAGAAATCTTTACATCGTTCGAGTTATAAAATGTACTCACCCTCCACTTATTATGCGGAAAGGATATCCGTAAGGCATAAAAAAGGTTTATTATTTCCTTTGAAGCACAACGTTTTATCTTTTCTTAACATATTCGTAAAGGATTCAGGATTTGATGAAATTCTTTATTGACTTAACTAACTCGTCATGTAATCGATCAATAATTTAAGGCTCTTATAAGAATTTCATGACTAACTTTTTTGTGACTATTTAAATATTGTTTTAGTATTTCTTTGATACTGAGTTTAGCTTTTAAAAAATAGTTATAAAATAAAGACCTAATTTGGGGTGTATATTTGCTACCCGTTTCGCAAAAGCTCATATTTAAATAAATGTGTGATTTAAGACCGTAATGTCTATTATCGATCGTTCTTATATACATTACGGTCTTAAATCACAAACCTAAAAAATACAGTACACAAGTACAGTTATATATTATAAAATACGAATTTTAAAATAAATAACTCTCTTGATGACCTTTTGAGGTAATGAATATCCGTTAATTTTGTTTGTCATCATTTACTGTGTTATTTTTATTATTATTGGTAAATTTTTATTACTTTTTTGATAACGAGTAATCGTTTTTATTTGATTAAATAGTAATTTTAATTAAAGCCGGGTAACACTGAATGATACCTATTGCGTTTTGTCATAGTGCGTGAATGTCAATTCATTCTATTCCATAGATAATAATACACTTAATATTTAAGATTCTTTTCTTTAGTTGACTACGGCCGCATGTGGTTGCTTGGCTCTAAATCGTTAATTATTATTATAATCTCTGATTGTTTTTTTATTTTATTGCTCAGATGGGTGGACGTGCTTACAGGCCACCTGGTGTTAAGTGGTTACCAGAGCCCATAGACATCGACAACGTAAATGCCGCCACCTACCTTGAGGCATTAGTTCTAAGGTCTCAGTTTTTATGGTACAACGGCTTCAAACCGAAACGCAGGAATGCTTCACGGCAGACATAGGCGGGGTGGTGGTACCTAACCGTGTGGACTCACAAGATGTCCTACCACCAGACGTTCACTCTATGATATGGATGTTCGGTAAGTACTTAGCAACAGGTAGATCATGAGTTCATTTGCCCATCAATGGTAAAAAATAAACATACATAATAATATCGACGGGTGAAAGACTGATTATTTTGGTTTAAGCGACATTTTTGCAACTTTACAGGAGAATCGTTTAAAATTTAAAATTGGGAAAAAATATCATAACAAAAAAACTTCTTCAGCTGTTTGAATGGAGTTCAATTAAAAACATCGAACTGTTGATGCTAATCTATACTAATATTACAAAAAGGAAAGATTTGTTTGTTTGTTTGTATTGAGTAGGGTCCGAAAATACTGAACCGATTTGAAAAATTCATTCACTGTTTGGAAGCTACACTATCCCCGAGTGACATGGGATATAATCTTTTTAGAAAAAAATTAGGGATCCTTACTAAAACTCCAATAATGTAATCCAAGGTGAAAGACCTAAAATATTCTTTACATCGCGTGCCCTGCGAAAACTATTGATGATAGAATAAAATAATGTACTACGACTTTGTAGAACACATTATTATTTACAAAAAGTGCCGGGACAGCATATGACTAACTATTATAGTTAAGCCGCAATAAGTGTACTTTATTTAAAAAAATAAAACAACGTCAAATATAGTTGACATTATTGTTAAAGACCCGAGCGGAGCCGGAGCGGGCTGCTTGTATCAAATAAAACGGACCTTTAATTACAAAAATGAATGTTACGAATTAAGCGAAATGGCGCTTAAACCAAATAGCCTTTCACCTGTCGATATAATGAAATACACGGAAGTGTTTATCGTTTGAGGAAACTCCTCGGCATTTTTTCTTTATGAATAAGTAAATAACACAAACATTTCCCGACCTGAATAAAACCTTTATCAACTAACGATGGCCTGCCAAAACCACAATGCCCTTAAATCAAAGAAAGGATCCAGTAAGAATTCTCGCATGACCAGCCCCGAGCTCAATGGGCATTCAGTTGTATGTTTCTTTGATGTTAACTTGCCAACTTCACGGCAGATGGACGTGGCAAAGGTTAGACAGGGTCGGACTTAGTGGCGTCATTAATTTATTTATGTATTTTTATTTATTTATGACTTTATATACTAGACCGTATAAAGGAGGTATGCCCGTCTGCCTACAAAGGCAATAAAAATAAATCTATTTACGTGACGCAAAATTAGTTTACCGGGCATACACTTAGTCCAGCTAGAGTTTTGATCGTACGCCAATGTGTGGAAACATGCTACATCAATAGACTTAAGTAACACACCACTAACCTTTGGTCATTTGGTTGATACCAAAATAACTTGCAGAGGACTTCTTATTTCTTTTATCTATGCCCAAATTGTGGTTACAATACGTGCGCTCTCAAAACCCTATCCCGGTAAAAATAAATTAATAGTACTCATGAAATTTCAAGTCCGGCCCTTTGTTGTTTAATAGAACAAACAAATTCGGTGTTTAAGTATCAACCTTTGTTGATTGAGATGTTGACGGCTTTGTTCAAACTGTACTGAATTATTAAACATCACTATTAAAGTTCACTGTCGTTTAAAATTGTTTTTTAGGAATTCTTCCCAATTATACCCGTGTCCGATCTATAATAAATTTGTTTGAAATTAATAAACACGGATAAACAGAAAAATTTATTGACAATTCATGAATATCCGATGTATGCCTTTATGATTTATTTATTTTCCTACCGAAGCTGATAGCCTTGAGAGGCTATGCTAGCGTAACCCTAACGTGTCGGTGAGCTCTCAGGGCTCAAACCTAGAGGCGTTGCTAACACTAGCCCTAGGAAGCCTAGCAAGAGCAGTGCTTCGCAGAATCTACCACCGGATCGGAAATGAGACCCACTGAAAAGATCCGGCGAGAAACTCAGTGGGCTGTGCCTATGGGTTGAGGTGCCTAAAACCACCGTTAGTGGATCGGGAAAATCCAAAATGACGTACTTAGGGCGACGTCGACTGTTTACCATTCAGTCCGCAGGATCGATTATGTAATTTCCGGCGGCCACGACAAGAGGGTTTTCATGTCGTGCCGCCTTCGCAAAGGTCTTTACTGGTGGTAGGACCTCTTGTGAGTCTGCATGGGTAGGTACCACCTCCCCGCCTATTTCTGCCGTGAAGCAGTAATATGTTTCGGTCTGAAGGGCGGGGCAGCCGCTGTAACTATACTGAGACCTTAGAACTCATATCTCAAAGTTGGTGGCGGCATTTACGTTTTAGATGTATATGGGCTCCGGTAACCAGTTAACACCAGGTGGGCTGTGAGCCCGTCCCCATCTAAGCAATAAAAAAATACCTGCTTATTTTTTATGTATAGTAAGTAAAAAATAATACATACCAGCATAGTTGAAATGTTTCATTCATAAAAATTACTCTCCTTTTTGTACTGGCTTCTAGTCTAATATAACACGGCTTAGGCACAACATAGGGCTTTGTGAGAACGTATCTACCGTGTTATAGAGGGGTCACCTATATATATATATATATATATATATATATATATATATAGGATGACGAACATCCTGGAAGTTGAACGAAAGACAGCATGATGAGATAAACTATACAACACGAAAAGAACAGTAATCTAAGGCGATGATTAAAGTATAATCGTGTTATAGAGATATAGAACGAATACTAGCACATAATAGATACTAGTGAGTACGGAACGATATTCCCTGTCCATTTTTGTAATTTTGTTTACGTGTGTTTTTGATTTTTGAATTATACACGATTGTTTAACTTAACGCCCTTTAGGCTGTGTGGATTTGATTTACTATGATGCCTTTTGTCTACGCATCAACTCTTCTTTCGTGATGTTGGTAAAGACGGAGGCAGCGCGGCTATAGAGAGGACGACGAACCAGCGGAACAGTGCTAGCTCCGCGTCGCGTAAAATGCACAACCACCTTCACTCCTCAACGGGACTCAACAGCTACAAGACGCGAAATATGTACAATATTACTTTCACATTTAAAAAAAAAACTAAAATAATTTAATAGTATTTAATAATTTAACGGCATTAGTCACAAATCACCCAAAATCACAAAGGAGATACAAGCTGAAATTCACATTCAAGAACACTTTTTTTTGCTTTGAAACCATCACGTGCTGGGTTTAATCAAGCCATTTTCTATTACGACTAATCCTTTTTGTCAACATTTATTTGGTGGTGGTGTTCATATTTCGTGAACGGTGTCGTTTTCAAAAGTAGCTTCTAGCACATTACTTATGTATATTTCAAAGCCTTAAAGAACAACATTTACGTAAGCACAATGAAATGAGCTTGAAAACTTCCAATAGAAAAATCAACAAACACGTTTGATGTAAGCTCCGAAATTATTCCGTGAAACTATGAATTCCAACAGTTCAAATAACCGAGCTGAGATTATTGCGAAGGAACAAATAAAACTGTTGTAAATTCTGGATGAAACGACGCACTCTCTACGTCACTTCCGGCGGGCGCCATATTTGATTTATTCGTACGACTTCCGGTTTTCGTTGTCTATGATGTTAGAAGGAAAATTATTAAATTTATTCAAAAATTAAATTAAGCTTTCTATTCATATTGGGTTGCAATTTATTTTATGGATAACTTGAAATTTTATGAATAATCTACTATTTCTCTTTCCATAAGACGGAAAAGACTGCTTTACCCAAGATGTTCGTAAATATTTTCTGAAAAAATATAAAGCGTTATATATATCGATAAGTCGTCGTGGCCTAAATGATTAGACGTCCGATGCATTCGTATCCAGCGATGCAACGGTGTTCGAATCACGCAGGCGGGTACAAATTTTGTAATGAAATACGTACTTAACAAATGTTTACGATTGACTTCTACGGTGAAGGAATAACATTGCGTAATAAAAATCAAACCCGCAAAATTATAATTTGCGTAATTACTGGTGGCAGGATCTCTTGTGAGTCCCCACGGGAAGTACCACCACCCTGCCTATTTCTGCCGTAAAGCAATAATGCGTTTCGGTTTGAAGGGCGGGGCAGCCGATGTAACTATACTGAGACCTTAGAACTCATAACTCAAGGAGCGTGGTGACATTTACGTTATAGATGTCTATGAGCTCCAGTAACCTTTTAACAGTAGGTGGGCTGTGAGCTCGTCTACCCATCTAAGTAATAAAAAAAACATACTATGTAATTCATATACTTAACAATAGTCACAGCAAGGTAGGGCTCCACCAGTTACGATAAAAATATAATTTCCCAAAATATTAATATCAATGTAAAATTGCACACAATAAACCACGCTGTAACTCCCCTACCGAACTCAAAGAGATTATCTCTGCGCTCGGATCCACATAAAATTTTAGTAGTTGTTAGACATATTAGGGATACGCTATGTTATTCTACGACGATGCCAACAAAAAATTATGTGGTTTTTGAAATGATGATAACGGTGGTCAGGATCTCGTGAGACTATCTGAGTCGACTGTCTAACCCTGCCGCGAAACCATCATACGTTCAGGTTCGAAGTGTTGGACAACAGCTGTAATATGTATATAATGACATGGATGCAGGCAGCGCAGGACCAGTCTTTGTGGCGAGGCTTGGGGGAGGCCTATGTCCAACAGTGGACGTCTGTGGGCTGATAAGAAGAACTAGAAGATACGTAATATTTCAGAATGAATAGACAATAAAATACTCAATTGTGTTTCTGTTATATAATAAGAAAACAATATTTAAAACACTTAATCTCCTTTAAAATTAATTTTAAAAATTAAACAGTATTAATAAATTAATTATACAAAACTGAACCCTCTTTTTACTGACGACAGACTTCTTCACTCCATGACAATGAACGACACTCAAGAAAAATATATTTTTAAAACTAAAGAGTTTTAAATAATAAAGGTTTTTCTTTACATATATCATACAATTGTTAGTTTCACCTCAGATATTCAAGCAGGCAGATTCTTTAACGATGTTCCATAGACTGCAATATTTATTTTCCCATTTAAGGCAGTAAGTACATTTTTTTTAAGAATAGTTAAAAAAGAAGCTTGTGGTAATTTCTTCAGAATTCTACTGCAGGTTCCCCGAGAGCTTTGTACTGTCCAGTCTACACATGTAAATGTATTTGCTTTTAATGTTATTCCATTCATAAAATATAGAGCTCAACTTGATAATCGGAAATTATTATCTTTTTACTATTTTTAACAGAACGTTGCTTCAATTTATGTATTTAGAGCTGGAATTGGTTTTTTTTTTGCTTAACAAAACGTATTTTATGACACTTTGTGTGATGTAGGAAAATTATGTTTCGGAATCCAAGAGAGTTCTCACAAACGTTCCGACAGGAATATAAAAAATCGTTTATGCATGGCGTGACGTCATAAGCGATGTTACATTATCCCCGCCGTAGTGTGATGTTGAACGATCTATGTAGGATGGCCAAACTATAACGTTTTTTTTTTGTATTGTAACTGTCAAACTAAGCCACTCACTGTAAATTTAACGCTAATTACTAGCCAAAGGACATTAACCGCTGTAAGAACACAATTGCTTACTTTGACGTCGGTATTTTTAATACGTTGAGATAATAACTATGCCAACTTTCAAATTTAAACTCATGGTCAATTATAAAAATAATCAAAGGGCTATCGAAGTGTGATAGGTAATGATCAGTTTTGTTTGTAAAATATTAAAAAAGGCGTATTTTATATTTGGCCAAAAATCATGGTGCCACCACAAAGTGCGTGATTCTACATTTGCGAGTACCACATGGACAATATAAAACGACATCACTTCTTATGATAACTGCGAGGGGGTAAAAATTACTTCATACCCACTTCAAAGATAACGTTCAATGTACTGTGAAATCTTATGGCAGGCATTGAGCACTGGATTCCGCACATAGGCTTCCATGTTTGATGTGACATCATTAACGTGAGATACTTCATTTCGGATCCTCCCGATCCACTAACGGTGCTTTCAGGTACCTCAAGCACCGGTCATCGTTCTCGTCGAATCCGTCGCTTGGGACGAAGGGTTCGACAAGTAAATTAACCCACAGACACAGCCCACTGAGTTTCTCGCCGGATCTTCTCAGTGGGTCGCGTTTCCGATCCGGCGATAGATTCTGCGAAGCCGGTGATAGATTCTGAAGAGCCGTCTCTTGCTAGGGTTTGTGTTAGCAACGTCGTCAGGTATGAGCCCCGTGAGCTCACCTACTAGTTAAGGTTACGCTGATATGGTCTCTCTAGACCATCAGCTTAAGTAGGAAAAAAAAGTCGGTACGGGTGCGCTTTAAACCATTTTGTTGTCTGTCATGTTAGGTATTTATAACTATAAGTATATAATACAAGCTGCGATAATATTATATACATAATTATAATCAAAGTCTGCTGTCGGGTAGACTTAGTTGCTAGTTAGTAGTGGGAAATTTCATACTCCACCGTCCGCGCAATTTTCGTAACATGGGGTGCATAGTTTTTGCTTCACGTATAGATATATAGATTTTTAAATAACTATTCAATTGATTCGGTTGGCACCACCCAACTAGTGACATTGTCGATCGTACCAACGTTCCGCTGTGGTGGGGTGATCAGGCCACGCATTCGGAGTACCAGGCATTCTCGGCAGAGAGCTGAAAGTGTAAAGACGATCAGTGTAAATTGTTCCGTAATTGAAAATTGGAAATAAATTCAAGTTACTGTAAAGCGACGCATTGTTTAATTCCTGCTGATCTAACCCCTTTAGTCATGTTGTCTGTAAGCGATTGTTGATAAAAATATAAATAACAAAATTCAATTCTATAACGACGAATCAAGGAGAGTTGTGAATATACCAGCAATCGTCCGAGGAGATCCAGACAAAATGATCATTAAGACCCCCTTTTTTTCGGGCCGGGGGCCGAACCGTGCCCGGAGTATGTGAGACTCAACGATCTGCAGGTGTTGAGAGCAGATCGCGGGCCCAAGGATTTTAGGGCCCACCCACTAAACGACTCCCCTGCACTCTTACACTCGACGTCCTATCCCCTCCGAGGCCAGAACCCGGATGAGGTAGGAGGGTTACCGCGGTTAACACTACAACCAGACAGCGGGGCTCACCCCAAGGACGCCCAGCCGACGGAGTCTTCGAGGCGAATCGAAGTCTCTGAAACGTCGGCCGGCTCGGTACGGCAGCCCGTCAGGCTGCCCAGACGGTGCCGCTGGTGTCCCGGAATACCCCGCTGGACCAGAACCAGCCCGCCGGGTCGAGACGCGACCCAGCAGACCCCTGGGCTCTATATAAAAAAAATATATTAATTCTTTACCAGGAATAAAATTTATATTAAAAACTAATCGAGAGCACCTAAAGAGGACTCCTTTAAAATTAAAAATTCCTCGGAACAGTGTCGCGAAGGAATCCAACAAAAATGAGCGTCTATTATAGAGCCCAGACTCGATCGTTCTTATATTAATAAGACGGCTTTTAGTACGAGCGATTATCGCACACTATAAAAATGAAATCGTTCAAGCTGTCTGAAAGAATGTTGTTTGTTTTCTGAACAAACTTATTTAAAAAAAAAAAAAACTGGAAGCATTCTATTTTTCATGGTAGACACGGGGCATACTGCAATATCAATCATATAATGACGTCACTATTTTTAAAGCAAAGTCAAACAACGAACTAAAATTCTTACGAAAAAAGGCGGACCTCTGAATGCTCTAAAAACAAACCTCTAAATCCCGTGTTCTCCCAATATCGTAATTCGATTCTAGTTATATCTGCAATTCATAAAGTATATTCAATTTATATACCTCTTTACAATTTTTTATTTTAACTATCACAACATCAGTCAACCACATGATGTGTCATAAAGAACAGTAACACCCACAAGGGCAGACCTGAAAATCGTACCGTAACCAGAAAATTGGTAGTAATCTAGAAAGGACTTTAAGATAAACTGAATACATAATTTCACTCCCAACGTTTGGTGATCTGATATGTCTGGGGTTACCTAGGCATCGAATATTAATTATTATTCTCGTCGTTATGTTTAGTGACTTCAATCACTTAAAATCTGGTAATCAGAGAGCTCGTCTACCCATTTAGGGTTGATTAAAAAAATATTCGAACCTACTATTTGTCTGTAAGAGAGCACACGGTATTTCCGATCCAGGAGTGCCTTAATTTCTCTCATTTATACCTTAACATTCTGTTAATAAAAAATTTAACGACAAATATTATATTTCCCGGTACTAACTCAAACAGAACTCTACATAGAGACGTAAAACAAATAACAAAAATCCCCCTGAAGGAAATGTATCGTGGTATTAATGTTTCTCGTTATTAATATAGCGCAAATGGAACACGGCTTACCGGCTTCTGTCTGATACAGGAAAACCTTAAGGAAAGTTAATTAATCATTAAAGGAACTAATACTTGGTTGATATAAACACGAAGGGTAATATGCTTGGATAAACTATTTTGTCTCTACACGCCGGATGTAGAGATGTAGGCGATGGTTTTGCTTTTGCTATTTCGATAATGTTACGAGTAGGCAAGCTCTGAGTCTGTCACGCTCAGCTGACATTAAAATACCGCCGCCAATAATGAAATCGGAGGTCGTATTCTTCACTACATTTGCATAGCTATTATTAAGCTTCGCCCTTATTAAGATTTTAGCTTTAAAATTGGAATACTTGATTTGATTCCTTCGTAGCAGTAGACAGATAGTCGGATCAGCGTACGCATCATCAAAACGTGACCTCTAATTTAAAAGGTCACAAAGGTCACAATTGTGAAATTTTTATAGTCAACATTTTCTATAATTTACTTTTATCGCTTTTTTATTGCTATCCTAGACCCATCAATTTTTTACCATAGATCACAGACGTCAGTAATCATGCATAATAACTATTTTCCCAAAAACTGGTTTATTTCCTCTTCTGAGTCCGCAGGTACCACCACCTTGCCTATTTCAGCCGTGAATCAGTAATGCGTTTCGGTTTGATGGGTGGGGCAGGTTAACTATACTGACACCTTAGAACTCATATCTCAAGGTGTGTGGCGCATTTACGTTGTAGATGTCTATGGGCTCCGGTAACCACTTAACACCAGGTGGGCTGTGAGCTCTTCCACCCATCCAAGCAATAAAAAAAAAAACACAACAATTTTCATAGTTAAAGACGACGAATGCTTTAAGTGATTTGATGTAATGATTTTAGTCACTGTCTCCTAATGATTTGTAAAAATGTATCATTCTCTGGCAGAGTGTTAGAGGCTTTGTACTAGTGCTTCCAGGTCTCGTATGTCTTCGTCATCCTTAATAAGAGAAAATCTAGATGAGGTCATTGAACGGAGAATGTTACGCTTTGTAAATAAGGCTGTATTTCGTTTGGCATGAATATAATTAGCGTTTCGACTCCTCAAATGGTTCAAACGTACGTTGTGTGTATCTAATAATAAATAAATTTGTTGATTTGTCACTAATTGACTAAAACTGTTATTGGGATGTGAGCCAATTTGCCCTCATGAAACATATCGCCTTTTCGCATTAAAAGTGTACAATTTCCAAAAATATTCGAAATTGAGTTAATATGCGGAAATATTTGGTATCACCAGTATTTTTCTCATAAATACTGTCAAAAGAGCGTAGTTTAGTTATAGTTTTTATTTATTAGTTTACCTATGTTTTGACTACTATTAACAAAATTTATACATAATTCTACCTTACTTTAAAAGACAGATAATGTAACTAGTAAAAAATGAAAAAATAAATGTTGTAAAGATGATTAATATTAAAAATATTTTATTTATTTATTTATTACACTTCATGTAAAATTTACATTGGCGGACTTAATGCCTAAGGCATTCTCTACCAGTCAACCAAAGGCAGTGCAGAGTAAATAGTGGTAGGTGCAATGAAATTTATATTAAGTTACAAATACATTCACAAAAAATTATATACATACATATACATTTATATAGATACATACCTACATACATACATAATATAATAGTTTATACAGTATTAAAAGAAATATATTAATGAATTTCCTTAACAAATAACTTCATCTAAGTTCATGATCTTCATCAAATGTTAAACCTTTAAAACACTCTCCTGTACAATTAGGTAAGTTTTGAGTTTTTTTTCTTTATTGCTTAGATGGGTGGACGAGCTTACAGCCCACCTGGTGTTGAGTGGTTACTGGAGCCCATGGACATCCACAACGTAAATGCGTCACCCACCTTGAGATATAAGTTCTAAGGTCTCACGTATAATTACAACGGCTGCCCCACCCTTCAAACCGAAACGCATTACTGCTTCACGGCAGAAATAGGCAGGGTGGTGGTACCTACCCGCGCGGACTCACAAGAGGTCCTACCACCAGTAATTACGCAAATTATAATTTTGCGGGTTTCAATTTTATTACACGATGTTATTCTTTCACCGTAGAAATCAATCGTGAACATTTGTTGAGTACGTATTTCATTAGAAAAATTGGTACCCGCCTGAGATTCGAACATCGGTGCATCGCTCAACACGAATGCACCGGACGTCTTATCCGTTAGGCCACGATGACTTCAAAACATTATTACAAATTATTATAAATTATTAATACATTATATATTTATTTACATTATACATATATATATATATATAGGTATGTTATTAATACATTATTACAATACAAAACATTATACAGTTTTAATGCGGGAAGACGATATGGCTGAACAATTGCATTGCATCTTCAGACTTTATTTCGCATCGTTGTTTAGTCTTCAAACAATTATTAATTTGCCGGATATTACAAAACGGAACACGTATTGTTGCCGGCTCGCGTCACGTCAAACGGTAATTCTATTACTTTGTCTCTTTGCACGTCACATTAACCCACGCACGAGCCGCTAACTCTATTCAGCCACCGCTGCGTGAGCAAGAAGCGCTCAGCATTGTTAATACATAATATCTGTCCTTATTAAGCGAAAGCTTTTAAATAAACAAATTCTGATATTATCTATTTATATATATAAAAATGAATTGCTGTTCGTTAGTCTCGCTAAAACTCGCGAACGGCTGGACCGATTTGGTTAATTTTGGTCTTGAATTATTTGTGGAAGTCCAGAGAAGGTTTAAAAGGTAGATAAATATGAAAATGCTCGGAATTAAATCAATTTTGTTTTTCCTTTGATGTCTCACCCGTCGGACGGATTTCTTTTGTTTTAAGTTTATTTTATACAAAAGTTTAGGTCTTTTATTTGTCGATTGAAGCACTACAAAGTCTGCCGGGTCAGCTAGTGCTTTAATAAATACCGGAGTCAATAACGTGAATGTGGCGACCAGCTTTGAGAATTAAATTTTCTTTCAAATTAGCACTGAAAGGCATTTTACACAATAGATATAGATAGGGTGGTGATTCCTACCTGTACCTACCCAATTTTGTTTACTAGTCGTAGGACTTGTTCTGAACCCACATGAATAGGTCAGTCTATTTCTGCCACGAAACCATCACCCGTCGGTTCGAAGCATCGAACAAATACGATAACTCAGAGTTGATATCACAAGGCGGGTGGTAGCGTTCACGTTGGGATATCTACAGGCTTCACAAACACTAACAGCAGTCAAGACGTAAGATTCAACAACCTAGTACTATAAAAAGAATTGGAAGATAAGCATAAGAATTTTAACGTTTCAACTTTAATCAATGCAAAACACAAAGAGACTGTGAAAAGCTGAAGTCGACTTTCGAAACTTAGTTGAGATTAAAAGGAGAAAAACTCAACAATTACCATTCGTTAAAGCGCCCTAACTGTTTATTTGTCTGTTCTATACGCGTGCCTAAGCTGCCGTTTTTGTTGAAACTTGGTACAGCTATTTTTGACATATAGGGAAGGTTTCTGCTATGAATAAATAAATAATTGGGAAATAAACACACAC
Source organism: Bombyx mandarina (assembly GCF_003987935.1). The sequence continues at coordinate 47,569 of NW_021011533.1, forward strand.
GACCATCTGGCCCCAAATTAGGGTTCCCTGTGTTACGGCTACCAGAAAACATACTATGGTTGCTAAGCAGTTTGGTATTTTTAATTAGATAACACAAATAGATTTCTAAGCTCGATAAAAATCAATGTGGCAGTCAAACTCGATTAATTCCTAGTGACCTGTATTCAATAATGACACGTGTATTATTAGAACAGACTGTATGACCTCATTCTGGTAGTTAAGAATAGGAGTCGATATTTCTACGAAGCCACATTCTATTCTCTATTTTCAGTCGTTATAACAAAAACTTTTCCACCGTTTGAACAAGATTGCATGAATGCTTTATGGTCTAAAAACAGGTGCAGTTAACTTCCCATGCTACCAAAAAAGAACGCGTACTATTTTCATCACATTTTTATTTATTTATTGCCCTTGTAGGCAGACGAGCATACGGTCCATCTGATGGTGAGTGGTTACCGTCGCCCATGGACTTCAGCAATGCCAGGAGCAGAGCCAAGCCGCTGCCTACCGTAGACACAAATACAACATATAGACAAATTTTAAAAATATTGTTGTTCTGTTATAAGACGTGGAGATGCCATTTGTATTTTTTTAGATAAACAAAAAAAAAACATTTTTCGGAACACAACCCTTTTTTTTTTAACGCTGGGGAATCCATTTACGGATACCCGGTCGAGGGGGGTAACGGACCGGGTTATGTCGGACTCCGGCGCCTCCTGAGAGGAAGAAGGGGAGAAGAGAAGGGCCGAGGTCCTTCACCTCCCCCAATTTCTCACAGGAGACTACGCCTTGAAAAAGGCGCGCGAAGCACTTGCCCCGCAGAACGACTACNAATCCTTTTGTTTAAACTTTATCTAATTTAACTTTTTTGTATTCATGTCTATGATAATAAAATCCTTTTGTTTAAACTTTATCTAATTTAACTTTATTTAACCAATTTCTAGAAAGTTGCATGTAGATCATTTTTCGAAAAATAAGGCCATAAAGAAGTTTCACTTCTTACGTGTGTACACTAGTACACGCACACATTTTTTTTCTTTTCCTACCTATTTGCTGGTAGCCTATTCTAGCTATTCTATCTAGATAATTATATAATAATTGTAGCTATATTTCTAGCTAGAGGCTATTCTAGCTCCTAAGCATAGCAAATCATAGCATTTTATTTTTAACAACATCTCGTCAGATTTAATTTTTACAAAAATTTCTAATTGTTTTGTAATTTTTTGTTGTTATTCAATACCTAGCCTTTATTTATAATAAAAAATGATACAGTCTATAACATATTTAAAAGTTCATCATAACCAATTAAATTTTGAAATGGTGAAATCTGACTTTAATCGGGTCGAAACATCAATCTTTTTTCGCCTCGGGTATCCTTTAAAATCGATTTGTTCTTTCAGATTATTCGTGTGCACTTGTCGGCGATCTCCTCCTGCAAGGTCACCTGTACATCACGAAGAACTACTTCGCTTTCTACTCGAACGTGTTCGGTTATGTTACCAAGGTGAGCTAGTTTGTGAAATTATCACGTAACATTCGATTAGATTTTCGTTCGGCGATTATACTTGTAAATAATGGCGTTGGATTGCATAGGCGATTGTAGATGGGTGGACGAGCTCACAGCCCACCTGGTGTTAAGTGGTTACTGGAGCCCATAGACATCTACAACGTAAATGCGCCTCCCACTTTGAGATATAAGTTCTAAGGTCTCAAGTATAGTTACATCGGCTGCCCCACTCTTCATACCGAAACGCATTACTGCTTCACGGCAGAAATAGGCAGGGCGGTGGTACCTACCCGCGCGGACTCACAAGAGGTCCTACCAGCAGCTAGTTTCGGTTATCGATTTTTTTAGCATGATCTCCAAGGTAAATTTCGAGAATGATCGATTGGTGACCTGCTTCCAAGCGTGCTCCTGCGGTCCAACAATATTAACCTACATAAAACATTAGTCATAATTTAACGTGTCATGCTCCGTATTAGTTCTGCGTTTGGCTTATCGGTACAATTATTAATAATATTAAATGCTTATTCGTTTTAATATCAAAATGTGCTAACGAATTCGAGAAGCATGGCTTCAAAATGTTTTTCACTATCGATTTGCTCTGAAAATTCTGTGTCATATAAATGAATGTAAGTGATAGAAATATGTACATACAAGCTTACGGCAGATCTGTACTATAATTGCAAAATTGAGACAAGAGATCGAAGTATCAAATGAATGACCATCTTAATTCTTTAAGCTGAAATTGGCAGAAATCAGCAGGACGGTTGGTACATAGCAAAAAGGCAGGTCCAAAAAATCCTCAACTTCTTTATTGATTAGAATATTCTTTAATAAAGGTTTTGTCTATTGAATAGTGTAGTGTCAGAGATTTACATGTATGTAAAGAATTAGTGAAAGAAAAAAAAAAACGGTCGTATATCGAAAAATGGATACGATTTCGCAAATACGTAATATCTGAATATCGTGAAATGGAAGTGACCAAGCCTTATAATAGCATAAGCACCCACAAAACAACAACATTTTAGGAATACGAAAGAGGCACGTTAAATCAGCACGTGTTTTGGTAATCTTGTTTAAGGGAAGTCGCGTTCGATCCGTAGGCGAGAACGGTCACGTCACGTCGAAGATTGTGAAGTTAAAATAGTGTTTTTACAAAATAGTGTCTTTTCGAGATAAGAATCAGTGCTACACATCTTTGGATGCGTGCTTAAATTCCGTTTTCATTACCATTCTTGTGGAAAAATCGGATCAAAATGAAGTAAAAAATTAAGGAAAAACTGAAAAAATTATTTCTTACTTATCGGCGTGCGCTGTTTTGAAGCGATCGGTGACCCAATGTTTTTTATAGTGCCAGTCGATAGGCCTTGAAAAGGCGCTTCTTTAGACAACTCGGGCTGATCTTTCCGGCTGAGGGAAAAGGAGAAATCAACAAAAACAAACATAAGAAAATCCATGTGCTCGGAGATCCCGCTGTGGGAGGCACTTTCCAGGACTGTGCCCAGATAAAGAATCGAAAATACTCCGCATCACCGAAAAAGTACGTAAAAATATCAAGAACTTCAGAAGAAAATCCTGATTATATAAAAATCAATCAAATAAGGAACTCAGCCGCTTTTGCGAGAGAATTCCATCGGCGGTGAACTCAACGCGCGGCTTCTGCGGGTGCGAGCGAGCGACAAATATACTTCTATCTCAAAAAGTCGCGTGATTTTGTTGTTGACGAAAAGAATCAAACGCAGTCAGTGCTACGCCACACGACACACAAAACACCGGCGTAGACTCCCTCGTAGGCGCGCAGCGGAACGGCGTAGCGGCAGTCGTAGCGCAGCTGTCGACCGCCGCGAGGAGAAACGTGTGGAGGACTGCGTGCCGACAAGCGACCACTTGGGACTCATTGACGAACTTTTTATTTTTAGTTTTATGTATTAAGTTAAAAATAGAACTGTACACACTTTATTAGTGCGTGTATATTTAGAATAGTTTGACTGTTTTATGATATTTGACGATTGTATGTAAAATTCTTAAAATAACTAACTGAACGTTCAATTGACTATCATCTTAAACTCCTATATAAGGAGAACTTTATTTTATTTTACTTATTTCAAATAGATATTTTAAATTGTACTATTGTATTTTACGCCATGGGACAGCCTATCTAAACATTCTATATCCTAACTACAACAGAATAATCCATCGAAATCTCAATTGACTGTACCCCAAATACCTATATAAGGAAGGTTTAAATTACTTTACTTAATTACTTTACTGTAATTTACCTTATTGTTTTGTTCGTTTTGTTTTGTTTTAACTTATTTAATTGATCAATTTAAATAGGAAACTTCCGAATTGTATTTAGCGATTTTTGTGTTAGAATATGTTGACAAGGCTGTGATATTTTGACGTTCTTAGTGGTAGTTCTAAAAGAAATTCTCGAAACTCTGACTATAATCACGACACATACAGATCACAAACAAATTTATATTTTGTAACGTAACTAATACACATACATACGTTTACATATTAGCTTTAGACGCGTTCCCCGACAATGTTCGCTATACACACCCCAACCAAAAAGACCAACAGCACTTATATGGTGTCACAAATGGACAATACTGTGTCACAAGTGGACAAACCGTCAACAGTAAGGCGGAGTATTGAACATATTGAGGCAACCCAAGAGGCAGCACAAATAAAAGTCCAATCCTCCCAGAAAAGGATCCAAGCGATCAAATCCAGCCAGAAGGAGGTAACCAGGAAAATAGACCAGGTCACGTCACCTCCAACAAGGGAGATACACCCAACCCTGGCTCTTGAAGCCAGAGCCTGTCTTTGCAAGGCAAAGACTTATCTGGCTAACTCCAAAAACCTGAGGACGGACATAAAGGACGGAGTCTTGAATATAATCGATAGACTGTACCAAATAGTCAAAACCTTAGACAAAGAATTAGAAAATCAAAAAAGAGGAAAGAAAGAGGAGGAGAAAGGAATAAGGACGGGTGAGATGGGCTCTTTACACCCCCTGACCCCTCCCAATCCCTCCTCGACATATTGCCATGATTATGAACTGACCAAAAGGATGGAAGAACATACAAGACTAGTCAAAGAAAACAACGAAAAAATGGAGGAATTAAAAGGAATGATGACAGAACACAAGAAAACGCTGGAAAGGGCAACATACGCGAGCGTAGCGGCAGGCCTAAAAAAGGGAAACACCGAAGAAAAGAAAACACTCCACTCGGTCATAGTCACCTCCAGTGACGAGCAAGAGACAGGGGATGAGGTTTTAAACCAAATAAGGGAAGCTATAAACGCAAAGGAAGGGGGAGTGACGATAGATAGGGTTCGAAAAGCCAGGGACAGGAAGGTTATTATTGGATGTAGAAGTGAAGCGGACAGGAAGAAGATAAAAGATAGATTGGACAAAGCAGGAGGGAAATTACATACAGAGGAAATAAAAAATAAAGACCCTCTTGTTATCTTGAAGGATGTCCTAGCTTACAACACTGAAGAAGAGGTGCTGGGGGCGCTGAGAAAACAAAACCACAAGACCTTCGAGGGGTTAGGAGATGAGGATAGAATGGAAGTTAAATATAAAAGAAAATCTAGAAACGCCATTACTAACCATATAATCTTGAAAGTCTCCCCGAGGTTGTGGAGTAGGCTCGTGGAGAGAGGGGCGGTCCAGATAGATATGCAGAGGATCCATGTATCGGACCAATCTCCACTGGTCCAGTGCTCCCAGTGTCTGGGATACGGGCACACCAGACGCCTCTGTAAAGAAGAAAAAGAGACGTGCAGCCACTGTGCAGGTCCACATAGAAAGATCGAGTGCCCGGAGTGGGGCGCCGGGGCGGCCCCAGTATGCAGGAACTGCGCATCAGCCAAACTCGGAGACACCGAGCACAACGCATTTAGTGCTGAGTGCCCAGTGCGGCGAAAATGGGACGCGCTAGCCAGGGCTACAACGGCGTACTGCTAAGGGCGACCACAGTGGACAGCATGGCTCACCATCCCACAGTAAAACCCCAGAGACGGAGACCAAAATCTACAAATTGGCCCAGGTTAACCTCCAACGCAAGGAACTTGCAACAAATGAGGTCATAATAGAAGCCAACAAAACGAAGTTCGACTTCGTGCTAGTACAAGAACCGTACGTGGGTGGTAGGAGAGTGGTTAAGAATTACCGGGGAGTGAGGGTCTTCCAGGCCGATGGCAAAGACAAAGTAGTGAAAGCGGCGATAATGATATTAAATCCAGATATATACGCCAGAGCTCACCCAAAGTATACAACAAACAACATCGCCGTGGTGGAAGTCGGAGCTGAAGACTGGAAGACTACACTCATATCCGTATATTTTGAACCAGACCAACAGGTTGACGACTACCTCTTCCACCTAAGTCGCGCAATCGGAGAGCTTGGACCGAAGTCCATTATTGTTGGAGGCGACATAAACGCCAAGAGTATCTGGTGGGGTAGTAAAACCACAGACAGTCGAGGAGAAGCCATATTGGGCTTCGCAAATCAACATCGGTTGGAGATACTGAACTGCGGCGGTGCACCGACATTCCAGATTGTGAGGCGAGGCCGGGTGATTAGCAGTGTGATCGACGTCACCTTCTGCTCCCCCGACCTGCTAAGTAGGGTGGGGGAGTGGAGAGTGATCGAAGACGCCGTCAGCTCTGATCACAACTGTATCATGTTTACTCTGACAAAGGAAGTGTCAAGAGAAAAGCCAAAGGCGAGTACTACAAGGAAATACAATACCAGGGACGTGAATTGGCAATCTTTTATTGAAAAGATAACCCAACTCAAGGAGGACAAAAATCTTGGCACCCAAAGATTGGAAGCGTCAAACACAAAGGAAGAGTTAGAGAACACTATAAACGAGTATGATGCAGTTGTGATCGAGGCTTGTGAAGAGGTCCTTCCGAAAATAAAAAGTAAAATCAAACCGAAGATTCCTTGGTGGACCAAGGAGTTGGAGGTTGAGAAAAAGAAAACACTTACCCTAAAGCGACGAATCCGCTGCGCAGCACCCTGCAGGAGGAGCACTGTCGTAGCCAGGTACCTAAAACAAAAAGAAGACTATGAAAATGAGGTAAAGAAAGCCAAGACAAGAAGTTGGAAGGAGTTCTGTGGAAGGCAAAAGAAGGAAGGTATGTGGGATGGGATATATAGGATCTTAAGGAGGGCTACCAGGAGACAGGAGGATGAAATGATGGTGAAAGGCGACAAGGTGCTGACTCCAAAAGAGTCAGTAGANAAAGCCTTCTCATAATCCACGAATGCTAAACACAGGGGCCGATTATATTCTGTGGTCTTTTCTATAATCTGCCGCACTGTGTGTATGTGGTCTATGGTTCCATAGCCGCTCCGAAACCCAGCCTGCTCTGGGGGCTGAAATTCGTCGAACCTTCTTGCCAGGCGATTTGTGATGACTCGTGAGAACAACTTATAGATGTCTATGGGCTCCGGTAACTACTTAACAGCAGGTGGGCTGTGAGCTCGTCCACCCATCCAAGCAATAAAAAATAAATAAATAAAACACAACAATTTTCATACTTAAAGACGAGAATGCTTTAAGTGGTTTGAAGTAATTATTTCCGTCACTATCTCCTAGTGATTTGTAAAAATGTATCATTCTCTGGCAGACTATTAGAGGCTTTGTACTGGTGTTTCCAGGTCTCGTATGTCTTCGTCATCCTTTATAAGCGAAAATCTAGATGAGGTCATTGAACGAAGAATGTTACGCTTTGTAAATAAGGCTGTATTTCGTTTGGCATGAATATAATTAGCGTTTCGATTTCTCAAATGGTTCAAACGTACGTTGTGTGTATCTAATAATAAATAAATTGGTTGATTTGTCCCTAATTGACTAAAACTGCTATTAGGATGTGAGCCAATTTGCCCTCATGTCGCTTTTTCGCATTAAAAGTGTACAATTTCCAAAAATATTCGAAATTGAGTTAATATGCGGAAACATTCGGTATCACCAGTATTTATCTCATAAATACTGTCAAAAGAGCGTAGTTTAGTTTTAGTTTTTATTTATTAGTTTACCTATGTTTTGACTACCATTAACAAAATTAATACATAATTTTATCTTACTTTAAAAGACAGATAATGTAACTAGTAAAAAATGAAAAAATAAATGTTGTAAAGATGATTAATATTAAGAATATTTTATTTATTTATTTATTACACTTCATGTAAAATTTACACTGGCGGACTCAATCCCTAAGGCATTCTCTACCAGTCAACCAAAGGCAGTGCAGAGTAAATAGTGGTAAGTGCAATGAAATTTATATTTTGTTACAAATACATTCACAAAAAAGTATATACATACATATACATATACATAGATACATATCTACATACATACATATAATAGTTTATACAGTATTAAAAGGAATATATTAATAAATTTCCTTAACAAATAACTTCATATCGACGCTTGAAAGGCAAACGTGACTGAGCGACAATAACTGCTTTGTACATAAATGATAGGCAATAACCATATTCGATGCACAAAAAAAATATATTTCTAGGTCTATTAAAATCATTCCAATCCTACAGCTACTAGCTAGATTCTACTTACTACAGCTAGATTCGTTAAAATAAATTTTGTTTTCAGGCATTTCAACTTTAAATTAGTCTACTGTAAAGTTCAGGCATTGTCGCATAGTCACTTTTGCCTTTCAAGCGTCGATATAAGTTCATGATCTTCATCAAATGTTAAACCTTTAAAACACTCTCCTGTAAGATTAGTACGTTTTGAGATTATACAGTTTGATTGCGGGAAGACGATATGGCTGAACAATTGCATTGCATCTTCAGACTTTATTTCGCGTCGTTGTTTAGCCTTCAAACAATTATTAATTTGCCGGATATTACAAAACGGGACACGTATTGTTGCCGGCTCGCGTCACGTCAAACGGTAATTCTATTACTTTGTCTCTTTGCACGTCACATTAACCCACGCACGAGCCGCTAACTCTATTCAGCCACCGCTGCGTGAGCTAGAAGCGCTCAGCATTGTTAATACATAATATCTGTCCTCATTAAGCGTTAGCTTTTAGACAAATAAATACGATCCTTAATTCTGATATTGTACTTTAAAAAATACCGGACCCAATAACGCGAATGTTGCGAGCAACTTTGAGAATTAAACATTAATTTCATATTTCGCACTGAAATGCATTTTACACAATAGATAGACCCAATAGGTGGGCTTACAGGTTTACTGGTGGTAGGACCTCTTGTGAGTCCGCACGGGTAGGTACAACCACCTCGCCTATTTCTGCCGTGAAGCAGTAATGCGTTTTGGTTTGAAGGGTGAGGCAGCCGTTGTAACTATACTGAGACCTTAGAACTTATATCTCAAGGTGGGTGGTGCATTTACGTTGTAGATGTCTATGGGCTCCGGTAACCACTTAACACCAGGTGGGCTGTGTCCACCCATCTAAGCTAAGCAAAAAAGAAGAAAAAAAGTTGAAAAAGGTGTGATCATATAGCCAATTTTATTTACTAGTAGTAGGACTTATTCTGAGCCCACATAAATAGCTCAGTATATTTCTGCCGCAAATCCGTCATCCGTCGGTTTGAAGCATCCAACAAATACGATAACTCAGAGTTGATATCACAAGGCGGGTGGTAGCGTTCACGTTGGGATATCTACAGGCTTCACAACCACTAACAGCAGTCGGGACGTAAGATTCAACAACCTAGTACAATAAAAGGCATCGAAAGATAAGCATAAGAATTTTAAAGTTTCAACTTTAATCAATGCAAAACACAAAGAGACGGTGAAAAGCTGAAGTCGACTTTGGAAGCTTAGTTGAGATTAAAAGGAGAAAAACTCAACAATTACCATTCGTTAAAGCGCCCTAACTGTTTATTTGTCTGTTCTATACGCGTGCCTAAGCTGCCGTTTTTGTTGAAATTTACAGGTACAGTTATTTTTGACATATAGGGAAGGTTTCTGCTATGAATAAATAAATAATTGGGAAATAAACACACACGACCACCTGGCCCCAAATTAGGGTTCCCTGTGCTACGGCTACCAGAAAACATATTATGGTTGCTAAGCAGTTTGGTATTTTTAAGTAGATAACACAAATAGATTTCTAAGCTCGATAAAAATCAATGTGGCAGTCAAACTCGATTAATTCCTAGTGACCTGTATTCAATAATGACACGTGTATTATTAGAACAGACTGTATGACCTCATTCTGGTAGTTAAGAATAGGAGTCGATATTTCTACGAAGCCACATTCTGTTCTCTATTTTCAGTCGTTATAACAAAAACTTTTCCACCGTTTGAACAAGACTGCATGAATGCTTTATAGTCTAAAAACAGGTGCAGTTAACTTCCCATGCTACCAAAAAAGAACGCGTACTATTTTCATCACATTTTATTTATTTATTGCCCTTGTAGGCAGACGAGCATACGGCCCATCTGATGGTGAGTGGTTACCGTCGCCCATGGACTTCAGCAATGCCAGGAGCAGAACCAAGCCGCTGCCTACCGTAGACACAAATACAACATATAGACAAATTATTAAAACATGATTTTTCTTTTATAGGACGTGGATATGCTATTTGTATTTTTTTATATTTTTTTTAGATAAACAAAAAAATATTTAATTTTTCGGAACACAACCCTACATCATTCTCTAATCGTAGACAGACATTGTTTTATAAAAATCAATTCGGTTAATTATTTAATCACATACTAATAAACCAACAAACAAGCTTTTACATTTTTAATTATTATGGTCGAAAGGGCCTTAAAGAAAATAGGCGGTGATGTGAGGGGAGAGTGCTCTAAGCAGACTTGGGTGAGCTTATTACTGGTGGTTGGACCTCTTGTGAGTCCGCGCAGTTAAGTACCACCACCTTGCCTATTTCTGCCGTGAAGCAGTAACGCGTTTCGGTTTGAAGGGTGGGGCAGCCGTTGTAACTATACTTGAGACCTTAGAACCTATATCTCTAGATGGGTGGCGCATTTACGCTGTAGATGTCTATAGGCTCCAGTAACTACTTAACACTAGGTGGGCAGTGAGCTCGTCCATCCATCTAAGCAATAAATAAAATAAAGAACTGTGTGAAAGAGGATATGCGCGGGAAAGGTGTGAGTGCAGAGATTACGTATGATGATAGGATTGAAAACAGAGGACATGCAGGGTCTACCTCACATGGTGGAATAAGGTTAAGAAAAAAATCTTAAAATAGAAATACAAAAACGTCTTTAGAACTATATAAAATAATGTTTACTTTACAGTAGTATTTTATTTATTTTTTTATTGCTTAGACGGGTGGACGAGCTCACAGCCCACCTGGTGTTAAGTGGTTACTGGAGCCCATAGACATCTACAACGTAAATGTGCCACCCACCTTAAGGTATAAGTTCTAAGATCTCAGTATAGTTAATTACACCGGCCGCCCCACCCTTCAGACCGAAACGCATTACTGCTTTACAGCAGAAATAGGCAGGATGGTGGTACTTACCCGTGCGGACTCACAAGAGGCCCTACCACCAGTTTTTCATTATTATGAAAAGTTGTTTGGAATTAATTGTAAATAAAAAAAATACCCTGAGAAATTCGTTTTTTTATCTCAAATGTTTGTTCAAAGCTCTCCGTGCTTAAACAAACAAGATCGAAACTCTAAATTGTTTTAATCAAACATAATGCGTCGTTATTTAGGTGTAGCATTGTTCTAAGCGCATTATCCCGGCTCGGATATTATTCTAAAATGAAATTAATATTTCAAGCGAAAAGTGATTCATGGAGTGTTAATAAAGACGAGCAAATATAAAAAATGGCTGGCACACCCCCCGGGGTCGTTCACGGAGCTTATTTCATGGGGGATGCTCCACTAAGATCTTACTTTCAGATATTTTTAAATCGAATTCAAAAAGAACTATGGTTCCCACTAAAGGAACTTACTGGAGCGTAGAAAAAATTCTTTAACTATTAACTATTTTAAATGGAAATAATTAAATCGTTTGACTCGATTATTCATGATTTAATTATTCGATAATAATTTTAGTTTCATTATAATTAAATATAAATATATTCCCGACTAAATGTGGACTGTTTACATTAAATCGATTATATTACGACGTGTGAAATTACAGAAAATAACATTTTAAAGAATCAATAACACGCCGACTTGTAACAGTAACGCGCTCAATTCAGTTCACTGGGCGACGTAGCCGGGTGCGGTCGTCTACGGTGCTACGACAGAGCTACGGGAGTGCTACGTACGTCGGTCTAGCAAGAAAATGTGACAAGTACAATTTGTGGCGGACAGATTCTTTCGATTTATTTTTTTCCTTGTGCGTGTGAATTGTGGTATAATGTGGGCTTCTCTGCTGATTTTCGCTCTGTTCAACACGGCTGCCGGCAATCCGGGAAAAATGGGTATGTATTAATAATTTACTATCGAATAGGATTCCTAATTGTGAATTGGCAGGTTGATTGATAGGATAAAGTGCTGATGAGATAAGGGTCAAGAGACGAATTAGACATGTTTACTGAGCCGTTGAATACTAAGCTAAAATCAACCATATTTTAAGGGAAGTATTCATTCCATAGTAAAAATAAAATTTCATACCATTGTTTTTTATCATCCATATCGTAGTCGTAATTTAGGAACCTTACAAGTAAAAATATAAGAAGCGTTTAAATACATACTAAGCATTACCATTTTTTTCAAAGTCTTCTGTTAACAAATACGGGTTCATTGATGAATTAAGTAATAAATTCAAAGATGTACATACAGTTCTCGCTTATGTTTGAGTTGCGAATTTTATTTGGAACTATTCATATTTTCCGATGACTGTTTTTGTAATTGAAAACGACTAATAGGTTTTTTTTAATAATAAAAGTAATATTGTGTTGATCCGGTACCGTCCTATGCAATTCAAACATTGACCACGTTCATTCATTTATTATTCGACTTCAAAATTAGAGGCGAACATAGTATTAATATTTTGATTTATTTATATTCTTCCAGTTATTTAATACCTGTTGGTTCTGACATGTTCACTCAAACTAATTAAAATTAATCGATAAATCGAAATAGGGCTTAAGAATTTTGATACGTAATAATTTTTAATATTATTATGTTCTTTACGTCTGTTTTTTACGCTACTGGTATATTCACTTAAATTTACAATAAATATTACTTTATAATATAAATATAACTAATTTTCACTTTACTAGTAATATGAATTACTAGCCGTACTCGCCCGCTTCGCTGCGCATTTAAAATTAACATTGTTATTTATTGTCATTATTATTAGGGAGTCCAACACTCATATATATATTAGCCTATCCATTAAGTACATGTATTTTCTACATGGATACCAAGTTTCAAGTCAATCGGATGCATAGTTCAGTAGTTATAACGGAATATCCGGAAAAAATACTATATAGAAATAGAATAGACATCACTATTTTCTAATTCTGCCGCGAACCAGTCACATTATTTGGTTTCAAGGCTGAAACAGCCGACAACAATATTGAGACCTAATGTCTCGAGGTGGGTGGCGGCATTAATACTGTAATATCTATGGACTCCATTAACTACTTAACACCCGATAAGTTGTAAACACGTTCGCTCGTCCAAACAATAAAATAAAAATACGAAGCTTTGTTTAACTTACCATGGACGGCCCGCCGCACCAACATATCTATTCTCAGGCAGTTAAAAATAGAAAAGATTCAACGTCTATCCACAATCTGCCTACAAAGAATATTGCGGTCTTTGGTCATGTTGCACGTAGGGATACCAGCAATTTGGACGCCTTATGGTGACCGGTAAAATAGAGGGAAAAAAGCCTAGGGGTAGAGGTCCCAAACGATGGTCGGACCAAATAGCGGAGGAACTGGGGATACCTATCAGCGACGCACTCCACCGGGCTGCAGGGCGGGATCGATGGAGACCAGCTGGTTGACGAAATCGGACGGAGTCACGATCCTCAGCAGTGAGGGACCGATCGAAGAGAGAGAGAGTTTAACTTACATACATACATACAAGTCAAATTTTGTTTTAATTAAATATTACAACGCCGCTTATACAAGTTTAGTTAGAATCGTTCTTGAATTTGAAAACAGTTGATCGAGTTGAAGAAGACATCACTGAAATATAAAGTTTCGAAACTTTGGATTGTACAGTTGTGTTGTAGGCAGCGGCTTGGCTCTGCCCCTGGCATTGCTGAAGTCCATGGGCGACGGTAACCACTCACCATTCGGTGGGTAATATGCTCGTTTGCCTACAAGGGCAATAAAAAAAATATGTTATATTTTTTATATTGCGCCGCGTTTTAATTCGTTCAATCAAAAAACAATTGACGCGCGGAATCTAAGTCCTAGAAGAAACGCAAAGAGGCCACTGTCACCTATTTCATTACTTTTTTTTATTTTTTATTGCTTAGATGTGTGGACGAGCTCACAGCCCACCTGGTGTTAAGTGGTTACTGGAGCCCATAGACATCTACACACACCTTGAGATATAAGTTCTAAGGTCTCAGTATAGTTACAACGGCTGCCCCACCCTTCAAACCGAAACGCATTACTACTTCACGGCAGAAATAGGCGGGGTGGTGGTATCTACCCGTGCGGACTCATAAGAGGTTCTACCACCAGTAATAGATATATATTTATAAGATAAAAAACTTAAATAGAAAGTATATTACAATTAGCTTTACTGATAGGTACCACCACCCTGCCTATTTCTGCCGTGAAGCAGTAATGCGTTTCAGTTTGAAGGGTGAGACAGCCGTAGTAACTATACTGAGTCCTTAGAACTTATACCTCAAGGTGGGTGACGGATTTACGTTGTAGATATCTATGGACTCCAATAACCACCAGATGGGCTGTGAGCTCGTCCACCCATCCAAAAAATAAAAAAAAAAAAATTAAAATAAGTAAAATATATTAAACGAATTTGAGAGTTAAATTAAATTTACCAATAAAGTCACCTCGATATAATGTAACTTCGAACAAAAAATAGGTACATTTAAAAATCAGTCCACAGATGACGGAAAAATCAGTGGAACATAGATTAAAAAATACACAGTCGACGTTAGGAATTTCTATCGTTTTTGATGTCGGCTCAAAACTACATACATTCATACATACAGTGAAGTGAATATTGATTTTTATTTACCTTAAACTAATATTATAATCTGTATATAAAACTCCAGGACTCAAATAATGAAACACCTGGAACATTTCTATCGACTAACGTGACTGTATTGAAGATCAAATCCTTCCTACAGGGACATGCCAAGTTTTTTTAAAATTTTTTATTGCTTAGATGGTTGGACGAGCTCACAGCCGACCTGGTGTTAAGTGGTCACTGGAGCCCATAGACATCTACAACGTAAATGCGCCACCCACCTTGAGATATAAGTTCTAAGATCTCAGTATAGTTACAACGGCTGCCCTACCCTTCAAACCGAAACGCATTACTGCTTCAAGGCAGAAACAGGCAGGGTGGTGGTACCTAACCGCGCGGACTCACAAGTGGTCCTACCACCAGTAAAAAATTCTTTGACTTCTTATAAAAATAGCGTTCTGTACTACTCTGATCTATGAGTACGCACGGGAATAATCAACGCTCTTACACATTCTAAGAAGCAGTCATACGTTCCGGCTTTCAGGTCTCAGACATTTGCCATACAATTGAGCCGTCGAACTCATGTCTCAAGACGGCTTTACTTACTTCGTCATTTATTTATTTATTTTATTTAATCATACTCAACTCTGTTAGAATAAACAAAAATCCCCTTAACACGTAGAATCGCAGCAATTACACTTCGAAACTACAGCTCGTTTGATACGGAAAAGCTCAAAGCACAAAGTTACAGACCGCTATAAATTCAAGCCTAACAATAAACGCGCTAACTCGACACCAGTTAAGCGTAAATCAAGAACGATGTTATATCGTTCCAACAATGTTTCGTAACGTAAGCACGTAGTTTCAAACATAATAAACTCAGGGGGCTTCGCACACAATTTGTAATTCAAAAATAAAGAAACAGATTGTATTTTTAGGTAAACGAAATAATGTGGAGTTGAAGGACCAAAAGATGGAGCCTTCTCCTGTGTTACTTCATTATTATTTCACTGATGGGTAGGCAAATTTATGGACAATCAGATATTGAATGGTTAATGGAGCCCACATACTGGTCACATTACTGGTGGTAGGACCTCTTGTGAGTCCGCACGGGTAGTTACCACCAACCTGCCTATTGCTGCAGTGAAGCAGTAATGCGTTTCGGCTTGGAGGGTGGGGCAGCCGTTGTAACTATACTGAGACTTTAGAAAAGATCTCAAGGTGGGTGGCGCATTTACGTTGTAGATATCTATGGGCTCCGGGAACCACTTAACACCAGGTAGGCTGTGAGCTCGTTCATCAATCTAAGCAATAAAAAAAAACATAGCTTGGAGGCATCACAACGCCCAACCCATCCAAACAACAGATCAAGGTCTCTATTGTGTAATGACTATCCCGCTTTCCAATTCAGAACTCATGACAGCTTCGCAGCTTAAAAAAGCAATGTTGTTAGGCGACTAACGTAAAAGCTTACCATCTGTATTTGTAAAAGTTATTCGCTTATAAACGATTACACGAACCGGAAACACGCGTCATAAAACGATGTATAACAAGACACCAGATGCCAAATTTCTATTAAAACAGTACCTGTGGTGCCAATAGAGATATCACTAAGTACTTAACCCGGTACTTCTTTCTGTATCACGGACGTGTTTTGTAAAAGCGTAATTCTTCTAAGAACCCATTAACCACTGAATAGAGCAATCGAAATCAAACTTTGTAACACTCGCGTATATAAATGATATCTATAAAAATCAGCAGCACCGTAGAATACGACTATATCCATAATGTGCAATATATTATAATTTGAAATAAAATCTTTAATTTTCAATTCAATGATATCCGACCTTTTGTCTTTAATACTGCGAAATGTACGCTTAAAGACTTTCCCGATTTTCTCGTGAAAATTTCTTTTACCAGCGAATAGACCGCAACTGTAACATTTCAAATGGAAATGCCAATGTAGTGAGGGGCTTGAAACATGTCTGTAATTGAATTCAACCCTTTTTACCAATAAATTTCACTTTGTTTTCTAAAACGGAACATGTTACATTGAATTGGATTTTATTAATCGACTCCAAAACAAGAGAAGGTACTGTATTCGAATGTATGTATATTTATACATTTTCACCAATGTCTCGTTATGAAAGTTTTGCAACATTCACAATCAAAATTCCTGTTAATAGCGTAAGTATAAGTAGAAGAAGTAGTAGAAGCATAAGTAGGCAGCGGCTTGGCTCTGCCCCTGGCATTGCTGAAGTCCATGGGCGACGGTAACCACTCACCATCAGGTGGGCCGTATGCTCGTCTGCCTACAAGGGCAATAAAAAAAAAAAAGCAGCGTTTAATAGTGTTGGAACTTCATTGTTTCACAAAACTCTTTTTTTAATGCTTCCTTTAGGAAATCCTGCCCCCGTGCTTGGAGATCTTTATGTGTTCTTTCCTTTCTTCTTTTCACTTAGAGCATATTTGCTTGAAGTCTCGGACAGAACATGGTGGTTACTGCATTTATGAGGTGATGTCTAACGAGACTTCGGTAAGCTCTTAAGACTACGCGACCAATAAGCTTATCTTCAGATCTACAGCCTTAACAATAAATCCTGAAAATTTAAAAGGATTGCCGGATATGGATGAAGTTCGAGTATCTTCTTTATCGACTGAATAAGGTCACCAATTACACACTGTATCGAAGGATAGAAAAGGGCAATGATTTATAAAATAAAATATGTTTTCATCTTGGAAATCTCATTTTCCTCAAAATCTTCCGAGGAGGCTTCCAAATCGCGAAATTTTCCCGAGAATCCAATATTGCTTTTACGATTCACGCAATTGATGGTGACAGAACATTTTCTGCTTTTGAAATATTTATAATGAAACATTTTCCATCTTAAATGTTTTTTTATTCGGACATTGATGGTCAGTGCATGAAAAATTCTTAGAAGTCGATGTCCGTAAATTGTTACGAAGGACATTACTTTTCTTACATTTATTGCTAGATTATATATCGTATTCGATAAGAAAATTTAAAATGACATCAATTTGAAGTTTGCTTTCAACGATACATATCCAATTTGATGAACTGTATCCAACAGAATTCACAGTTCACTCGGTTGTGGTCGATTCGTAATATCGTATTGATTTCATATTTCTATGAATAGAACTCGACTCCTTGCGAATCGTATTACACGAACAATTTTCACGTTAAAGGAATTACAACACCGTGTAACACAAATAAATTTGCAGAATTATCTTGACTAGATGGAATAATATCGTGTAACAAAAAAAAAACAGTAAAAAAATATAATTGTTGTAATTAGGATTGAGACACATTCTCAAGTATCAAGATGGGTTGTGTCATTAATGCTGTGATGTCTATGACCTGTTGGAACTACTCAACACCACACTGGCTTTGTCTCTCATCTCTCTTCTATATCTTTGCCTCACTGCTGAGGATCGTGACCACGTGTGACTTTCCTCCATAGTGTTCGGTCATCGGTAGCTTGGACAGCATGGTATAGACCACCACCAAAAGCTCTCTTGACTAGATCGGACCATCTGACTAGTGTTCTGCCCACGGCGCGCTTACCTTCTATGCGACGCAAAATTATGAGCTTCTCTAATTCATGTCTGGGAGACCCCATTATGTGTCCGAAAAAGACGATCTAAGGTCTACGAGAAAACCTTACTTTTCAGATAAGGACATTAAGTCCTACCCACCAAAGAGAACCACCATCTTCTATAGCTCTAAAAGAATCCAAAACGTCAGCTACAGATTCTCCTCAGAAACTTAATCTAATTTATGAATATAAACAATAATGTAACTGAAAGCAACATATTTCCTGCCTACATCACCTCGAGAGGCGTGACTCAAATACATTAAGGTATCCAGCACCCCAAGGAATCCGGCAGCCACGTTTTTATTGTATAATGTGACAGTTGAAATAATTGCG
This sequence comes from Bombyx mandarina, assembly GCF_003987935.1. The sequence continues at coordinate 66,158 of NW_021011533.1, forward strand.
TTACGCACTAAATACTAGAGACGAAAATAAACGTTCCACGAACAGTTAAGTCAAATTGAAAAAATCTCCTGTGTTATTAGTATCGGAGTGTCGTAAATAACAAATATTTTTCACACTCGGAATAGGCAGAATGGTGGTTAATGCTACCAGTAAAAGCCGATTAGCTTTCGCAGTACTCAAGTACTTAAAGAATTCTGCTGCCCATACTACGGTGAATCCATTAGTCGCCTTTTATGATACCCATGAGAAAAGATGGTATATTGGTATTTTAGGCCAACAACACCCAATCGCTTTTAATATATAAGCATAAAAGGCTGCGTGCAAATGGCAAGAGTACGCTCACAAAGCTCACATGAAGAATAAACGTCCGTATGCCGTTCCGAATATAATGTATACGTAAATAATACATTGCTCACTCAATTATGCAGAGCTGCGGCAAATGTTATTACTTCAAATTACATATGAACATTTCTGGATGGTGTCAAACAATATAACGCAAACAGTGCGAGTATACGGCAAATTGAAGGCAGCATTAACGTTGCGTTTTATTTTCGCATTCAAATAAGATTTACCGCTAAATTTTTTTTTTTTTATGAGCTCACGGCTTTTGTTGGACGAGCTCATGAGCCACCGGGTGTTAAGTGGTTACCGGAGCCCATAGACATCGACAACGTAAAAAAGCTTCATCCACCTTGAGATATAAGTTCTAAGGTCTCAGTATAGTTACAACGGCCGCCTTATCCTTCAAATCGAAACGCTTTACTGCTTCACGGCAGAAATAGGCAAGGCGGTAGTACCTACCCGTGCGGACTCATAGGAGTTCCTACCACCAGTGAATATATACGTAATATATAAGATTATATACGTGAGTAAAATTTAATATATAGTTGCATGGATGATCAAATAGAGCTGCTTGAGTACTCAAAAGTAGATACATGCACTCTTGTTGATAAAAGTGACTCAGTTTGCATCAAAGACTTGGTATCAAGTAACAAATCAATTATTTATCAAGTTATCAAGAATTGTTACCAAGTAACAAATCTTTTTCTAATACCTAAAATCTAGTTTTTGTGAAATTTAATGTAAATATTTAGAATGCGTCATTTTATCTTTCCTTACATCTATGTTCCCTAGAAGTGACTTAACCGAATTCCAAATAGACGACTTGAACCACACTTTTCTATATCAATAATAATTCACTTTTAGAAGCCGCGTTTCATGCTAATTAATGCCGCGTACGGAATACGTTTAAAATACGAAATTCATGTCCGTATGTTTTCATTCACAATAACACTAATGTAAGATTCTATGTTAGCTCTGCTTCGAGCGCGTATTTCCACTAAATTATTTAAAGATCAAGGTACACATTGAATAGCTTAGGCAGTGCCTACAGTTATTGCTGTAGCTAAATTTACAATTTGTACATAGCATAATTTTGTTTGTTATTGTACTGTACTGGATTGGAAGGGAATGTGAAACCGCGCGGGTAGATACTGCCTATTTCTGCCGTGAAGCAGTCATGCGTTTCGGTTTGAAGGGTGGGGCAGCCGTTGTAATTATACTTGAGACCTTAGAACTTATATGTCAAGGTGGGTGGCGCATTTACATTGTAGATGACTATGAGATCTCCAGTAACCACTTAACACCTGGTGGGCTGTGAGCTCGTCCACCCACCTAAGCAAAAAATCTGTGATTCAACTAAGCTCCTAACATAATTGCATGCTAGCAGCAACCAAAAGAACTGAGGAAGCTGTGTCGGTAAGACACCGCTAGCATCCGACTCCTTGATTAGATTAAAGGTATTCTGGATTGGGCAGAAGTGAATTGAACTCACTTCTTTCCAGTGGAAAGCAGATGCGGAGTATGTAGTTAGACTATTCGTCGCTTCTATATAAACATCAGCAGTTTCAGGTTTCAAAAGGCTTTTTTTTTATTGCTTAGATGTGTGGACGAGCTCACAGCCCACCTGGTGTTAAGTGGTTACTGAAGCCCATAGACATCCACAACGTAAATGCGCCACTCACCTGTAGGTCTCAAGTATAGTTACAACGGCTGCCCCACCGTTCAAACCGAAACGCATTACTGCTTCACGGCAGAAATAGGCAGGGTGGTGGTACCCACCCGCGCGGACTCACAAGTGGTCCGACAACCAGTAATTACGCAAATTATAATTTTGCGGGTTTCATTTTTATTACACGATGTTATTCCTTCACCGTGGAAGTCAATCGTGAACATTTGTTAAGTACGTATTTCATTAGAAAAATTGGTACCCGCCTGCGGGATTCGAACACCGGTGCATCGCTTCAACACGAACGCACCGGACGTCTTATCCTTTAGGCCACGACGACTACCAAACCAGGACCCACAACGTCAATTCATTAAGCTTCGTAGCAAAAACCAAATTTCATTTAAATGTCGCCGCCTCATATGAACGACTCTTTGAACGCTTCCAACTTAATACAAGTTTGATTTAAATCGAAGAGCTAGCAGAATGGAAATACTCGGAAAATAATAATGGGAAACCGTTTTAATAAAAACTTCAAAACGTTCAATCGCAGAAGCCTTACGAGAAAAAGCTCGCGTTCTCCTCATGTAAATTGCAAAACTTTATTGTCTTAGGAAATATACGGCTCTTCATCAAACTGAATTACTTAGTTTTTAAGACTAGTAAAAGTCCTGGTTTGGTTTAAGGCGACAATGTAAAACACTTGAAAAGAACAGTCATAAAAATGATGATTTCTGATAAGTACACTATGTTTTTTAACCGAATTCAAAAAAGAAGAAGGTTCTTAATTCGACTATATTTTTTATGAATGTTGCCTCAGAACTTTTTTACATAATATGTGGTCCAGTTCAAATTTCGACAAGACCTTAACAATAGAATGTCAGTTATCTTTAAAAATACAGTTAATTTCATCTTTTTGTTTATACTGTTGATACTGGATATAAGAGTGAAGTTAAAAAATTATTATAATGTTATCGATCGTAATCCTTGACCGTGATCCTTGATCCTTGCAGATTTCTAAGTTAATCGGATGTCTTGAAATTACGTGACTTTGAAAGATTCCGTTACACATGAAGCTAATAAAATCGTGTAATAAAATGCGCGGTTTTTCTAATTAGGTCGGAGTAAAATACATTTTTCATAGCCCGTTCTTAATAAGCGCCTTTATGGTAATTTAAACGGACGCGAATGTCCCGGTTTTGCTATTCATGAAACTGTCTAAAAAAATCCCCATCTTTCATATAATTCTTCAATGAGGTGAGGTAACCCCCTTAATAAATGAAGAATTATATTTTGATCGCTATGAAAGTGTAGTAAAGATCACTTTAGGTAAACGTTTCTTTAATTATGTCTACCGCGAAACACTAATGTGAACCATACGTGTGACTAGCCCTTATTCTCGTCTTGTGAGTCCGCACGGGTAGATACCACCACCCTGCCTATTCCTGCCGCGAATCAACAATGCGTTTCGGTTTGAAGGGTGAGGCAGCCGTTGTACTGTACTGTAAAACTGAGACTTTAGAACACAAATATCACGGTGGGTGGCGGTATTTACATTGTAGATGTCTATGGGCTCCGGTAACCACTTAGCATCAGGTGGGCCGTGAGCTCGTCCTCCCGCTTAAGCAATAAAAAAATACAGAGGAGTTTCGATTTTTAGTGAATTAAAAAAAATGGATGAGAATAATTTCGCTGTTGTGTCAAAGGACCCTAGCATTAATTACATACTAAAACATCATGGACCAGAATGGCCATATTTAAAAATTTATCACGCATGACTATAGTATATGTATGGATATATAACGCTAGGGATCGCAAGGGTCCAGACTGGACCATAAATAAACGCGGCTGATTTGTTTTCCTTGAGCGACGTCAGCGAAGATTGATGGCTCCGCTGATAGCAGTTCAGAAGCGCAAGATTTTACCCTTAATTTTGGAATAGAGGAAGTGATATTCGAATGCTGTGCTGTGTAGTTCATATGCTGTGAGCCCAAGCAAGCTAATAAATATTAGCATCAAGTTTATACTGTTTGTGCTTAAATTTACTTGTTGGTAAATATTTTATATGTTTTATTTATTTATTATTATCTATATTTATAAAAATGAATTGCTGTTCGTTAGTCTCGCTAAAACTCGAGAACGGCTGGACCGATTTGGCTAATTTTGATCTTAAATTATTCGTGGAAGTCCAGATAAGATTTAAAGGGTGAATAAATATAAAAATGCTCGGAATTAAATAAAAATAACAATTTTGTTTTCCCTTTGATGTGTCCCCCGTCGGACGGATTCCTTTTGTTTATTTAGAAGTTTAGGTCTTTTATTTGTCGATTGAGGCACTACGAAGTCTGCCGGGTCAGCTAGTTTGCAATAAAGAATATCTTCAAAATCTACGCTCGTTTGAAATCCTGTCAATCGTTTGGTAGGGTCAATAACATATGATTTCACTATATTAAATTAAATATATACATCTCGTGGCATATTTGCGTGTGGTAAACAATTAACAATATTGCTAAGTCGTCGTGGCCTAAAGGATAAGACGTCCGGTGCATTTGTGTAGAGCGATGCACCGGAGTTCGATGTACCGGTGATCGAATCCCGCAGGCAGGTACCAATTTTTCTAATGAAATACGTACTTAACAAATGATTAACTTCCACGGTGAAGGAATAGCATCGTGTAATAAAAATCAAAACCCGCAAAATTATAATTTGCGTATTTACTGGTGGTAGGACCTCTTGTGATACCGCACGAGTAGGTAACACCACCCTGCCTATTTCTGCCGTGAAGCAGTCATGCGTTTCGGTTTGAAGGCTAGGGCTGCCGTTGTAACTATGCTAAGACCTTAGAACTCATCTCAAGGTGGGTCGCGGCATTTACGATGTAGATCTCTATGAGCACCGGTAACCAATTAATACCAGGTGGGCCGTAAGCTCGTCCAACAGTCTAAGCAATAAAAAAAAATAACTTAGCTGTTACTGGCAATCTACCTCTTAAACCAAATGATCGATAATTCATTAATATACACTTCAATCGGTTAAAGAATACTTTGACAATATAAATCAAAAGCTCACCCTAAAAAACCCTCATTTAACATAGACACCCCATCCATCCGCATAAGTTATGGCACCTTCCCCTCAATGCATATACGTCTACAACCAGTCTAATATAGGACGGGAACAAATCGCTCGAACTTTATCTGTCGTCTTTTGAACAACGTCACGACCTGATGCGGTCGCGCGCGTTTTTCACACGCCCTACGCCTTCTGAACTGCGTGACCGGAATTTGGAGCTCCCATAGATTTGGATGGACCATTAATTTTCTTGGAGAATATTTGTGGGGTTTTATTGGGTAAGATGGACAGATGAGTTGGAAGATCATTGATTTTTTTTTATTGCTAATATGAGTGGACGAGCACACAGCCCATCTGGTGTTAAGTGGTTACTGGAGCATATGGACATCTACAACGTAAATGCGCCACCCACCTTGAGATGAGTTCTAAGGTCTCAAGTATAGCTACAACGGCTGCCCCACCATTCAAACAGAAACGCATTACTGCTTCATGGCAGAAATAGGCGGGTTGGTGGTACCTACCCGCGCGGACTCTCAAGAGGTCCTACCACCAGTGAAAAATGTGCGTTCGTGATTTGAGGATGCTGTACGAGAAACTTGGTACAACCGGGTCAGGATTTCATCCATAATATCAAAATTTGCGTTTGTAAAGGCTAAACATATAAAATGGAAATTTGAGAAAATATATATTCCCAAATTCGACCTTCTAGAGCAGGGACTTTAAAACTTTAAACAGTTTGAAATTTCTTACAACACCTTTACCTCAATCGATAAAAGTGATATGAGTATATATAACAAAACAATGCTGACCATTTTAACCAAAGATCACCGAATAAGACAATTAAAACAAAAGGATCTTCTTTCTCCTTCTACTGCTAGAGGTAAAAAAGATGTGTGGCGTCGTGGGACACCGGATAGGAACGAAGTTCCTTATTATAAAAATATTAACTTTAAGTTCTATTGGAGGTATAAAGAAAAAAATTATTTGGTTATACATTTTTTATTGTGGTTTTAATTGATAAAAAAAAAACTACTTTACAAAGTTATCAACTTTATTTTATTCACAATGATTTATAAAAAATATATATAAAAAAAATATGTTATTCTTTGTACGTTATTACAAAGTTAAGTCGTACACTGTGTGCATTACTAATAAAAATCTTACGTTACGGACGTTTTTTCCCGGTTAGAGTACCCCTCCGGATCGTCCCATAAGGAACTTCGTTCCAAAAGTCAAAAAAAATCTACAATCAAATCCAAACAAAACAATATTCGGAACGCGTATTTGAAATTCAAAAGGACAACGGATGTTCCAATTCGCCGGCGATACACCGGGGGACCTTAATTACGCGTATCTTTGCATTACAGTCACGGACATCGACCCGTGAGCACGCCTGATTGCTGATTGGCGCGCTGCATTACTGATTTACATCTGAATTAGAGTGCGTGAACGTGTTCCATTTCTAAATTCAAAAATCAAAAGGCATTTTAGATTATTTTCAGTGTAGACTAAACAAAAAATCTCTCAGCTCTTTTTCGTTTTGTCTAAAATATATATTAACATAAGGTCGCATCAACCAATTTACAAAAATCGCTTTTTTACAAATTTATTTCATCAATAATCTAAATAAAACATCATAATATATCATAATCATATTTTTATAGGCTTCGATTGCAATTTGTAACATTAAATTTGGGAAAAGGTAATATTGAGGGCTCAGGTAGGGATCAAGATATCTTGGTACAAGTTAGTAGTAATGATGGCCTTAAGAGTAAGACGCATTCGTATCGAACGGGGCAACTGTGCCGATAGCAAAATTCCGCAAGCACCTACCATATTTCTAATGAAATGAAATGAATGAATAATTTTTCTAATGAAATACCTTTTGTAACACATGTTCACGATTGATTTTTTCACGATGAAAGAATCGTAACGTGTAATAATACCAAATCAGATCTGTCAAAGTTACGATTTGCGTATTCACTGCGACATCTCTGTCTAAAGCAGTAGCTTCACGGCCAAAATTCAAAGAAAACCAATTTTAGATTCGAAGGTTATATTGGACCGGTGTAGGTACCCAATAAAGCAACTGTATAATATACAGCATCGTGCTTTTCTCAAATATTAAATGAAATTCTTTCATCGAATCATTCGAATATCTTAACAACAAGCAAACAATACATTTCATGTTTCCATTACTGAACTGAAATACTCATACATTAATCATCCAGTCATTTGATTTCCAACTGAATGTAGGCTCATATTTTGTTCCATCGTATATCCATTATTCATTTCTTTATTATAACTGAGAATAAAAATAAAATACCGCGTTTCCTTGCGATTCTTGTTGCGATGAGAATCGAGGGGAAATTGTTTTTTTTTGGCGGGAATTCTCCTTGAAATTAATAGCGGCGTGTCTTTGTCGTAAAGTGTTATAGAGTGATACACCGACTAGAGGTGTGCCTTTATGTAAAGATTATTTCCATAAAAGGCGAAAGTATCCTCTCAAGTTTCTGATGAATAAATTGGATATGTCATTTTTTTCGTTTATTTGCGCAATAATCCATATTTAATATTTACTGAAGTACCAGTCAAACTTGTGAAATTCAAACTTAAAACACACTGAGTACACCGAAATAGATTTTACATTAAAAAAAAAATTAAGCTCGAAGTCATATAAAAAATATATTTTTTTATTTTATTTATGATTTTGTCACCATTAATGTCATGGTCTAATGATTTTTACATCACACCTGATGTTCATTCCATAGTAGCCGAAGTCTAAATTAATCACCCCACTTTAAAACACGACTTTTCATTCTCGCATAGCAATACTTTTTTTCCCGGCATCACGTATTGTTAAGTTTCCACGTCTATAAGCCTGTATGTATGTAATAGTTCAAAAATTCCAAGTTCCCACTTTAGTAAGAATGTCATTTTATGGATTGATGGAATAGAAAAATGATGTATCACTGGTTCCAGAAAGAGGCAATCCGAAGGAAGAACCAGCTGCTCAAATTAATTGGGCTGCTTTTTTATGGATTATTGATTTTTAAACGACATAAATCGCATTTCATATTTCTGTAATTCTTCTTCGTCCTATTCGTACACTCTTGACAGAGTGGTCGTGGTCATGCATCAGTCGGATCCTGCGATATCGATGCTCTCGCGATAAGTAATTAGATAACTCAAAAATTTAATTCAATTGCCTACCCCGTATTTCTACATTTTATTCAACTAAACGTATATAGCTTTTCTTTTTTCCATTCAGAGTTATTCATCTAAAGTCATTCAAAAATCCCAACCGAATTCGTTCATAATTCAAAACTATTGTGGTAATATCTTGATTACTCTTGAATCGTAAATCGTCTTTTCATATCCGAAACATCGTTTAGTGACAGCTTCGTATAGTCTCAGGGTAATTTACGGTCTATAATGGTGACTCCCAACGATATCGCCAGCGGTTCGTAAACTTATGCGCTTTCATGTTCTCCTAGTACTTATAGACACATAGTGTTTGATGTTCAGAATTGAATTAATCTATTTGTAAATTGCTCTCCATACAACCCGATATTATTAGAAATATGGGAGCTTGTGGTACGTACATTTGATTCACAATATCTCTCAATGTTTTTTTCAATACATTAATTAGATTCGATCCGAAATATTTTTATATGTACACGAATGAAAACTAGTTAAAGCCATAAAATTCAAGTTCATATTTAATAATATCAAAATTCTAAATGCTCTCCTTGTAAAATGCTCAAACCATGGCGGTCCCATACACGAAATGCAAATTGTAGATATTATAGAACAAGAATGATGAATTGATAAATAATAATAAACCATGTTTTTTTTTTTAGTTGTCATTAATTAATGTAGATCAACAACCGTGTAGCCATAAAAAGAAAAGTATTATAATTATAGATGTTAAGCTTATGAATAATGTATTAATTTATGTAGAACCATCCTTTCTAAAAATACGCGGTATATTAAGGTACCGTTGACTCAATCGGTACAAACAATTTATCATATCATAAGACAATTCTGAGAACTGAGGATGGGGCCCGAGGGAATATTTGAACAAAGAATAATATTAGGTAACATGTTTATATTACGAGGCAAAATGTTAGAATAAATTCCTTTAGGACGAACCTAGTTGATTCCATCATCTTGTATGAGTCTGAACATCTATTTTGGTCTTCAAAGACAGACAATGTGGGGCCTGAGACTCAGTGGCGGAGGATTTTTTTCAGATTCAGAGCGCAGCGCTCAAGAAACGTAGTGATACAAAATTCATTCTGAATCCCCCCAGTGAAGGTTACGAGGCGGCCTGAAGGGGCAAGACCTTTTGGCGCCCTACGAGCACTCTAACCGCGCTGCATAACGGCAGCGCTACGGGACTGCTGTGGTAGAGCAACCAGTAAGCAGCGTATCGCGTTCCGACTAAGCTGAGTGGTTTTGATCCAGTGGGGTATTCCGGGATACCAGCAGCATTGTCCGCGCCAACCTGATAGACTGCCGTACCGAGACGCGCTCTAAAAACATCCTTGGTTCCGCGATCTACCAAACCCCGAACACCATCTAGACGCGGGCCACTGAGTTTCTCGCCGGATCTTCTCAGTGGGTCGCGTTTCCGATCCGATGGTAGATTCTGCGAAGAACTGCTCTTGCTAGGATCAATGTTAGCAACACTCCGGTTTGAGCCCCGTGAGCTCACCTACACACGTTAGGGTGAAGCTGAAATAGCCTTTCAAGGCTATCAGCATAGGTAGAAAAAAGTAAAAAAAATAATCTAGACGCAGAATCCTCGAATGAGGTTCGGCCTCCTTCCCCAAAAAAAGGGAGTTCATTCTAAATCAACAAACAAGGTACGAGGTAAAAATGAGCTATCTTAAAAATTTAATTAAACTTAATTTATTGCAGTTTTATTTAAATTTCCGTATCGTTCTGCCCGACATGCTTATTGTAGAAGTTGTGAATTACGAATACACAGATGCTAGGTCAATTGGAAGTTATTTTGTTGGTAAAACAATTTTATATTTGTCGCAGTCTCAACAAGCATCATCAATCAAGTTTACTTATTTATCAAAGCATAATTAATTATCTAGTCTGATCTACCCTTAAGACAACAAAAAAAATTATAATACTTATTGAATTGAAAATAAATGTTCAGAATAACACTACGAACTACTAACATAATTATTATCTTCTTTGATAGTATTAATATGTTTTGCAAAAAGGAACACGCTCTATGTCACAGTACCGACACAATTTGTGCAAACAATTTATCAACTCACCGCACTATAGTACGGAGAACTTAGCTCCAGGAACGATTTGAATCAATTCATGTGGCTTATTTAAAAAAAAAATATAAGTCTGGAATATAGCTGTGAGATTAGCTATTGTTATGCCTAAATGCCTAAACTAAATCCTAACAAGCCATTCCAGGTAGATTACTGGTGGTAGGTATTATTTTGTAAGCCCGTACAAATATGTACCTCTATTGCCTATTTCTGCCGCGAAGTAGTCACTCGTTCCGGCTTAAGAGAGATAAAATATAATTTTCACTTCTACCTCAAGTAAGTCAAGGTCTTCTTTTTTATTGCTTCGATGGGTGGACGAGCTCACAGCCCACCTGGTGTTAAGTGGTTACTGGAGCTCATAGACATCTACGACGTAAATGCGCCACCAACCTTGAGTTATAAGTTCTAAAGTCTCAAGTATAGTTACAACGGCGGCCCTGCCCTTCAAACCGAAACGCATTACTGCTTCACGGCAGAAATAGGATAATCGAAACGGATCATTACGTATTGAAATATTGCCCAAAACAAGGACCACAGAGTCGTCAATCTCTCCTAAAACAATATAGAAACGTTGTTCATAGATTTAGTGACGGTGAAAACGACACAAGCAATTTATCAAGCGAAACAATGCAACCAGAGCAACCAAAGGGATTTTACGGCGCGCAGTACGTGCAATTTTTCAAAATTTAATAACAATATCTATACTTCTATACTATAATATTATAAAGAGGAAAGATTTGTTTGTTTGTTTGTTTCGAATAGGCTCCAAAACTACTGGACCAATTTGAAAAATTCTTTTGCCATTAGAAGCCGACATTGTCCCTGATGAACATAGGCTACTTTTTTTATTTTATTTTTTTATTATTTTTTTTGGTTTCATGTGTGTTTTAATGTTTCCGAAGCGAAGCGAGGGCGGGTCGCTAGTTTGTAAATAAAATGAATAACATATTCATACTCGAAACTATGTTGAAAAACATTTTTATTGTCAAGATCTATTTATATTTAAAGGTCATCGGAGCTCATAATATAGACATGATAACGTCGCTAAGCCCACCTTGATACAAAACGTTTAAGTCACATTAATATAGTTTTATCGGTAGTCCCATTATTTTTTTATTTTTTTTATTTCTCTACTAGGCACACAATACATGTTACCTAAAAAGATACACAATAAGTAACAACAAGTAAAAAATCTATCTTGTAACATAAGCCATGTGCTGAGTGTGTAAGAAAAGTTCCTTACAATGAAGATAACAAGAACTAATCTAAATTATAATAAAAGAAAAGAATTTAGTGAAGATGGAACGCATTACTGTTCTGCGGCAGAAACAGAGATGATGGTGGTAGTCACAAGCTACCCCTACGAGCACATTAGATACTCACCCGTGAAACCAAAAAGCTGCCTTAGCAAGAACTCTATTCCGAATACCGACGGTACGATGACACCATTAGAAATAATCACTCAACGTTTGCGGAAAGAAAAAAACATAGTTTTAATAACACTTATACGTTTTGTGAACGATGCCCAAGGACAACAGAGATAAAATTCTAGTTTGTTTAATGGTTACACACACATGTCGGCCCACGAGTTAAGCTCGGCGTGGAGTTTAAGCCTTCCCCGGGGCAGCAGACACTATTGTTTTACGAGAAATATTGTACGTGCGATTTGAAAATGAATGTCACATTTCTTTTATTCTGCGGTTGTGAATTGTGTGGGTAAATTCTGAATAGAAGAGTGATGTGTAATATTGGATGTCCGATGTTTGAGTTGTGCATAAAGAACTTTTAGTTACGCCATATAAAGGAACGCAAAAAGATCGATGCCTTTGATATGTGGTGCTGGAAAAAGCTGCTACGCATTCCTTGGACAGCTATGAGAACCAATGTCTCCATCCTCGAAGAGCTGAAGTTCACCAAGCGCCTGCTGACTACGTGCCAGGAAAGAATCCGGAGTTTCTTTGGGTACATAATGCGATCCCCATTGCACAGCCTAGAGAAACTCATCATTCTCGGACAAATGGAGAGGAAGCGCGCTAGAGGAAGAGCGCCAGCTAGATGGGTGGACCAACTCAAGAAGGTGACTGAAGGCCAGATATAGGGAGCGGTGCATATGGCGCAGAACCGGACCGAGTGGAAAAGATTTACACACAGTCACGATCCTCAGCATTGAGGGAACGACAAGAAGATAATGAGCCACACACAAATAAAGGAATACCCAAAATTCTTAAAATAATAAAGTGTGAATTTCCAAGTGCAATATGATACCCACATGAGCTTTTTAAATAAGACGACTAAGATAACCGTAGATAATGTTACAATACTTGGGCCAACAGTTTGTAAATCAAGTTTCACGAGGACATTAGGTTTGAGTGTAATGAAGATAATATTTTCAGAGGTAATCGCTAGTCTTGGACAAGATAATTTCACTTTTATGGCCAAACTTTGCTTTTAGTAAAAGGTGAATAGTGAGGCACACCATTTTTTTGCTTTGAATAGGCAGAAAAAGTTTTTGGGCATATTGTTTACGTCATCACACGTATGCCGCCCGAAAAATGTGTGGGCATGCATAATAATAAGCATAAAAATATGCCTTAAATGTATTTAAGTTTACATTGAAGGAAAGGCCTTCCAAAAAACTGGTGTATTTACCTAGTAGACTGAATTCTACTGTCAGATTGAATTGAATATCTTGAAATTCTTATTACCGGGTCAGGTTTTTGTTGAGCATGTTATAATCGTTTCGGCTAACAGTGAATTAGTGATAAAAATGACGAGGTTAACAATAAAGCAAAAGTATGATTACATTTTCTATTCTTCAGATCTGGACTGGAGCCAACCAACACTGAAACTGTTATGAAATGCTCGAAGCTCGGATCCTGTTTTTTTTGTTTCTTTTCACTGCTTAGAGCTCTCGGCCCGCCTAGCCTACTAAGTTGTACACTTGTTACTGATGGTATGACGTCTTGTGAGTCTGCACGGGCAGGTACCATCCCCTGCCTATTTCTACCGTGAAGCAGTAATGGGTTTCGGTTTGAAGGGCGGGGTAGCCGTTATACAGTTAAAAGTCAGACCTTAGAACTCATGCCTCAAGATGGGTGGCGGTATTTACGTTGATATCTATGGGCTCCGGTAACCACTTAAAACCAGGTGGGCTGTGGGCTCGTCCACCCATCTAATCAATAAAAAAAATAAAAAAACACGTGTGGCACTCGGGAACTGCCGCCGTAAAGCTAGCATTTTTTAAAAACTTATGCAATTATAAGTAGACAATAATCATTTAATATTAAAACAATAATAAATAAGAACACGCTATATTTATACACATTAACAAAAGCAAAACATTAACTGTCCCCTTCACACTCTTGACTTTTGACCTTGATTTTCATGATGCGCATGCAGTGCAACCCCACGCCGCGCGCTTATTCACAAACACTACACAAGCGCAACGTGTGAGTCTGTTGAACGCGACCTACATGGTAGGCGGAGTGGGGGCGTTAGGTTTTATTTTCGTTACGGAATTTCTTGATTCGGTCGCCACGCTCAAAGCCCGCGATAAAAGCTATGCAATAGATTAAAACTCTTGGCAAGATAAATACGGTCATCAACCTTGAGAAATTATTTCTAAGTCTCAGTTCTATGGTACATGACCGCCCCGTCCTTCAAGCCATAATGGAATTACGACAGGAATCGGCGGAGTGATGGTAACTATCCGTGCGGGTTCACAAGACGCCCTACTATAAGTAATAGCACGATGCTATTCGATAAACAGAAATCGACATAATTACTTCAGTGCGCCACGTAGGGCACCGATGACCTACATAGCAGCCAACCTATTAAGCAACTCTTCGCCTACGTCTTTCTGGATAAGGGAAGGGCATTTGTTCTAATTTTCTAATATAGTTTTTTTTCCAATGCGCTTTTTTTTGTATTTACCGCATGATGTCTAAAGTCTTCAGTAACCATTTAACACTACATGGATCGAGACTTCACCCACCCTTTTAATACTAAAATAAAACTAATCAGTCAACCAATAAATGTCACAAATATCTTTAAGCTCTGATCACAGTGTAATTCGTGCGAGCAAGAAATTTCAAATGAAATCACATTATTGAAGTGGCAGGAAATTTACATAAGAACCGCATTGCGATGCCGCATGATTTGATGTGCTCTTTAGGTATCGCACGCGAGTGGAAAGAAAAATAGTGGTTAGTAGTTGTTTTAAGATGACTAGTCAATACCCTCGGGGAATTTTATAGCATATTTTTCTTAATAACACTTAAATCTGCTCCCAAATATTCAAATAGCAGCAAAACACTTGTGAAATATTATTTTTATATTAAATACTAGCTGACCCGGCAGACTTCGTAGTGCCTCAATCGATAACTAAAAGACCTAAACTTTTGTATGAAATAAAACAAACAGAAGGAATCCGTCCGACGGGGGACATAATGTCAAAGAAAAAACAAAATCGTTATCTTTATTTAATTCCGAGTATTTTAATATTTATCTACCTTTTAAACCTTCTCTGGACTTCCACAAATAATTCAAGACCAAAATTAGCCAAATCGGTCCAGCCGTTCTCAAGTTTTAGCGAGACTAACGAACAGCAATTCATTTTTATATATATAGATTTGAATCTGGTCAGATCAATGTCTCTTAGTCTGCTCATTTACCTTCCTGGTCACAATTAGGATAGTCGGTTATTTTTCTTATGATGTGATGAAGGTTTCCGAAAATTCAATATTCCAGTATTTTTTAACAGCTAGAGTCGCCAAAACTGAATTTAAAATATTCTGTTTAAAACATTTTGTAACACCAAAAACTTCATTAATAAATGTATTGATACCACTATTATGCCATCTATTAACTGGATCGCGTTCTTAACCATGCTGATAAAATTGTGTATTAGTTCACAGTCTGCCTTTTGTTAATGAAGACACATTGCAAAGTGAATTCTGCCGTCCACCTTGAGAGGCGAAATTGAAATTTAAATTACATTAAAATACTGCCTAACCCACTATTTAGACCAGAAAATATAATTGCTTTCCAATAAATTAGCTATAAAAATGGTCGATCCAAATGGGCTCTTAATAGATTATACAACTATATATTTCAGTGCTTCTATACACCTCACCATAAACACAGCTTAAAAGTACTCCATTCCAACTTAAAACAAAAACGAATCCAAACAGTAGCCCACAATGACCAAGAACACAAAACTGCACTAGAATAAAGTGGAAAATACCACGAATATCAACTGCCAAGTAAAAGAAAGCCTTACCGGGACCTATTAAAGTACAATATTGCTAATATTCGTTCACCCGGTGTCCGTACTCAGTTGAATTGGGTCGCGATATAATTTCGGAGCTAAGTTACACCGCGCATGTAGTTTGGAACGCCGCCAACGTTCCCAAATTAGGACGAGCAGTTCGTTAAGTAAATTGATAAGGTGCAGCACCGCAGTTTCAATTTGGCCAGGTCACAAGGTGAGGGGCTTGTTGAATATATTGCGTGATATGACTTCGTGACATAAATTAAATTTGTTGCTAAGATTAGCCGCCAGATGATTTGATTTGAGCTTTTATATCTCAAACAAATACCCAATTTCTTTATTGCTGTTGATACCTAATCATGTGACCCAACTGACAGTAAAAATCACCGTCATTCACGGACACTCAGAAGCAAAGCCGAGCCACTACCATGACTGAATATTTTTTTGAGAAATGACTTGAAATATACGCAGAGAATTAAATTTGCCAGTAAAGTAAACTAAGTGTGCACTTATAATTTGCTTGGTGAATGTTTTTTCCTGTATATTTCGCTGAATCTAGACACATTCCTTGGCGATAACAATCCGAATACTTTCATCGTAGCGCCGTCACCACGACAATATAGAGATAGTTTCCAGCAATCTAGATTTCGAAGTTCAACACCACAAAAACTTGTTTACCTTAAACATTTTCAGATGCCCTCAATAAAAATCATCTTCCGAGCCGTTTCTTTTCCAAATATAGCCGTCTCAAGCCAAACTTTCCATAAAGAAAGCTCTCCAATTATTTTTTCCCTATTCAGTCATAAAGCCATTGTACTTTCAAAATGATTCGATTGAAGCATCGTACTCTGATTTGAGGGATGTTGTCATAATGGGAGTTTCTTTTATCAATATATTCTTTATAATATCACGGGGGACCTTTTCTGGTATTATCGAAGAGCTTTTGAATGAAAGAATTGTACTAGGTATCGTTTTTTGGTATATTGTTATTCAGGTATTTGTTAAGACTTATTTGTAATGGGGGAACTGCTCGAAGGGATGTAAATTACAATATCTTTCTTTGGTGGATAGATAATTATGTTGCCAAAAAATATTTATATACAGCTATTGAGCGACTATCAGAAGATCTTCACCTTATTTTCTGTGCTCTCTTCCTAATTTTTCCTTGAATATTAAGTTGAATATGATTTTTTAACTTGCATTTGAAAGGATCTTCCTACCTATTTCCGCTTGCAAGTCGAGATATGCGTTATTCTAATAAAACTAAGACCGACAGAATGTCTCAAAATATATAGCATTGATTGAGCATATCTCATAGCGTTAATTGCATTATCCTCTCCTGGACACTAAGTAGCCGCCTGTACATAACTAAACTTAAAGTAATCTAATGATATAAAATTCCATTCAAAGATTTGACTAGTAATACTAAACCCACTTCAGTGCCCCCTATGCTGAGCGACCATTAATACGTCCTTTAAGGGTTACCTGAGTCGACCACTCCTGTTGGGAACTTTGCAACAAGTTTCAGGTGAGATTCGAGATGTTCAGAGGTTTTGTGTAACCTGAACTACAAAGTTTTGCCGTGAGTTTTGGGATCATTCTCTCTGTAGTTATTTGGAATAATCACTTTAAGTAAAGCTTGTAAAACTAGATCTGATATACAATCTTCCTAATATACGTCACAGTGTAATTTTAGAGTCATTAATATATTTAACTAGCTGACCCGGCAGACTTCGTAATGCCTCAATCGATAAATAAAAAACCTAAACTTTTGTATAAAATAAACTCAAAACAAACAAAAGGAATCCGTCCGACGGGGGACACATCAAAGGAAAAACAATTCCGAGCATTTTCATATATATTTACCTTTTACACCTTGACTGGACTTCCACAAATAATTCAAGACCAAAATTAGTCGGCTGGACAACGGTCCAGCCGTTCTCGAGTTTTAGCGAGACTAACGAACAGCAATTCATCTATATATATAAAAGAAAGTCGTGTTAGTTACACTATTTATAACCCAAGAACGACTGAACTGATTTGGCTGAAAATTGGTGAGGAGGTGGCTTAGAACCAGGAGAAGGACATAGGATATTTTTATCACATTCCCGTGGGACTTGACATAAAACGTGGTAACTATAACATAACGCAACTGACAGCTAAACGTAATATATTCTATGGTTAATTGTGTTAATTATAGTAGAATTTTGAAGTTGACTGGTTGATGTGTTTGAAACAAACCGTGTGGAGGAACAAAGTTCGCCTGGTCCGCTAGTTTTTATATATATAGATAGAAGATAGATATAGATTGTCTTAACTATTCGTAATAATTTTAAATTTTGAGGTGCTTTATTTATTGTCCATGTAGGCAGAGTGGTTACAATCATTCCTGGATGTCAGAAATGCCAAGGGCAGAACCAAGCCGCTGCCTACCGCTGAGTACTTTCTATAAACTTCATATGAAAAAGCACATGTCATATGTTATTTCAACATCACCCAAAACTGGTTTATGAAAGCTTTTTCCGCATATGGCAAATATGGTAGACTAAATCGTATGGCTCCCAAATAAATTCCATCCTCACGAAACTATACAAATCTAAACATATTTATCTCATTAAACTCTAATAAACACATCCGGGAAGCTGTACGTGTATCCTTCATTGGCATGTACGAGGGTAGCGCAGGTAAACAGGGATAATGGGTTAAGGTTAATGGTCGAATCCTGTGAGTTAGGTACAAGTCATCAGACACTAGGAGGTTTATATACGTATAAAGAGTTATGTGGAGTCGATAAACGCTCCCCGATAGTTAAATACCACATTCATATTATTTGATAATGATATATTGGAGGTATTCCGGATACATGTACCGACCAAGAAGGCCGACTGTATATATATATATATATATCTATCATCGGCGTTTACTGCCGTGAAACGCGTTGCGAATTTACGACAAGACAGTGATCATAAAACGCCTTAGCACCAGCAAATTATAATTTTTGGGGGCTTCATTTTTATTACACGATGTTATTCATTGGTTGCTCCTGGAAATCAATAATTCGTATATATTTATTGAGTACATATTTTATTACAAAAATTGGTACTCGCCTGCGGGATTGGAGCACTGGCACAGCAGCATGGCTCGATATGAATGTACTGGACGTATTATCCCTTAGACCCCAACTACTTCAATCTGGGATTAAATCGGTGCTTATGGATCTCACAACTTAAATACCAACACACATTTTAAGACGTGAGGATTAAAATATTCATTCTATTGTAGGTATAACGACTGTCCCAGATTTAAAATAAGAACGCATAACTGTTTCGCGGCTATATGGGAAATACTTACTCGTGCGGGCTCACAATAGGTACGCCCTGCCTAAATATTCCCAATTTATTTACCTTGACTTTACTGTTTATTCTTTGCTTTAGCTTGTATATTCGAAATTCATTTTACAAGGACCACTGGCGCTTCGTTCGTGTTTTGTCTCATGAATATTTAATCCCTACCGGGCACGATTTTCGGTACAGTGGAAATGAAATAAGCCATTCATCCAGCCCTTTCTAACTCGCTTATTTTAGAGAGTGTGAGAGAGAGAAACAATAGGTCTCAACTGTTTAATGATGAAATTCTATAAATAAATTTTGAATGGTGAAACTAAGAAGGAAGTGTGTCGGAAGGTTTAAGTTTATATGTGAGTACAGACATAGTTATATAATAAACATTATACTTATAGATTGATGTCATTTGTGATTTTGTTATCTGGTGAATTATAATAGAAATTCATAAAATTTCATTATGATTTACGTAAATCTACATCTCATAAAGATTAAAGATTATTAAATCTGTAATACGATAAAAAATTCTAGGCTCATTTACTGTATAATCTGATCCTTCTTTTCATAAATATTTTCTGAAATCCCAAAGGACGAGAACATTCTCTGACTAGAAAAGGTACCTTATTATAATGCATCAAATTATAGAAATTTTAGATCTCAAAATGGTGTGTAGGGTTGCGAAAAATTACTTTTTTCTGTATACGTGTGTTTTCTATGCTGTATGATATTTTCTAATCAAAACGGCCACTGAAATAAGCGAATTTTATGGATACACCATATTGTATATTTCCATATTGTTCTCAAAAATTTGTAGTGCCTTGCAAGCCTCTATATGTCTATATTTAATTACATTATATGTAGTATCTATTAGATTAAGCACCTGCAAAACACAACGTGATAGTGTTGTATTCATGCTTAGTTTAATCGATGATCAAGATTTTCTCTTTGTTCTGGGCTTATCGTTATAGTTTCATCTCAATTCAAAGACATTATCGCCCTAAGCACGTCATTTCGGATCCCCCCGATCCACTAACGGTGCTTTTAGAACTTTTCAAGAACCGGTGACCGTTCCCGTCGAACTCGTCGCTTGCGACGAAGCTTCGGCGAGTAAACTAGCCCACAGACACAGCCCACTGGGTTTCTCACCGGATTTTCTCAGTGGGTCACGTTTACGATTCCGTGGGAGATTCAGCGAAGTACTGCTCTTGCTGGGGATAGGGTTAGCAACGCCTCCAGGTTTCGGGTCTGAGAGCTCACCTACTCACTCGGTTACGCTAGCATAGCCTCCCATGGTTACCAGCTTAAGCAGAAAAAAATAGAGATTACTTATTTTTCTCTAACAGTTAACACTGACGTCGGGAAATATCTGGTATTACGTAAAATAATTAAATTTATTTATATCTTTGTTTGCGGCATAAATAACAAACTTTCTGGTGGGTATTTTACTGCAAATACTCGTAATTCGATTCCGATATCGGACAAACATAGAACAGGTTTACTTTCTCTTTTTCTCTGTTTATTATCTATATATGTATATACTTAAATGTATATAAGTATGTTTGTCAGTCTCTGGTACCTATAACACAGGGAATCCTAAATTGGGGCTGGATGACCGTTTTTTTAATTTTTTTACTGCTTAGATGGCTGGACGATCTCACAGCCCACCTGGTGTTAAGTGGTTACTGGAGCCCATAGACATCTACGGCGTAAATGCGCCACCCACCTTATAAGTTCTAAATTCTCAAGTATAATTACAACAGCTGGCCCCACTCTTCAAACCGAAACGCATTACTGCTTCACGGCAGAAATAGGCAGGGTGATAGTACCAACCCGCGCGGACTCACAAGTGGTCCTACCACCAGTAAATTACTACCTACCACCGTGTGTGAATTGTTTTAAAAAAAAGTCTGGCAATTTATTCGACATGATTTTTCTTCTTATCTAAATAGGGAATCCTAAATAGGAGCCGGATGACCGTGCGTAATTATTTCACAATTATTTATTTAATTTTTATTAATATAATTTTATTTCGAATCACTGAGCAGAGTATGTGCATATTTTGTTTTAGACGGATAGAGAATTCTCGATCTACTTGGTGTTAAACGGAGACTTGGACGGCATGTTTAGAGATCCAAGAGTCATGTTTATATTCCCACATAACTGTTTAAGCAATTTAAAAAAAAAATACATAACGTAAAAATTCATGAAAGAGATGCGTGAAAACCCTAAGCCCTTGATAAGTTTCTACTCATGCGAGGGAACTGCCGATAATTGCTCATGTCAATGTTGTAACGAGCGTCCCCTCGAGAGCTGAGGGGATACCGTAACGAATGTGTTTAAGTGTGGGAGGATTGAATTACGAAAAACGTTACGTGAAATCGGCTATTTCCGTCGTAACGGTATACCGAATTCCTGTTACAAATTTGACATGCATTGTTCTGTTTAATATAATACGCCCACATATGTATATATCTAGGGTTGTCAATACTATTTTTAGAAGACCTCATGTTCCCAAAATAAGTCCCAACTTTAATTATTTTTTATTTACTTTATGACTGCTTTAAGACTATTTATAAACAGAAGTTCAAATATTATATAAATGTAATTCTTTCATCCTATGTAACTAAATATAGTTGGTCAGAAATACTTGAATTATGACTTCGAAAATTTACATGATTATTATTATTATTTTATTGCCCTTGTAGGCAGACGAGCATACGGCCCACCTGATGGTGAGTGGTTACCGTCGCCCATGGACCTCAGCAATGCCAGGGGCAGAGCCAAGCCGCTGCCTACCGCTTAATACTCTCCACAAGCGTCGTTTGAAGAAGTTATAGTATATTTATTAATTTACGAACATGAGCGTAATTTTTGCAAACAAACACTAACTAAATATAAACTCACCCCCTGCTATTTATTATGCATGCAGTATACAGAAATTAGAGAACGAAGCTGCACTTTTATGTATGTTTGGTATTTTGAAAAAATTAATTCATGTTAGAGGCTCAAGTCACTAAACGGTATGAATTAAAATCAAATCCACAAAAGGAACTAATAATCAATTGACATATTTTATTTTTTATTTACTAACAATCACGCCACGTTAACTGGTCCCGTGCTAAGTTCGTAAAGAACTTGTGTTACAGGTACCAGATAACGGAAATAAATGTAAGATTTTTATTATACACATACATATATTTAATATACACCCATAACCCTGGAAAATACATTTATATTTATCATACAAATATCTCCCCTTGGCAGGATTCGAACCCGCGACCCCCTTGTGTAGTGACCATGTCACTTACCACTACACCAGACGGCCGTCTACATGCTTATCGATTTCAAGCCGGGCATTGACATACACTCTTACTAAGAAATGACCGTAACCAGTCGTAACCGGAGTACTTTCTAGTCCAAACCGGACGTAACCAGTATTATCCGAAGTGTACTAGATAAGAAAGGGTACGTATTTAAGTAATTAGGGACCGGAATCAGGACTGAAACAAACATAGCGGTAATTTTGTGGCGTAATTACAACTTTGATTCGGACCGAAGGGACACAGGACTAATTCGTTTTGTGTAAATATATGCTTTTGAACTACGTCGCAATAATATTTTAATTGTAATTAAAATTTTGGTTTGGACAAATATAATGTGATTTACGGTATCTTTTTTTTTCTCGTACCTATGCTGATAGCCTTGAGAGGCTATTTCAGCTTTACCCTAGCGTGTAGGTGCGCTCTCGGGGCTCAAACCGGAACTATTGTTAGCACTGTCCCTAGCAAGAGCAGTGCTTCGCAGAATCTACCACTGGATCGGAAACGCGACCCACTGAAAAGATCCGGCGAGAAACTCAGTGGGCTTTGCGATATCAAAGTTACAGTTAAAATAAAATGTACCATGATTATAAATATATCTTTTTTATTTTCAATGCACTGCGCACACTGCGGCAATATCCGTGGCGTTAGAATCGAACTCAGGTCTGCGGATGACGGGCGAGTTTTAAAATTGTCGTCATCGCGATCCAGGGTCTTATAACAAGATTTTGTAGTAATAACAAATATTATTGAATCTAAGATGTATGATAACTACAACTTGATTGGAGATCATAATTCAAACTCCAAAAACGAATATAAAGCACATTTATTATGAATATAAAGCATTTTTACTGGTGGTAGGACGTTTTGTGAGTCCGAAAGGGTAGGTACCGCCACCCTGCCTATTTTTTTCGTGAAGCAGTAATGCGTTTCGGATTGAAGGGTGGGGCAGCCGTCGTAACTATACTGAGACCTTAGAACAGGTATAGAATATATATAGCATAGAATAGGCATTGTAGATGTTTATGGGCTCCGGTAGCCACTTAACATCATGTGGGCCGTGAGCTTGTCAAACCACCTAAGCAATACATAACAAATATTTTTCTATGTAAAGCGGTGGGGTGGATGACCCGGATAATTAAAAGTCACTGCCCAATCTGTACATATGATTGT
Source organism: Bombyx mandarina (assembly GCF_003987935.1). Next base: position 89,644 of record NW_021011533.1, read on the forward strand.
ATTCTGATGAAACCAACGACAGCTGGCCAGCGGTATGTTACATAACTACGGGCCTAACACGACATATCTCGCGCACCGGAAAACCAAAAGCTTTCAAAGTTTAATTTTTTTCAATCATTTTTAATATGATTGTAAATGCGATTCCATTTGCTTTGTCTGAAGTAAGTTCGGTTTCTATAGTATATACTACTCATGTATGTACTGCTATATACGAATATCCACGAATCCTGATATTACCTTAAAAAGTCTAAAAACAACGCAAAAAAAAAGAAAAAAAACAGCAATTTTTAACCTTAGAGATGCCCGCATTCTACTCTATTATCAAAATTCATTATTAAAATTGAATCTCTCTAATACCTAGTAAATATCAAAAAGGTGACCTTTAATAACACTGAACACTGAGTTCCAAATATTACTTTCGGATTTCATTATTAACTCTAGCGTAAAAGTATTCTCATTAAAAAACCACAAAACAACACATTCTAATTAAACAACTTAGCGTTAGCGTTAGCTATTTGTCAGATTACGAAGACATTTTATTATAAATTTTGTGAAACAGAGCCGCGCAAAACCTCATTTAGAAAGAAAAATTAACTCAATTACACACATTACACGAGACTAAAAACCTCAAACGAGATTTAAACAGTTGATTTAGCAAATTCGCGAGCGGATTACATAATCGCTGTAATTTATAAAAGGGGTCGTCCACTCATTCCGCTAAAAAGGTGCTACACAAAAAGTGTAATGACGATATTTTCTGTGTGTGGGTGTGTGTGTGTGTGTGTGTTTGTTCTTTTTTATTTACGCTAACAAAGCGAAAAGCTCGCTAACTTCTAAACACATTCATTCTCTTAACTAAATTAACTGGGACCATTAAAAACGGAACGAACTCCGCAAAAGGCCGAGGCGAAAGATAGCGAGTCTGTTTCTCTTTTCTTCTTTTTTGCCTGGAAGGTATTTCGGTGTTTTATGTTTTTGTGTGTGTTTTTGCAGGTTAAAATAGCACCAGATTTATTAAATCTGTTTAGTTAATTGTGCGAAGATTTTAGTTTGACTACGCAGAGTCCAAATTTCCAATCTGTTAGATTGCCTAGGACAGATATTGTAGTTCAATTTTTTTTTTGGGCAGGGGGCCAAACTCCCTACTAGGTCCACACCTAAGGGGCATTGGGTCTTGGCGGTACAGCAGGCCAAGGTTCTGGAGGTTTAAAAAAATAATTAACTAATTTATAAACGTTATAACGAAGACCGATAGAACGAACCCTATCTCGGGATACATAAATTACTATTAAGTTAATTTCACGAAGTCAGCAACACCGAAACAAAAACAAACAGATGCCCGGTCGTACAAATAGGCCACAAACAGACGGTTAATGCCGACCGACAGTGAATGATTCCAACGCATTAATCACCCGGGAAGGGAACGAAAAACTGACCGAATGACATTCGATTTGCGAAAAGTAATTTAACGGTGTGATTTGATGTTTAACGATCCTTAATATGTTTGGTTAGATACTTTTTTTTTGGGAAATCGGGTAAAAGTTTAATTGATTTATTGAAATAATAATTCTATAATAATACTAGCTGTACTCGTCCGCTTCGCTGGGCATTTAAAATTAACATTATTATTTTTCACCCCCACAACATCAACGCCCCCGCAACTGGATTAGGGAGTCCAACATTCATATAAATATTAGCCTATCCATTAATTACATGTATTTTCTACATGGATACCAAGTTTCAAGTCAATCGGGTGCATGGTTCAGTAGTTATAACGGAACATCCGTAAAAACCACTGTAGATTTATATATTAGTATAGATATATGTAGGATTGGTAAGAACGGAACGTATGAATAGAGTGTGGAACGGAGCGTTAAGATGTTAGTGAGAGAAAACGGAAAGAAAGAGAGAAGAGAATGACAGATAGAATGACAGAGAGTTGGAAGATGGCGAAGACGGTTGAAAAATGAGTAAGACGAAATAAAATTAGTGTTAATTATTAATTACTATTATAATAGAAGATTTTGGAATAGTGTAACTTTTATTTTATGCGCTGCGATCCCTCTTCTACATATAGATTACATAATTACGCCACATTTGTATGTTACAACTCTTAGAATTTTATAGCCGTTTTGCGAGGATCAAAACTTTACGAGCAACATAAGAAATTTTGGTTGACTAAAGGATTCCTGTTTCTAAGTTATTTTCAAATTTCATTGTTAATCGAATTTTTTTATTGGATATTTTTCAATATTTGTTTCGATTTTTATTAATAACTAGCGACCCGCCCTCGCTTCGCTTCGGAAACATTAAAACACACACGAAATAAAAAATAAAAAAATTAAAAAAAGTAGCCTATGTTCATCAGGGACAATGTCGGCTTCTAATGGAAAAAGAATTTTTCAAATCGGTCCAGTAGTTTCGGAGCCTATTCGAAACAAACAAACAAACAAATCTTTCCTCTTTATAATATTAGTATAGATATAGATGTGTTTCATCGCACATCCTAGTGCCTGAAAACGAACATTTTCAACCAGTGCGTCCTACCGATTATTCCGTCCTACATGTAGAATCCTTTTTTATTGATTTTATTACTAAAATCCTTATAAGTAAAATACAAAAAAATGCAATAAAAAAAAAACAGGGCAATTTATTTTAAAGTTTTGTTTAAGCGGGAATGCTAATGCGGTAATGTAAACCTTAAATATGTTTAGTGCATTACGAGCAAAAGTTTTAAAATGTACTTTTACAAAGCCGACAAAATTTAGTGTGAAATTTCTCAAAGCTTTGCGGATGAACTTTTGTGTTTTATAGGCAAAATTATATGGTAGTTCGATAAAGGTTCAATATATTTCAGTCTACAATTATTAAAAAACGAATTTACTTTCGCTTCATTAAATCCCAGTTAATAAAAAATCAAAAAAGACAAATTAGTGGTTATTTAAAAAAAAAAAACTTTTTTTCGCATTATACACAGCAGAACGTTAACAAAAATCAATTAACAAGACCAACGTGCTCGGATAACGCGGGCCAATCACTCAACTGCTACACCTCTGAATTCTAAGCAAATGAAATACGAACAAGCTAAAAGACGAAGATTTATGCACAAGTTAGCAAATTAATATTATTTCTCTCCCGAAAACACGTAAGAAGCTCGCTGTAATCGTATCTAGCGACTATTCCGCAGTCTTACAAGCACGTACAATTTTTTCTAAGCTCATACACGTGTTTATGGAGTACTAGCGACCCGCCCTCGCTTCGCTTCGGAAACATTAAAACACACATGAAACCAAAAAAAAAAAAAAATTTTTTTTTTTAAAAAGTAGCCTATGTTCATCAGGGACAATGTCGGCTTCTAATGGAAAAAGAATTTTTCAAATCGGTCCAGTAGTTTCGGAGCCTATTCGAAACAAACAAATAAACAAATCTTTCCTCTTTATAATATTAGTATAGATATAGATATAGATTAGTATAGACAAGAAAGGGATAGCATCATGCAATAAATGACACGAGCAATCTGTTTTCGTGGCTAATGATGTTGGGCAGATTTTGTTACGCATCGAGTAGGTAGCAAACATCCTGTCTATTTTTATCGCTACAGTTATGACTGGCGTAAAGTACTAATCTGGTTTTACCCCAACTCGTCTCGACTATTCTTATAGGAAGGAAATTCCATGAAAGTAACACCATACTCAAGGCACCTTTAAATTTCATCACGGATAAAACGGGATCCTGAATGCACGGCCGTTAGTTTTTATCGACTCTTCATTACAGAATACTCGTTTAAAAACCGCTGGGAATTTAGCCTTAGATTTCGTTAAATATCCGGCTATTTTGTGAGCTTAAAATACTCAGGTGCTCGATGACTTCTAAGCGCCTGTTTCCAATATCATGCTCTGGTATTTTAGGTTAATAGTTGCGATTAACCATAAAGCAGTAGGCAGCGGCTTGGCTTTGTTCCTGGCATTGCTGAAGTCCATGGGCGACGGTAAATACTTACCATCAGGTGGGCCGTACGCTCGGCTGCCTACAAAGGCAATAAAAAAAAAGAAGATTATAGCAAGTTGAGTTTTCAGATTTAAGTCTTAATATAATCGGTATATGGACTTCAGTAATAACTTAATGCAACGTAGGAATTGCTTTAATGGATTCTTACCGTGGTATTTCAGACAGATAGAGAAACTGTCGATGCCGTACCATACCTATATATATTATTATTATCGAGGCCAGTCATCTATAATAGTTCTAGTGGTAACGCCCAAAATGGATTAAAAAGAGGTTAGATAGATTTGTTTGCTCCTAACATCATACCAGCAGTCTTCAGTTTTATATAAAAATTATGATAAGAACTGATAATAGTGTTTATAACATCACGTGACATTTAAATCATAATATAGGACTACTTCACGACGGAAACGTGGTGGATGGTGGTATCTAATCGTGCGGCTTATTAAATACCCTATCGCCTAAAAAATGTAAATATTCTACTACTTTTTTTTGTATTGACGTAATGTCGTTTTTCTGTGTTTGTTCTGTAATTGAATTAGATATTATAGTAGTTTTAACTTGCTCTGATTCTCTACGTAATCTATGATTATTAAGAAGCTATATGTTAATTTCAAATTTATTATTATAGCATTTATTACCTTACTAGCTTCAAATGGACTCGATTGCGGTTTCATATTACGAAAAAATTCACTTTAGTGTCCTTGATATAATCGTGTAAGCTTCTTTTTTTTTATTGCCCTTGTAGGCAGACGAGCATACGGCCCAACTGATGGTGAGTGGTTACCGTCGCCCATGGACTTCAGCAATGCCAGGGGCAGAGCCAAGCCGCTGCCTACCGCTTAATACTCTCCACAAGCCTCGTTTGAAGAAGGACATGTCATAGCGCTCGGAAAACACCGTAGTATGGAGGAACTCTACTCCGGTGGCGGGCGGTGCGATGGTAAAAACGAGATGCCGGTATCATCTCGAACAATTCCTCAGAGCACTCCCCATGGAACATACGGTACAAAATGCAGAGGGAACCGAAGTCCCTCCGCAGACCCAGAGGTTCCAAACGATCCATTAAATCCGATCAAAATTAACCCCCAAATCACAGTACTATACATTCATGACGTTAGGTAAAACAAAGTCAAAAGGTCTTCATTCCTCGTCCAGTAGTGCAGGGGCCGTAAAAACTAACAACCGTGCAATTTAGTCCCTAGCTGCCTAGTCGTAATCTTAGATCTAGACTAGACATAATAAAATTGGCCTATTGAATTGGAAAATAAAAGTTTTAGTTCGGTATTATGGGGATATAAAAACGGTTCGTCTAGATTTTCGCTTTAATAGCTGCTACATTTTAGTACATAGTAAACATGTTTGATTTTACATTGTTTTTTACTATGTTCCTTTTGCCAATATAGTTTAACGTTATCTCTGTAAAACTAATTTCCTAATTGTTTTAAATAAATAAATAAATATTTACTAACAATCACGCCACGTTAACTGGTCCCGTGATAAGTTCGTAAAGAACTTGTGTTACAGGTACCAGATAACGGATATAAATGTAAGATTTTTATTATACACATACATATATTTAATATACATCCATAACCCTGGAAAAGACATTTATATTTAATTTTATCATACAAATATCTTCTCTTGGCGGGATTCGAACCCGCGACCCCCTTGTGTGGTGACCATGTCACTTACCACCACACCAGACGACCGTTTAAATTTATATGCATTGTAATAGAGGGTAAAATGATAGTACACAGAAGTACGTACGGTTTTTGCTACCACGCTTTACGAAGGTAGGAATTCCAGCATTTGGAAACTAAACTAAGGACTAAGGAGGGATTATAGAAATTTATTTCCAAGATCTAGAAGCAGAAACGGTCGCACACTTATATCTATCGATAAAACTAGGCGAACTCTGGCATAGAGAACGTGACTTTGCATTAGCTTCAAGTTTTGTACTTTCTACAATCGTTAGCGCCAGAATTACCTATGTAAGATTGTCTTGCTTCCTAGTTCACAGAGACCTCATGAGAAGTTTAATGGTGAAACTAATGCTATTTATGACAGTGAACGTCTGTCGGTTAACTTGAACAAAGATCTGAGCTTACAATGGATTTGCCATTGCTGGGCATCAGTCGTTTTGTTTGTGTTTCGGACTCCAGATTGATGACCGAAGTTGGTAGCCCTGTCAAAGATGCTCGGTATTTTAGTTCTGCATTCAGATGTTATTTGTCCAGTATGTGATGTGTGGAACATTAGTTTTAAGTAAATTATGGACTTATTATTGTTCAAAGAGACATGTGTCTCGAAATATTTCTAAATATCTTATATCGCAAAATGAAAATTTGATATCGACAGATTGTACAGTAAATATTGATTTCACTATATATATAGAGCTCCAAATTTAATCTACTGAAGCTAATCTGATGTAAATGTTCTCTAAAGAAATCATTAAAGTCGCTGTAATCTCTTCAAGTCTAGCCAGAAAATATAAACTACATTTTATTGCACGAACTCCGAATAAAACATTGTACTTTAAATTTCCAATTTCAGTTTTAGTTTCCAATGAAAATCGTAAAACTTTATTACAGCAGTGCGAACATTAAAATGTTTTAAAAAACAGTGCAGGCTGTAAAATCGTGGACCTTTATGTGCTCTGAATAAATCTAATAAATCATTCGCCAGTTTTATTTCGAGTTGCTTTTCTGATTTCAAATTTGCGATAGCTGAGAAGAAAAGCACATATATTGCTGCTAAAAGGCTTTACTTGCTGTCTTTTTTTCACTCCGCCGACGACAACTGTTTTGAAGAGCATTCCCGATATATGTATATCTTTCATGTAATAGAAGAAATCATAGAAAAATTTGTATATCCCTAACGACATTCACAAAAAATAGCATGCAAGCTCTTCCTGTTATCACCTCCTGCAAATGTTTTTTATTGCTTAGATGGGTCTCACCTTGAAACACGAGTTCTAAATTTTACAGTATAAGGTCTGTCCCATCCTTCAAACCGAAACTTATTACTGCTTCACGGCATGAATAGGCAGGGTGGTGAGTGGTAGTACTTACCCGTGCGGACTCTACGGAATCAGTAAAAAAGTATAGATTAGATATTTAGTACCCAATAAAAAATATTCCATAAGGCAGCATAATTCAAAAGCTTAATTTGTAAGTCTTAAGAACTTTTAAGTTTTAAGCTTCTTACACTCAAAAGTTTCAAAACTGCCTTATCTTTTACTACCAAACTCTATGGACTAATGGATTTTATACTAATATTAATGAGTCTTGGTCATACTATTAAATTCCTGAAATGAGGATAATAAATCGTGCCATCTATCAACCCAACTGACTAAAAAAAGTTTATAGGGTGTTTAAATAAACAACGCAATTATTACGTAAATACATAGTACTTAAAGTGAATTAGCACTCTTAGAAAGATCATTTTTCCAATTAAAATCTTACTTGTAACATTTAACCTCCTTTTTTTGGTGGGTTTTTTGTCTACCACAAAGTGGTACAAATACTGTGTGTAGTGAGCTCCATTATCAATTTCCTTTTTTCAATTTCTTTTCAATTTCCAAAGCAAAACAATTCTTAAAATATGTCAACGAATAAACTTAAAATATAGTAAGAATTATAAAATTTTAAATTTCTGTTTTAGAGTAGTTCAATTTCTCCACCATAATAATATTACGCCGGTAAGAGTAACACCATCTGTCGCCGAATATCGAAGGATCTAACAGCATCTAAAACGCTCGAGAAGTACAGCGACATCTATTGTCAGATAGCGGAAACACAATACTCGATTTGTGTGCAATATTTTCGATAATTATAGGGATATGGTATCGGCTATAAAGGCGTTGCAGGGATGGTACGCAGTCAGTTAGTAATCGAAGGAACTAGTCGAAGCGAAACAGCGAAAGAATTACCTGAAACGAAGCAGAAGAAGTAAATTGAGAATTTTAAAGTGTTTGTGAAGTGTTATTAGTGCTAATACAGTGTTAATAATAAAAGCAAGCTTGAATTCTTAAAGTGATTTTGATTATATCTACGAAACGCAAAAGTCGGAAAAGATACTGCATATTATTATAATTCTAAGATACTTCAGGATATTTTCATTATATAATTGTTTTAAAGTTTATTTGGGATTAAGTATTTAACCGAGCTACTACGGCATAAATAACGCCGCCCAGATTGACCCACGAGGTAAAGTCTAAGCAGTTCCGTATCGTGGCTGTCAAATGCATGATTGCTTCGGGGCAACTAAATATATGCACGAGGTTGATGCTACCTTGAAGGCTCAAAGCAACCTATCCCTTCAAATACATGACTGTTTTGTCCCAGAAATAGGCTTAGCGTTAAAAACATGGGCTTTTTACACTAGAAGCCACACAAAAAGCTCGCATGAAACACGTTGGTTTCGCTTCGGCGAACGCCGAGGGCTATTTCGGAACAAACTTTTACCTAACGGGAACGTACATTTTTATTAACTCAGAAATTAAGTGGCTTGTTATTACGAGTATAATGATATTATTATGAAAGTTTACATTACTTCTCTTATATTATTAACGCTTGTACAACAATTATATTATACTAGCTGACCCGGAAAACGTTGTTTTGCCAATATAAGATTTCTAGGAAATTTCTAGTGTACAAAAAAAAAACTAACTATGAAAGTGTCTAAGGATGTAGTAAATGAGTGAAGGAGGCATGTAGCGCTGTAAACGATGAGGAAATATAAAAATAACAAAACCTCATTTAATCACATAATGCCTCATTATAACAAAAAAATATATTAGGGATAACCCTTATCACTTAGGGGTATGAAAAATAGATAGTAGCCGATTCTCAGACTTACTGAACATGCATATAAAATTTCATAAAAATCGGTCAAACCGTTTCAGAGGAGTATGGTAACTAGCATTGTGACACGAGAATTTCATATATAAGATTTTAATTCGAATAACCCACGAAATATATGGAGCCCATGACTCTGTTGAGGAACTGGATTTCTCTGTATTGTGTACCATATCCAATCATCTCTTTATTATTTAGAAGTATTTTGTCAAGCATCATCAAGATCAGGAATTAATTGTGCTCCACTTCACAATATTGTTCGCTGTGACATATCTTTTTTCATATTATATTCCTTTGTTGAGAATCCTTCTCGGTCAGCAGTGGCTTGGCTACTACCGATGTCCGGGTTAGCCACGGCAACTACGGATAAAACTAATTTAATTAACTTTATCATTGGTATAAGTCGTGAGACGTTCACTTTTAATGATAATTCTTCTAATGTCTTCATCCATCCATTAAAGACCATTGTAAAAAGCTACTTTTGTCAACTTGTTAATGTTTTGGCAAATAAAACGTAAACCTTATCGAATTATTGTCATCTTCTTTTCTTATGAAGGATCTTTCTTATCAGGGATTATTACGGGCCTGGAGATCAAACTGATTTCACCAGGACAGGTGGGCGAGCCTGGGCTCTACCAGGAGGGGGTCATTTTCCCTAAAGCAGAATAGCTCAACAAAGGCGCACGTTACCCAGTTAATATTGGATTATGACCCACAGTCATAAGAAAGGGAAGCAAATATTTAAATTGAAACTGTGAATACAGTTTCTGGGATTTAGCATTAACAACTTGCTGAGATACTGCACCAAGACTGCACCAAATAGATTAATATCTTGCAATCACCTGAGAGAGTGTTGTGCACTGCGTTCTCTAACAAGAATCAAGTTGCCGTCCATATTCGTAATATCGCAAGCTTCATTTTGAGACCTTAATCTCCCTAATACCTGCCAGGAAAAATGAAGATTTTCCTTTTGATTAATATGCTCGAGAATATTTCATTAGGGCAAGTTACGACCCCCGCCTGGGACCAACCGTTTTATGGAGATTTCATGGCGTGTTTGATAATGCTTATCGCGGCCCGTGATTTTAGTTTTATAAATTAACGTACAATTTATTGTGGCATTATTCACGGTATAATCTCACGGTTGTTATTGTCATTATATCATTACTTGTCAAATACTTCATAGTTTTCGTAATCCATAAGATATCTATGATGTTATTCGACGACATTCTAATACTTTTATTGCGCTAACTACCGTCTATTTTACTATAAAAAAATCGGTTGTCTGTAAAGTCGGTTTACTGACGATAGTTGAACGTGACAACGTCATAAAAAATACTGATGGAATGGTTTAATTTTTCAAAAGAAAATTTTAATTTTATTTGTTTGATAGATATTTTGTATGGACAAATGACACCACATTCACTTTTCACTGAACTTTATACTTTACGAAAACATGTAAATGTATTATTCTATAGCAGCTATCCACGCGGATGCATCGCTCACTCAAGTAGGAGAGAGACAGATGTCGAACGCTGCCGAACGCGGAGGCCGATTGTGCCTCTTTGTCGCTCGTTGCGCGCTCTCACTTGCACTTCAAGCTTTAAATGGAACGCCTCAAGGAGTCATGTTTTTTCGTGCGTGCTGCCGACTCCATCGAATTATAAGACGTTGTCAAGTCTATATTTCTACACTTTTACCTTTTATTTCATAGAGAGCGAACTAAGATTATCTTGAAGTCATGAAGGACTGACTCAGTGGTGCAATAGTTAGCGCCCCTGATTGTTGCGCCAAGGGTCGTGGGTCCGATTCCCACATAGGACCAACATTGTGTGATGAACAGAGGAATGTTCGGTCTGCGTCTGGGTGTTGTTATCTATATAATAATATGTATATATTTAAACGTATATGTTTGTCAGTCTCTGGTACCTATAAAACACAGGGCCAATAAATTAGGGCTGATGATCATGTGTATTTTTTTTTCAAAAACAGTCTGGCAATTTGTTCGACTTGGGTTTTCTTCTTTACTATAAGAGGATCCCAGGTGTTACGTAAACGTCAAACATCATCTCTATTAAAGTTCGAGTGTTTTTATGTATTTATTTTAATGGTCTTACGCACGCGGTTTTGTTTTTTTCTTTCCTTTAGCAAGTATTTGGATTGTATAAAATAATGCAAAATAGATGACACTACCTACTGTCCAGTGAATTATATTTACAACTCACGGAAACTGAATGTAATACTGGCATATTGTGATCTTTTTATCTGACTAAAATCTACCTAGTTGTGGAAAGCCTAAGTGGTGGGAGGGCATCTTGTGATCCCACACGATAGGTTCCACAACCCCTGCCTATTTCTGGCGTGAAGCAGTAATGCGGATGGGACAATCGTTGTACTATAAAATTGAGACTTAGAACTCATCTCTCAAAGGGGGTGGCGAAATTTATATTATGAATGTCTATGGGCTCCGGTAACCAATTAAGATCAGATGGGCCGTGAGCTCGTCGAGTAGGAGTACTCCGCGCGTCTTATCAACTAGCCCAGGACACGAGCACTTTGGTTAATACGTCCAGCTCTAGAAAGGACCTGTGCATTCAGAAATAGTTTAAAAAAATGAACAGAAACTTTTAAAATTAATTGTTTCCCAGATGAATTATGTTTACTCGCCAATTGCGTGACTACATAAAAAGCATCATGCTAACTTCAAAAGCAAATTTATTTAGAGCTCACTCGGGGATTAAATCAAATTCAGACTGCGATTTTGGTTTTTTTAGTCCGGTTTTCGGTTCAAGGATGTTGGTTTTTGGTTAGTATTTCGGAGTTTAAAAACAAACAAGGCAACAAGGATAAAGGACGATCCGAATGTTGTTGTTCGGAGCTTGTATATATGCAAGTTTATCTTGAAAATGCCGTGAACAAGATTCAGGCATCTGTCAAATATCTTGTATTGTATGATAGCCACCGCCACAGTATCATGACAGCCTATTCTAGTACAGATATTGTTATAAAATGAAAACAATCAGTCAGTAATAGAGTTCTTTTTTTTTTATTGCTTAGATGGATGGACGAGCTCACAGCCCACCTGGTGTTAAGTGGTTACTGGAGCATCTACATCTACAACGTAAATCTACAACGTAAATGCGCCACCCATCTCGAGATATAAGTTCTAAGGTCTCAGTATAGTTACAACGGCTACCCCACTCTTCGAACCGAAGTGCATTACTGCTTCACGGCGGAAATAGGCGGGGTGGTGGTACCTACCCGTGCGGACTCCCAAGAGGTCCTACCATCAGTGATTAAATCCTATCTATAGAAGCCTTTTCATTCCATTGCGCAATTACTTTACGGAATAATGGAATAAAAAAAATTATATAAATAACTTCGTTCGAAAACCATCACATTAGTATTAATCTGGTTATTTTTGTTGATTTACATAATAAATACAATAGAATCACAAGATCTAATGCAGGATGATATTTACAATTTTATCGGATATCCGTCGTGTCGAGCAGAGGTGTCAGAAGAACTCATTGAAAAGGTAAACCTTGCAACAGCTTCCAAGAGACACCCATGCGATGATCAGACCAAGTGAAGGTTCAGAAAGAGATGATATAGTTATGCGTGCCTCTGTAGGACTTGAACGTTATACGCTAGTCCCAGTTCACACGACCCAATCATTACTTTATAACTGTAATGAGTCATATCCGAGCGCTGTGCCCGCGCGGATATGCTCATTCCGTTTCAACTGCCCAAATTATCGAATGATTTAGTACTAACGATACGATCTCAATGCGATCATGATTGTATTACGCACTTGTGGCTCGGGGGTGTCCAACTCGGACTCAAATGATTTAAATTTTCAATGGACATAAATTAAGCTTATGCCTATGCTTATGCATCAGTGATCAGCGTTGCCAGTTTGTTTTGACATGGAATGTGATAAAGGCGACGCGACGATTTCCTTTCAGTATTCGGTATATCATTGATATACGGAAAGGAAATAATGCATAAAGAAATATAAATCAGAGCCTTTGAATCGGTTCAATGATATTGGAAATAATCGTCGATAGTATGTATAATTTTACTATTTCATTTTGGCTTACACGGGACATGCATAGGGAGCACGGGACATTGTTTTATAATTACCAGCACGCAGTAACTATGCTCACAGAGTTCTCGAATAAAATTGGTAATTCATGATCGTGAATGTCATATTAGGGTGATGGCACGCCTCACAATCCATCGCCATTCTCCTCGCACAGCTGCCTTCCTGGTACAATGGAATGAAAACCCAAGCAACCTTCACTTGGTCTGATCATCGCATTGGTGTCTCTTGGAAGCTGTTGCACGGTTTACCTTTTCAATGATTTCTTCTGCCGCCTCTGCTCGACACGATGGATATCCGATAAAATTGTGAATATCATCCAGCATTAGATCTTGTGACTCTATTGTATTTTTAAGTACATCAACAAAAATAACTAAATTAATACTAATGCGATGGTTTACGAACGAAGTTATTTTTTTTTTTTTTTTAATTCCATTATTCTGTAAAGTAATTCGCAAACGCAATGCAATGAAAAAGCTTCTATAGTAGGAGCTCTATTATTTAAAAACCATAACTTAAAGGCATTGGCTCAACCAATTTATTTTGTATGAAAACAGACAATAGGTATATTCCTAATATCTGGTCTTCATCTTTGAAAACGATTCTAATTGAAGAAGTTCTCAAAAAGAAACTCCTCCTTTGGTCCTGAGCGAAGATATAGGATGCTTTGTGAAAGACCTTACTGTGAGCTAAGAAGCAGTTGCATATTTTACTTTCTAGCCATGCACGTAACATAATGTAATTTAATATCAATTCGCCCAGACTTTTAGCTTAGTACACCATCGATATTAACCACAAATCATTCAAGCTCGCACGTTTAATAATACCGACCCTAACTATATCCATGTCTGGCTATGACGGAACAATTCTTCACAATGCGGGTACAACATAAATTAAGCTCCCGCGAACACCGTACTTATTTGAGCCGACTTATTATCTCTAAAGCAGACGATTAAAAGCGTTAAGCGCAAGAAATAAGATCGAGTATCCTATGTGGAAAGTCGAAGAGCAATCCCATGTGACTAATCTTCGGGCATTTCATCCGCTTTTCGCAGATGTCGATCGATTAATCTACCCATTGGTATTAGTCGGTTGTTGATCGGTTGCCATGACGACGGAACGGTGTTGTCAGATTGTAGTGAATGAAGATTTCCGTCCTTTTTGAGGTCAATGCTTTGATTGTTGCCAGACATGCTTCGAACTTGTGAGGAGTTTGATGTGAAAAGATGATTTGAATTACGTTTTATCTTTGTGGTGTATTTTGTATTGAAATAACGCTTTAAGCAATTTTCTTAGCAAACATATAACTTGATGGATGGAAAAAGTAATTTGATTAATAATAATAAGAAGAATAATAAATTCATTTATTGCTTTTGACACAGATTTAGATTATTACAAGTAAATAAATAAAAGAAAGAAAAAAAAGGCAAAAGGAATGGTGGCTCAGCTAATGTAATAAAATCAATTTCAAAGTTTGCGTAAAATCCGCGAAATTTATGAGTGACTAGCTGTACCCGTCCGCTTCGCTGGGCATTTAAGATTAACATTATTATTTCTCACCCCCACAAAGATTCTCATCATTAAGGCCCCCGCAACTGGTGTAGGGAGTCCAACACTCATATAAATATTAGCCTATCCATTAAGTATATGTATTTTCTACATGGATACCAAGTTTCAAGTCAATCGGATGCATTGTTCAGTAGTTATAACGGAACATCCGTAAAAACCACTGTATTCACAAACACTACACAAGCGCAACGTGTGAATGTGTTGAACGCGAGCTACATGGTAGGCGGAGTGAGGGGTATTAGGTTTTTTTCGTTACGGAATTTCATGATTCGGTTGCCGCGCTCAAGGCCCGCGATAAAAGCTATGCAATAGCTTAAAAGTATTTTCTGTTTATTACACATAATGGAATTTCATTATCAACTCTTCGGCTTAACGCCTTGACTGTAACAAGCATTGTAAACTTCGGCAGTCTTAATTGAACCTTCACAAACACCGCTTGATTTATTGCTTCAAATAGAAAATTAGAAAGAAGAGAGTAAATAGATTTTTCTCGAAGCTACGGATGTTTTTTGCTTAAGTTTGTTCAGATTATCAGTCTGATAAAAATTGTCATTTAATAAATACTAGCAGTCCTGCAGTAGTCGAAATTCGACTATAATTAATTGAAATTGTAAGTTTGTACACTATTATGATTCTATTTTCAAAGACTATTATACTTCTATAATCACAAATTTCGCCAAGACTACACTATAGAAATATATTATTAAAGACAAACAATATTTAATCTATTTTCAATTTGACCACAGACGCCAGAACAAAAGTTTGAGAATAAATAAATAGTATGCATTTGTGTGTGCGTCAAATACATGGTAGTGTGTGTAATGTTTTTTTTATTGATTTAATGTATTTTTTAGGCATAATTTTAAAAAATATTGACATATTGCACTCCTTCTCTATATTCTCTATAAGTGTGGGAAATTTCATACTCCTCCGTCCGCGCAAATTTCGTAAAGAGGGATACGAAGTTTTTCCTTCACGTATAATATATAGATGATTTAAGTACATGTTAAATATTTATTTATTCAACGTGATATGGTCGTAGCCTAAAGGATAAGACGTCCGGTGTATTCGTATCTAACGATGTATTGGTGTTAGAATCCCGCAGACGGGTACAATTTTTTCTAATGAAATACGTACTTAGGAAATGTTCGCGATTGACCTCCACGGTGAAGGAATAACACCGTGTAATAAATATCAAACCTGTCAAAATTGCAATTTACGTACTGGTAGGTCGGTTTGTGGGTTCGCTCGGATGAGTACCACCAACCTGCCTTTTTCTGCCGTGAAGCAGTAATTGTGTAAAAGTGTTTCGGTTTAAAGGGTGGGGCAGCCGTTGTATTATAAAAACTGAGACCTTAGAATATCATACCTTGAGACAAGGTGGGTGGCGGCATTCACTCTGTTGGCTTTTATGAGCTCCGGTGATCACTTAAGACCATGTAGACTGTGCCTTGTTAACACAACGCCGTCCACTAAGCTTTAGTTTAGAATTTAATAGCGGATATC
This sequence comes from Bombyx mandarina, assembly GCF_003987935.1. The sequence continues at coordinate 105,691 of NW_021011533.1, forward strand.
TTCATACATGACCTTAATTACAACTACATAGAATAATTACAGTGCTTTATCGCTTCACGATCATCATGATTTTTATTTAAAACACGGCCATATGTATATTTAGCACTTTTTCCCTAACGTGCCTATGAAAAATGAAATATCCTATTTATCTTTCTCGAAAATCAAATAACAAAATACAAATCACATTATACCGGAATACCTACCCGGTTGCTGAGGCGCGGATATCCGAGAAACCCGGTAATAAAATATCGGTAACCGATTATTTATAACCGGCTGCAAGCATCCGACTTATTTTATTCACTATAATGCACTCAAGGAAATTGAACCGGTCTGTGCGTTTTGGTTTCATTTATGAAACTTTATCATAGCAATATCATTGAACTTAAAAGATTTACATTTACTGGTGGTAGGACCTCTTGTGAGTCCACACTGGTAGGTACCACCGCCCCTCCTGTTTCTGCCGTGAAGCAGTAATGCGTTTCGGTTTGAAGGGTGGGGCAGCCGTTGTAACTATACTGAGACCTTAGACCTTATATCTCAAGGTGTGTGGCGCATTTACGTCGTAGATGTCTATGGGCTCCAGTAACCCCTTAACACTATGAGCTCGTCCACACATCTAAGCAATAAGAAAAAAAAAAGATCTACTTGAAGAAATAATAAGTTTTGATTTGAAATAAGCAAATATCTCTAAGTGAACGATGACGCACGTACTCGTAGTAATATATTTTTCTTAGAAATACGTAAAATATTAATATTATACTTGATTTGAAAAATGCAACATTCCACCCACAAACATTCCAAATCCATATCGTATCTATCTTATAAGATATTACATTCAAAATTGAAATAAGAAACTGGATGAATTCGGAGAAATCTTCACTTTCCGGAAACCCAAGGAAAACCGGTAATAAAATATCGGTAAACGATTATTTATAACCGGTTTCAAGTTGCGGGTGATTTCTCGCTAATGCACTCAAGAAAATTGATCTGGCCAGTTTTTTATGATCGCTCCAGTTTTTTTTAAAGATCAATAGGTAATATTTGAAAACAGTTATTGCAATTCCATTTTTTTTTAAATGTGAAATGTTGATCAACACGAGGTTGAAATATCTTTACAAAAATCTAGCAACATGTTGAAGAATAATATTATTATGAAATCCATATTTTCAGTAATTTCTTCGGTGTTCGTGAGCCGTGGATATAAGTACAAATTAGGTTAAAATTTTATTTCGCATTTTTTTACTGTCTTTTATTTATTGTTTTGGACGCCACGAATTTACATTACAACTATCGTGGTCACCGACTATCTTTATCGATATTTCATCGTCTCGAGTTTATTAAAATCTTTACTTTATAAATCAGTAAATAATTGTTAGAAGAAGTATAACATGTTGCTGCCTAGAAGTATCACATGTACATTTGAGAAGTGCGCTTGTATGGCGTAGTTTACTTCTGGAAGTAATTCTAGTTTTTACATACCACTAGGCTAGTATTAAACTTATTTAGTCAACTGAGGTGGTTGGTTACATTTCAGATATTTTTGTGCTACAGTTAACTAATCATAAAAAGATGTTTAATCAAAACTCTCGTATATTCTTGAAACTAACATCACTGTTTTGCTAGTACAAATGAAGATCGCTTACCGAGGTACTGTTTTTGTTCTGTAAACAGATGCGATAGGTTCGTTATCTTTCGTGTCACTCTGGCTTTTGTCAGGATCCTTCTAATTACCGACAGATGTCACCTCATCACTCGAAAAAGGAGTTTGTTGTCGTGATCGTCTTACAAGAGTAATATTGCTCGAAGTCTGCGGTAAGTCTCTTGAACTGGAAATATGTCAGTGTCGAATAGTGTTTGTGTTGGAGCCTCAAAAATTTTTCATCAGTCAATTCCTAAACTAAAAATATTTATTCAAATCTTATACCTTTAAACGTGCAATTCTTGTGTATTAATATATATGTATATAATCTGAATCTCGGCTCCGGCAAAACGGCTCCAACGATTTTCATAAAATTTAGTATACAGGGGATTTTGGGGGGCGATAAATCGATCTAGCTACGATTTATTTTCAGAAAATGTTGTTTTATTCGTGTTTTCAATAATCAACTCTTCCCGACATCTATTGGCGAATAATAATACTATTTTTTTTAATTGAGGGCAACTAACCGCTTTAAAGACACAACAAAATGGTGTTATCAAAAAAAAAGCGAGCAAAGCTCGGTCATCATCTAGTTTGTCATAAAACGTGAAGGAATGATGAACAAAACCTTAACGCTATATAAAACCTAATAGATAAATATCTTACTTTTCAATTCGGTCACATGTAAGTGCCTTTGAGCTCGAGTTCAATGACCAACCACTTAGTTTCTCAATAACGTTCATTATTGCATTCGATTTTATCAATCCCCTTTGACGCTATTAAAACTTTCATCATAAGTAAACGTTCGTGATTTCGCTTTATGGACCCTATTTTCATGGCATCAAGAGCTATTTAAAATTCAAATTAATTCATGACGTCGGACCAATATTGCGTTTCTGTTGAGGCTCAACGGCGCGCCCTATATAAAAGATTTAGTTCGCATAATATTCATACTCGGGGTTGGGCCATTAACCCCGTACTTTCACAGGGATGTCGGTGCTCGAATGTTAATTTTGCTTTCGGTTAAATAGAGACATCTATGTCATTTATAATATGAATATAGATTGATAGTATTTGATTGGACAAAATTGCTTTGCTGTGGAATCAATTTATGTAGTAATTACTATATCTATCGATTTATATCTATCTATATCTTTATCCTGCAAGCCGACTGGTCCTCGTAGGTGATAAAGACCATAATCCTCCAACAACACAGAAATAACTACAAAGAAACATCGAAAGAAAATATACGTCGCAGTTGGAGGAGGCTTTTGTCCATTATCAAACAGCTACAGAAACTAAATAAAATCCAAATAAGAGACTAGGTTATATAATTGTAATATGGATCTAAATAAAAGGCTTTGCCTTCATTCATTCATATTTATCGATGAATATAAGAACTTTAACCAAATCCTAATTTGTATATTTACAAATTTCCAATTACCGTGTGATCTAGTAAACAAAGAGATTGGCTATTATTCCGCTCAATAATATATTTTTCGACTTTCCTAGATACCACTTTAAAATAATCGGATTCATTGACGCAGTAACGTCAATAGCTAAGCAAAATATAATCGGAGCAACGTGTTTTCTTAACATTAAAAACAACAGCGGTAGGAGTCAAAGAAAAAAAAAAGTTGTATATGAAGACACACCACGCCTCAAACTAAACTTAGTCATTTAAAATTATTAGTTTAATTTGCTAGTCACAACTGAATTTGCTGCCCAGTATAATGCGAATGGAGCCACCTTTATATAGGCCAGATTATAGTAGTGTGAACTCACATGCCCTAGGAATTTGGAGGAGGAGTAGAAAATGTACCTGTAATATAAGATATTATAAGACACCTATAACATCATGATGACGTAATAATAGTTCACTAAAATCCTCAAAAAATCATCTTGAGAATCTGTAGTTCGATTATCTGCAATTTATTTTCATAAGAAGTGTATATTAGTTAATTCATTTTATTTTTGCAAAAAAAACAAACTCTCATTTAAAGCATGCACACAAAAATATATCTCTGTGTGTTTCGGGCCTGTATTCATTACCTTTATTGGATATGCTTATATTTGTATGTGGTTTATGTTCAATTTATGTTTCGATGCACCTACCAATATTTTATCTGCATTACCTTTGATTGACTGGTTAAGAATTCAAGGAATCAATAAAAACAAAATCCTCTAATCAATAGACTTTCTAGTTAAATTGGACGCAAACAAACTTTATTTTCAATAATTACACCGTCAGCCCTATAAAGCAGCCAAAATTGCTTTAATAAAACACAAGAATAAATCTTCTTTCCTCGCTCGCTGGGGTCTATGATGGACTCGATATTAATGTTTGCGAACTATGCTATTTGATATAACGCAGTGTTCAGTGAAAGTGATATTTTCCGAACAAAAATACTAGTGGGCTTGGATTAGAAATGCTTTTGGAACGAAGTTCCTTATCGCGCGTTGTGAAAGGGGGCTAGACGGAAAAAATTCTTACGAAAAGTTGTCACGACACTTTTTAGATCCGTCATTCTGACCAATCAACGTGTAGGCGCTTATCGCGTGACATTGCTCGTATCCGATTGGTCCGCGTAATGAGTACAGTTTCTCGAGATAGCGTTTCAACAATAGTAATTTAGTTCATAGTATTGTTTTTTTCTTCTTCATAATGCCGTAATTTATTATTTATTATAACTTAAATTAAAAAAAAAATTACAATTCCTTCACTAATTAATCGAAAGGAACTTCGTTCCATCCGGGTGTCCCTTGACACCTCTGAAGTTTTTTTTATCATTGTTCAGTTAATTTTTTAAATTCGGTACGCATCAATTATTTTCTAGCAATGTCAAAATTTGCGAAATGCCTGGTTTTTATTGCATTAAACTTATTCACTCCCTATATGGTCTTACGTAAATATTTACCGAAGCCTATAGGAACAATGTGATTATCCAGCTTGATCAATATCTTAGTAAATTCTTGGGTTTTGGTCAGTCGTTCATTAAAACTACTTTTACGACTTCAGCTCGGATTTTAACCGTGACAAAGGCTAACGTGCTATCCATCTACATTTCAATATTATACTGACTACCATCAATTCTTTTTTACAATCAATTTCTAGATTTTTTCGTTTCATTTCATACAGAACGAACTAAGTCTACTGAAGTGAGCCAATTTGTTCGACTTGGGTTTTCATCTTCGAGTTAAGAGGATCCCCGGTGTTAGACAAACACCAACAATCCTCTTCTTTTAAAGTTGGAATGTTTTTGAATTGAAACTTCTTTAGAATCGTTGTGACTTCAAACTCTATGAAACGAAATGAAACGAAACGAAAAAATAAGTCCATAGAGACACAAACACACAAATGTATTTGATTCAGCCGACTAGAGAATGAGACACATTATACGTGAAGTTAAAATATCAATTCACAGAGGGCGCTACCTCATACTATAAAAGATGATTTACAATTATTTCCATTTAGTTTGTTATCAACAGATGTCGCTGCACGTAAATTCAACAATTCCTGAATCGCGGTGACGAGATGTTACACATTTGATAGACGTTCTCGTAATTCTCTTGCTAAATCATACTTACATGGCGTAGGGATACCGTGATCATGCAGGCGGTTCCCCCAGGGTGAGGTTGCTCCATTGCACTGCAGAGTGGTTGACCCTTGCGATTATTTTTATTTTTTTATAAGTTTCACTTCTACCGTGTGTGACTTGCACACACACACACACACACAAAATTTTATTTCAATGTTTTCGCTTACCAAACATGGGGTTAATGTTTGGTGAACTTTGTTTTCTTTAGCGAATATTTGGATTTTGTCAAATCTTATAAAATGGTACTCGATTATTCTTAGCATCTTGATAGGTAAGTAAATCTTTTATTATGTAACTGAAGAAATAAGCCTGATTAAGGTATGACACCTGTGAGAACTCACAATACGCCATACGCATTAAAAATATGACAAGTGGCAATTCTAATTCGACATTAAAAAGTTTATTGCCCGCAAAAACAAAGGAATTACGCAGTTTCCGTCCGTTCCTTCAGTTCCTTCTCCATTCTGGTTTAATTAAAATCCAACATTATCTTGGGACCGCATAATCTGGATATTATCAGATAAAGACAGATAAGTCTTCGATTGCACTTGCCCATTTTCAATTAAGCTCGCCTCTCAAGACCTTTCCTTTGAGTTTTACCATTTCGTTTCACAGTAAAGGAAATGACAATAGAATCTAGTTTAGAGAGCCTCGAATAAGAATATATTATCTTTTGTTTTCTTTCTTCTATGCAAGTGTCTTGTTTGCTGCATAAAATTACGTCTAAAACCCACCAAAAGGGAATAGTAATTTTATACACACATGCTTTGAGAAGACACCGTTTTTATGGAAGCACAACAGCTGACGATAATAATATTATATCTATAAGTAAACGTAGTTGGTTCAGCTCAACTCCATCGGTCCGTGTTCACATTACGCCTTCTGGCACTGCGAACCGATGTACACTTCCGCTGTTAACATTTCAGAACATAGTTCTCACCACCCGATCTGAACTATTTCTTAATATGTGAGCAGATTTTTTATAAGCTCTAAATAATCGTCTTTATTTTATGGGTATATTTTGGAACAATGAAAATATTAGTCACTGCACTGATTCGTTGACAATGTTTTATTTTGAAATCATCGTGGCCCAAAAAGTAACTAAACCGGTGTACTTACAATCAAGGGATGCAAACATGTCGATATCGAAATTAGGTAAGCAAGTACAATTTTTCGTCGGTTCCGTCTTTAATACATAATAACATTCATAAATGAGTTTCAGGATGAAAGATTATTATTGAGTTTAGAAATCAAAGCCACACAAACCGAGCCCATAGAAATCACACCTGAATACCCAACCCAATCAGCCCACATCGAGACACGAATTCGTAATTTTAATTATGTATATAGACCGCATAACGGTTTCGCGACAGAAACAGCCAAAATGGTAGTAGCTACCCGAGCGGGCTCGAGATTCGGCCTACCAAGCGTAAATAAAGTGTGTTAATATATTCTTAGAAAAACTTGGACCTTTTCTTTCGTCCGTTGGCAGAGCTCTTACGAGTTCCTCGTGCCGAGGGGACGCGCAGAGTATAAAAGTATGTAGCATGGTATGGCACTGCCGAAGATGTTAAAGGTCACACACTAAGCGGTCCCTCTGCACAACCGCCCGATTATTCGATTTCCGCCCAAGGTAGAACCTCAAGTTCCCTCCTATTTTCCATCCTGGAGGTAGTAGGGACTACCGCGGTCAACGCTACAATCAGAGATGCGGCTCAATCGAAGGAAGCCTGGCTGGCGGATCGTCGAGGTAATCGACAACTCTATGTCGGATCAAAACCAGCCTTCCAAGGAACGAATTAGATCACAAATCTATTGCTCTTTTATTAGACCAGCTACACTAGAGAGTTGATAGCCCGCCGTACGACCTCGACCTCCCCCCTCTCGTCATCTCATTGACAATATAAAGTGGTACCTACATGCAGTATTTAAGCATCAGCATAGTCGCAATGCTTCATGTGAGAACGGAGTTAAAAGGGGCCTCCGATAAATTTTGAAGTCGTCGTGGACTAAAGGATAAGGCGTCCGGTGCATTCGTATCTAGTGATGCACCGGTGTTCGAATCCCGCAGGCGGGTACCAATTTTTCTAATGAAATACGTACTTATCGAATGTTCACGATTGACTTCCACGGAGAAGAAATAAAATCGTGTAATAAAAATCAAACCCGCAAAATTTCAATTTGCGTAATTACTGGTGGTAGGACCTCTTGTGAGTCCGCACGGGTAGGTACCACCACTCGGCCTATTTCTGCCGTGAAGCAGTAATGCGTTTCGGTTTGAAGAGTAGGGCAGCCGATGTACCTATACTGATATCTTAGAACTTATGCGCATTTACGTTGTAGATGTCTATGGGCTCCAGTAATCACTTCACAACAGATGGGCTGTGAGCACGTCCAACCATCTAGGCAACAAAAAAAAATTTAAACATGTAAATGGAATGATTCATTTAATCACTTTCAATATTTAATAAACTTAGGTAACGTTCTGATCCTCTAAAAGCCCAAGCACATAAAATTCTGGTAACAAAAGAAAAGAAACAATTTTTCCATAACCTTTACCACTAGTACTAAATTGGCTTGTATCGAATCGGTATTTACTGATACTAAAATATCTCGAGATGCTACTGAACATTTATTGGTCATTCCAAAATGTACTAATAACATTAAGCCAGGCTCAGATGTTACTTATAAGCTATCAGTTGATTGGATGTACACTGTCAAACGAATATCGACCTTAACTTTAGAGCTACACGGATGGTTTTCGTTAATTTGACACATGAATGAATTTGCGGCAAAGTTGCTTTCCAATTTGACGTTTTGTACTGTATGTATTTGGTATTTTAAGGAAGACGACGAAGAAATTTTCAAAGCGAGCGGTGTCTATTATTGTTGATAATTCGTAGGCGTTGCTATTCGTATTAACGATGTCACTATCAGAAACGTGGGTATATGCTACGTATATTGGGCATATGTCAGACAAACAGGGCCTATTTCTTTTTAATACGCTTTTATTAGCTTCAGACGTATGTATGTTTGTAACGGAATCTTTGAACATGATTTTTACCCCCTTCAAAACGTCGGATTAACTCGAAATTTGGTATAGGTACGTATTAAGGACCGATGACAATTCAATATTAAAAAAAAAGAAAAGAAAATTGTAATTCAACTAAAAAATGAAAAATAAGTAATAGTTTTAAAAAAAAACAAAAAAATACGCTTTTATAGAAAATCCCACTAAAAAAATTGAAAATAAATTATATAAATTGGAATTAAAACCAGTGTAAGAAAAAATGATTTTATTGTAAAAAAAGCGTGGTCAAATTTATTAAGATTTATTTTCAATTTTTTAATGGGATTTTCTATAAAAGCGTAAATTTTAGTTTTTTTAAACTATTATTTATTTACTTCAATACGTAGATAATATAGCATCTGATGGAAAGTTGTCGCTACAGGCATGAACATGCGCATAGCCAAACTGTCTTCCTACAAAAACTTTCTCAGCAGTGGCCTGTCGAATGAGAGCTTTACTAAATTCGGTTAGTTACACAATAGTAAAGATATTCTTTTGAGTGTGTATCCAGTTCTTCCAAGAATTTTGAAACAAAAGAACTTTTATTTGGCGTCACTTCCTAAGGTAATTGATGCATGAAATAGTTTTTTTTTTGTTTTTTTTTTTTATTGCTTAGATGGGTGGACGAGTTCACAGCCCACCTGGTGTTAAGTGGTTACTGGAGCCCATAGACATCCTCAACGTAAATGCGCCACCCACCTTGAGATACAAGTTCTAAGGTCTCAAGTATAGTTACAACGGCTGTAGAATCGTGTTATCAAAAAGTCCCTTTGTATCGGTCGCGCTGTATTCAAATTTACTCAGACATTAAATATGGTTCAAAGGCAAGGAACACAACCCCACTCAAATTAAACAGAGTATGGTACCGTTTTTGTTTGTTTTTTCATGACTAGGTAACAAAATTGTACACCGTTTGCAAATTATTGTATGTCTTTAGACTGTAATTTGAATCTTTGGTCCTACCACTATCCCATTTCTCATCGAGGATGTCACAAAAGGCTTAGCCTGTATATAGACAGCAGCGATCTCAAAGCTTCACACCTATGATCACCTGCACTTAATGATGATAAAGCTTATTGTGGACTCTTTTAAGTAACTACAACCATGTTGGGTATTTTTGACGGAAATCAATCATGCTCTCCGATATGACCCGGGTCAGAGGTCATACAAACAATTGAGACTTCAATCTCATGTATCAAGGTGACAATAATCTACGCGCTTCGGCAGCCGTTAGTTAAGTAAGTTGAGCCATAAGCTCGTCTAATAAAGCCGAAAATCGATTAACAGAAACCCAGTCGTAGAAAACGACAAATTTACCTCTATACCTGAAATGTTAAAGTAAAGTGAAGGCACTGGAATTATAAAGGTCACAAGAAAACGGATGATCGCTGTAATACTCGTAATCCAACCGACAGTGATCTCACAAAAGAGGAGTACATAGTTTAATGCGCAGTATCTGCGCCCGAATCCCAACTTGGTAAGCAACAAAATTACCACAAGGCGGTCTCAGTACTAAAATCGTTAAGCACAATACTTACCTCGTTCTATCGCAGAAGTAACTTCGTCCATAAAACGTTGTATTATACGTTATTGGGTACTTACTATTTACGATGCCCTAACTCATAGCTCTGGGAAGATTTTCCCCGACCTCTGATATATTGTTGATTGCTTTATATGCAACCGGTTTTAACACGATTCTATTACCTTCACTTGTTATACTATGTAAGTAAACCTTAGAATTCAAACTCAACCGAATTATTGTTGTATCGATTCTCGTTTTGTTTGTATACTACTAACTAATAACTAATATTATATTTCATCTGGATCTACATAAAACAATAATATGGTACAATCGAGATGTCTTAATAATAACAACGAATGGCGGCAAATGCACTAGTACAATGCATAGCTATTAGTAAATTAATTCAATTTGGGCTCATACGATTTTCACCTCTACTCTAGTATTACTTATAAAGCGATTATTTTAGTTTTTTACCATGAAATTATTTACGATGTATATTTTAAAAGTTTTTTATTGAATTTTATTATAGTTTAGAGACGCGGTACATTTTTAAAAAAAATTCAATTTCATCATTTCCTGCTCGTGATCAGGTTGCTATTACGAATGATATAGCCCCGTAGGCTACCAGTCATTCACCATCATTATCCTGCCCTTCTCCCAATCACCTGGGGTCGACGCAACATGTTTTCTCCTTCCATACTCTTCTATCATATACCATTTCTTCACTCACTCCCTTCTTACCCATATCGTCTTTCACGCAATCCATCCATTTCTTCTTAGGTCTACCTCTTTCTCTATATCCTTCCACATTCATAGTTAACATTCTCTTCATCATCATCAGCCTGCGGCAGTCCACTGCTGGACATAGGCCTCCCCCAAAGCTCGCCACTGAACCCGATCTTCGGTTCCACGCATCCAGTTACTGCCAGCTGCCTTGCGCAGGTCGTCGCTCCATCTAGCAGGAGGGCGTCCTACACTACGTTTGCCGGTTCGCGGTCTCCACTCCAGAACACGTCTACCCCAACGGTTATCGGTTCTGCGACATATGTGACCAGCCCACTGCCACTTCAGCTTACTAACTCTGCGAGCTATATCGATCACTTTGGTTTTTGCCCGAATGACCTCATTGCGTATTCGGTCTCGCAATGACAAACCGAGCATAGCTCGCTCCATAGCTCGCTGAGTAANGCTGCCGTACCGAGACGGCCGACGTTTCAGAGCCTTCGATTCGCCTCGAAGGCTCCGTCGGCTGGGCGTCCTTGGGGTGAGCCGCGCCGTCTGGTTGTAGTGTTGACCGCGGTAGCCCCCCTACCTCATCCGGGTTCTGACCTCGGAGGGGATCGGACGTCGGGTGTAAGAGTGCAGAGGAGTCGTTTAGTGGGTGGGCTCTAAAATCCTTGGGCCCGCGGTCTGCTCACAACACCATGCAGATCGTTGAGTCTCACATACCCCGCGCGCCCCTTTTGCGCGGGGACCTCGTAGGAGGTTCGGCCCTCTACCCGAAAAAAAAAAAAAAAAAAAAACTTATTAAGATTTATTTTCTATTTTTTAATGGGATTTTCTATAAAAACGTATTTTTTTTAGTTTTTAAACTATTATTTATTTACTTCAATAGGTAGATAAGCATATAGCATCTGATGGAAAGTTGTCGCTACAGTCATGAACATGCGCATAGCCAAACTGTCTTCCTATCAAAACTTTCTCAGCTGTGGCCTATCGAATGAGAGCTATACTAAATTCGGTTAGTTACACAATAGTAAATATATTCTTTTGAGTGTGTATCCAGTTCTTTCTACAATTTTGAAAGACAAAAGAACTTTTATTTGGCGTCACTTCCTAAGGTAATTGATGCATGAAATAGTTTATGTAGATACGTGTTATCAAAAAGTCCCTTCGTATCGGTCGCGCTGTATTCAAATTTACTCAGACAATAAATACGGTTCAAAGGCAAGAAACACAACCTCACTCAAATTAAACAGAGTATGTTACCGATTTTTTTGTTTTTTCATGACTAGGTAACAAAATTGTACACCGTTTGCAAATTATTGTATGTCTTTAGACTACAATTTAAGTTTTTTGTCCTACCACTATCCCATTCCATATTCCATATATCTCACCGAGGATGTCACAAAAGGCTTAGCCTGTATATAGACAGCAGCGTTCTCAGAGTATCACACCTGTGATCACCTGCACTTAATGATGATAAAGCTTATTGTGGACTCTTTTAAGTAACTACAACTATGTTGGGTATTTTTGACGGAAATCAATCATGCTCTCCGATATGACCCGGGTCAGCCGTCATACAAACAATTGAGACTTCAATATCATGTATCAAGGTGACAACAATCGCGACAAATGTTCACGATTGACTTCCATGGTGAAGGAATAACATCGTGTAATAAAAATGAAACCCGCAAAATTATAATTTGCGTAATTACTGGTGGTAGGACCTCTTGTAAGTCCGCGAGGGTGGGTACCACCACCCTGCCTATTTCTGCCGTGAAGCAGTAATGCGTTTCGGTTTGAAGGGTGGGGCAGTCGTTGTAACTATACTTGAGACCTTAGAACTTGTATCTCAAGGTGAGTGGCGCATTTACGTTGTGGATGTCTATGGGCTCCAGTAACCACTTAACACCAGGTGGGCTGTGAGCTCGTTCACCCATATAAGCAATAAAAAAAATAAAAAAATCGCGCTTCTCTTACTTAACGGTTGCCGAACTGTTAAGTAAGTTGAGCCATAAGCTCGTCTAATAAAGCCGAAAGTCGATTAACAGAAACCCAGTCGCAGAAAACGACAAATTTACCTCTATACCTGAAGTGCTAAAGTAAAATGAAGGCACTGGAATTATAAAGGTCACAAGAAAACGGATGATCGCTGTAATACTCGTAATCCAACCGACAGTGATCTCACAAAAGAGGAGTACATAGTACTGTTTAATGCGCAGTATCTGCACCCGAATCCCAACTTGGTAAGCAACAAAATTACCACAAGGCGGTCTCAGTACTAAAATCGTTAAGCACAATACTTACCTCGTTCTATCGCAGAAGTAACTTCGTCCATAAAACGTTGTATTATACGTTATTGGGTACTTACTATTTACGATGCCCTAACTCATAGCTCTGGGAAGATTTTCCCCGACCTCTGATATATTGTTGATTGCTTTATATGCAACCGGTTTTAACAGGATTCTATTACCTTTACTTGTTCTCATAGCCTGCCGACTTCCCCCCTCTGCCTCTTCATGAGTTCTGTCTCATGCGAGGTTTGGACGTTGGTTGTTGAGCGACAGGAGGTTTTAGTCAGTTCGACTCTGACATGGCCCGCCCTCCATCCCCAGTGGAGGGCGGAAGTCCGGCGATTTCCTCCTGACAAAAAAAAAAAAAACTTGTTACTATGTAAGTAAACCTTAGAATTTAAACTCGACCGAATTATTGTTGTATCAATTCTTGTTTTCGTTTGTATAAACTAATAACTAATATTATATTTCATCTGGATCTACATAATACAATAATATGGTACAATCGAGATGTCTTCATAATAACAACGAATGGCAGCAAATGCACTAGTATATACATAGTTATTAGTAAATTAATCCAATTTGGGCTCATACGATTCACCTCTACTCTAGTATTACTTATAAAGCGATTATTTTAGTTTTTTACAATGAAATTATTTACAATGTATATTTTAAAAGTTTTTTTGTGAATTTTATTATAGTTTAGAGAAATGGTACATTTAAAAAAAAAAAAACATATTTTCCTGCTCGTGATCAGGTTGCTATTGCGAATGATATAGACCCGTAGGCTACCAGTCATTCATCATAATTATACTGTCCTTCTTCCAGTCACCTGGGGTCGGCGCAACATGTTTTCTCCTTCCATACTCTTCTATCATATACCATTTCTTCGCTCACTCCCTTCTTACCCATATCGTCATTCACGCAATCCACCCATTTCTTCTTAGGTCTACCTCTTCCTCTATATCCTTTCACATTCATAGCTAACAGTCTCTTATCAACCTCATTTTAATTTCGTCTCATCACATGTCCATACCATCCCAAACGCGGACTTCTCAGCTTCTCTATCACAGGTGCCACTTTCAAACTTCCTCTAACATATGCATTCCGTATTATATCCATTCTCGTTACTCCACACATCCATCGCAACATTCCCATCTCTACTGCATCCAATCGCCTTTCAGCCGCCACTTTAATTGTCCAACAAGTGGATCCATACAAGCTACCAGTCATTAGATAGGTTAAAAATAATAATTCTGACACTAGTATTAAAAGGTCATCTGTATTGTTAACGCAAATTAATAAGACAATCTAATTTAAACTTAATTTTTATTACCTTTTTCTTTTCTCTCAATACATCGTCTAACGTAAAAAACCTTGGATCTCAAAAATTCCACTACATTACTACGTATCTTTTGAAAATAAAACGTCATACAAAACATCTTCTAAGTTCTGCTATTTCCAAAAAATTTAGAAAGGTCGTCGTTCGAAAAACTACGTATGAGACATTCGTTATATGCGTAGCTGTACCTCACAAACTTAAATAAAAAATTACCTAGAAAAGCCCGCATCATTTTTAAGCTTTACCTTTTTTTTCCTACCTAGCTAAGAGCCTTGAGAGTCTATTCGAGCGTAACCTTAACTAGTAGGTGAGCTCACGGGGCTCAAACCTGACGACGTTGCTAACACGAACCCTAGCAAGAGCCTTGCTTCGCAGAATCTACCACCGGATCGGAAACGCGACCCACTGAGAAGATCCGGCGAGAAACCCAGTGGGCTGTACTTTACCTACACGCTCGTTCTACAATATAATTTAATTGGGCTCCCGTTTTATCATATTTCGTGATATCACTTTTCCATAATTTCTTACTCATTTCACGGTTCACCTTTCCAATATCACCTTTGTGGTGTCAGTGCCCTCGGAATAAAATAGATTCAAAGGTCGAATAGGATAAACTTATTATAGCAGCACTTTAAATAAATGTTCCTTTTAAGTTATATTTAAGGGTAAATTCATTAATTCATACTTTTAGCCTCTGAGTTTTTCATGTTTATTATAATTCGATTTGTAATTCAATTGAATGTCTACATAATTAAACTTATCTCTACGGTTTAATCTCGCGTTTTATTTTTGCTTAGATGGGTGGGCGAGCTCACAGCCCACCTGGTGTTAAGTGGTTACTAGAGCCCATAGACATCTACAACCTAAATGCGCCACCCACCTTGAGATATAAGTCCTAAGGTCTCAGTATAGTTACAACGACTGCCCCCCCTCCAAACTGAAACGCATTACTACTTCACGGCAGAAATAGGCGGAGTGGTGGTACCTACCCATGCGGACTCACAAGAGGTCCTACCACCAGTGAATTCGCGTTTATTATTAGCATTATATTATTATTACTGACATTCACGGATGACTTATTGTAGAGTCGTTCCATAAAAAAAAAGTTTACTTGGATTAGTTTCAATAAGAAGTTCATATCATCAATACACTGGCAATATACAATTATCATATCTCATGTCACATCTGTGGAATCCTAACTAAACAAACAAGAATTACGTGAATCCTGAATGAACTTTCGGACGCGCACGCGATTTTCTAACAAACAAAATGGCAAATGATTAAATCCGTAATTCCTTCAAAAGCGCAATTCTCCAGCGAAATAAAATAAACAAAAATCGACCACAAAACGAATACCTTAACAAAGTTTTGCTGCGACAGTAAAAGCGACTGTGTTCACGAAACATTTATTTTTGTAGAGTTAAAAGTGCAAAAAGTTCGTTCGCGGAAAGTGCAGCAATACCGAAAATACACGGTTCAGTAAAACGATCAAACGGCCGCTTTTTGTTTGCTAATGCCGACCATAATCTAAAGTGTGCTGCAGTTTTTTTTCTCAATGCAGTTTTGACAATGAGCTATTCCTTTGGCTGATTTTAATCTTAGTAGTGATATAAACAGAATCAGCTGTCCAGTGACATCTTCATATTTTGTTGTACGATTTAATTTCTGTTCTGTAAGGTAGGTATACTGTGCCTCCTTAATCTAGTAAGCTGCACAGCTCCTGTGCCTCCTAGGTCCGACGCTGCAGTCTAATTAAAAGCGTAATATAAATCGACTTGTACACTGAGTGTAACACTTTTTTTTGCTTAGCTATCTATCAGTATCCTTGAGGGGCGCATCTCTGGCTTCATCTTAAATGGTGGACGAGCTCACGGGGCTCAGCCAAATAGAACTTGCTAATATCTGCCCAAGAACTTCGCTGCACTGGATCGAAATCGTGACCCACTGAGAGGATCCGGCGACAAATCAGGCGTATCTAACAATTAAGTTTAACGTCAAAATCTGAACGATGACCGGTGTTTGGGATACCTATATTCGGTGAAAATGGATCCAGAGAATCACATATCATATCTGGGCCGACGGAGGCTGTGCATTGTCCCGCCGTCTAGGTCGGGGATTTGTATCGTGTCGCGCCGCTTTTTCGAAGAAGTGTTCTGACGCTGTTTTAATATATTTACGGATCGGTTCTAAGTTAAGGTCGCCGTGAAGATAAACGTACATAGCATGCCACTCCGATGGCTATGTCTCGATTCTATTCGAACGATTATATCTCGACTCTGCCGAAGCACACCACCCCAACTGAGTCGACACTTGACGAATAGTTGCGGCTCACACCCACTAGATGGCGCGCTTTCGTTTCGTTTGTCGTGTCCGGATGCGACATATATAATAATATATTTTTAATTTTATTTTTTCTTGTGCTATTAGGATAACATTAAATACACTTACTTTAATCCTAATTGACATGTCCTTCTTCAAACGAGGCTTGTGGAGAGTATTAAGCGGTAGGCAGCGGCTTGGCTCTGCCCCTGGCATTGCTGAAGTCCATGGGCGACAGCAACCACTCACCATCTGGTGGGCCGTATGCTCGTCTGCCTGCAAGGGCAATAAAAAAAATATTAGCCCGTAAATATACTGATCTTAAGCCGAAAAATAAACTGATCGCTCAAACGCAACCGTTGCAAATTCAATGAGAATGCACTGCAAACAAATAAATATAAAAAACGGTACATTTTCAACGGTCCATTCTCATTATTATCCGACGTGTATTTTCAAAGGTGTAAAGTGACATGGAGCTAAAGGCACCGTGCTACGAACTTAGTTTGTCTTACAATTCCAACTTGTTTTACTTTCAAATTTCGAACAAAGACGATAAGTGCTGTAGATTCCTTTTCTTTATTTTCTTCCAATAGAATGTAATGGGTTTTTTTGTATAGCAACGCCGCTTTCGGGCCACTTTAGTTTAATGGAGAATGTCTTTTTTTTTTATCTGTAAAGCATCAAAGAGTATCTGTGAAACGAAATAAACAATTCGGAGAATTCCTTTGTCTGCGCGATGATATAAACAAGCCAATTTTTTTTAATCATAGATTTTTGTTATGATTTTTTGAATTACTTCGGTTATAACACATTTTATTGTTAGAACCGTTATGAATGTAATAATAGATTGTTATAGATTCCGTGGATCTACCTTAACATTCAAATGGGCAGCAAGATTTTTATTAATTATATTGGATTATAAAGAACTTAGTACTTTATTCTCATGTCCATAAATATAATTGTTCGAGATTATCCTTTCTACTCCTTTTCCTTCCTTCCGACACCAGAGTACAGTCCGTCCTTACAATCTGGAATAGCTGCCTGCTATACTGCTGGTACCTTTTAATCCAGAGATCTTTATCCCTTACCATCCGATTCTGGAATGAGCTCCGCTTCACAGTATTTTCCAAGCTATGACATGTCCTTCTTTAATCACCTACGGATAGACCGTACGCTCATACGCCTATAATAGCAATAAAAATGTCCTAAAATACATTTGAACTAACTTTAAATGATTGATTGATCTTTGACAATTTACCGCAAAATATTAGTCCGAACTTATCACAAACACGTATCTCTATTCACGCAAACTGGTTGTGCTGTGCAAATACTAAATAAATTTTTTTTTTTCGAAATATACTATGGATTAAGCTCATCCACTATAGATGATAATATTTCCTCAATCCCAAAATCAAGATTGTGTTCCATATCAATGGACCCATCGTATTCAACAGAACCATTCAAAGCGTTTCCGCAAACGGACAAAATGGCCTTGAGTTTATCTCCTCAGAAAGGCTTTTGCCAGCAATTCCTCGGTCTCTCTTTGAGCATCCGCACGAAACACTTTAAGACCGTAGCTTTCCGCGGCAGCTTTTTAATATCTGCAGAAAATTCTACGTAATTAGATAACTCTACGGTCTCAAGAACGCTTTCGTTCTACAACTGCGGGGCTATTCTTTGTGCATTTGTAAAATTGGATCCAACGCATTTTCTGGGGAAGAATATGGGTTGTATTTGGTCTCATTAATGAAATATTTATTATTAATATTCGACCATTTTTTTATTTAAAAAATGGTCGAATTATTTACAAGTTTAATAATTAAGTTTAAGTTATATAATTTTTAAGTTTAATAATTTAATAATTAATTTAAGCTTTATTTACAAGTTTCAATCTCTCATTATTTGAAACTTGCAAAGCGAACGACGCATTTTTTTAACTTGAAATATTTATTATTAATATTAGTCCATTTTAAATTGAAGAAAACACTGGCTGGCAACCCAATTATGATAAAAAAAGGGAAATACGGATTCACACATGGGGTAATGACATCAGAAAATTTGCTTGGGTGATCTGGCAAATAAAATAATTAATTTCCAACGAATAAATAAATGCTCTTGAAAAAATTCAACACTCGTATCTCTAAGCTTTTAAAAAAAAAATTCTATTCACTCACCAAATATCCATCAAACCAATAGAACACTCTGAAAGCCTCCAAATAGTTTTCTCATTAACACTATACAACTTAAATTAACTGCTTATCGTATTAACTTAAGCATAATAGATGTTTCCTTACTTATCAATGAGATTCCAATCTTGGAGGCATTCGATAAATTTTGGACGCAACTATTTAATGGGCTTCGGGAATTCTATGAAGATTCGCATTTGTATAGAAAAGGAAAGTTTGGTTTGAATAGGTCAGTTTACTCACTTAAATATATTTTTGGGATAAAGGTATCGTGCGTTTTATTTCAAACCAAATGGAGACTGTTGATATCCGCTTGATTTTTTTTTTAATTTAGTTTTTGTAACTAAATAATAATCTACATTTAGTTTTTTTTATTATCTCCGTTTTTATTTAGTTTAGTATTTTTATGATGCCCGTTTTTTATTTGGTAATAAAAATAACCATCTGGCGATATGGATAGTTACATTCGTTGCAGGACACAGGGTAAACAATATCTTTAGTTCCACCTCATCGCTCAGATTTTTTTATAAGGTAGTAATCGTAAATCTTGACTACACAGAAGTTGCTGTAGTAGAAGTAAATTGCGGATTACCATAAAAAATGTGATGGTAGAGCTACCAATAGCTATACCAACAATACTACGGGAAAGCTATCCACAGCAATAATATTCTCACTTATGTAATCCTCTACCTCCTAAACCTTATCGGGGCTAGTGAAAAAATTGCCTAATTTCGGCCTTGACTAGAGAAAGTTACCTATCACGCCATATCCATCAATGCATTATCATAAAGAACTGGAAGCAAAAGTCATATTTGATGAGGGCTAAGCGAGTTCCGAAGTAAAAGGAACTTTGCTCCGTTTTATGGAGTCAGTCAGTAACTTTCCGTAAAGTTTTGAATGTGGGGCCATTTCATGGTGAGTAAGACGTTACGCTCGTGTTCCAGTTTTCCTTTATCGAGGAATTTGTATGTCTTATTTTTTCTTCAAATTATGGACTCATTTGTTTTGTTTGTTGCTGACGATAATAATAAATTTACAACACAACAATTCTTATTAGCGTGGTATGGACATATTATGCGTAGAGAGAAGATGCATGTGACTAGGAGATGTATGGAAGTGGTAATGGCTAGGTAGAGGGGGAAGAGGTCGACCGAAGGAGACATGGATGGAGTGGGTGAATGACAATATAAGAGAGATAGAGAGAGTGTTGAGATGACGGCTGATAGAAGAGAATGGTAGAGAAAAATTAGTTGTGCCGACCCCACCTAGTGGGATAAGGTGGAGAAAAAGAAGAGAATTCTTATATGATAGGTATTTTTGTGTTCAGAATTGGATTGCCTTCTTGTAAGCCCTATATAGAACGGATACCAATTCCGAATCAATCAAAGCAATAACGAGAAATCTTTCCTATTTTAACACACAGTAGGGCTATTACACATTTTTCCCAATTGAGATCATCTGAATTCTTTCAAAAGTGAATCTATGAAACTTCTACAAATAGTTTTATATGTAGATCAGCTCATGACTCACAGTGATAGTAGCCTACGTGCAAACAATGTGAATGTAGCAGATACATTGGGCAGCTCCCCAATTTGAGATAAAAGCTTGAATCCATGGAAGACGAATGGAGGATATTTAAGTTGTTTGAGCACATAGCTCATAAATCCGGTCATACACACGTCATTTCGGATTCTCCCGATCCACTAACGGTGCTTCTAGGTACCGTAAGCACCAGTCATCGATCTCGTCGAACCCGTCGCGAAGGACTCGGCGAGTAAATTAAGCCACAGCCCACTGAGTTTCTCGCCGGACCTTCTAGGTGGGTCGCATTTTCGATTCTGTGAAGCACTGCTCTTGCTAGGGTTAGCGTGAGCAACGCCGTCAGGTTTGAGCCCCGTGAGCTCACCTACTCGTTAAGTTACGCTGATAAAACCTCTCAAGGCTATCGGCTTAGGTAGGAAAAAAAGAAAAAAAGCCGGTCATAACAACCAACCATTGATATTTACCACTAAAATTGAAGCCAAAAAAGACAGGAACTCTATACCGAATACCAGTGTCTTCGAGACGGTAGGCGATGTTGAATATCCGGACTGATAGCAAAAAATTATATGGGAAAAGCTCATGCCCTGACAAAGCACGACAGCACGACACAAGCAATTCCCTAGTGCACGGCGAACTAGGAAATTGACACAAAAATAAAGAGTGGTGACATCCCTATAATGTTCCAGTTCTACTATTGGATGAATTTGGGTATACTAGCGATGAACTTTTAGTCTGTCAGGGTTATCATTATTTATTTTTGCTGAAATTCCACCGAGATTTCCCGATGACTATAGCCGTAATCGATGACACACAGACGACAATGGCACCATTCTACGGAGAAAAATCTCCCCCATTAGGAAACGCGTTTGAATAATTGACCATTATCCATTTACAGAATCTGTCCCGTGTCAGAGTTCACTATATCTACTACTATATCACTATCACATAACCGCAAAATTCAACCGCTTCATTTAAAATACTCTCATATTTGTTACCGACGCAAACAACCAGCGTTCCTGATTAATTCACTTATTTGTATCAACGGAGCGTGTTTCAATTTCCCATTCACGTACCCAAATATACAATGTGGTCAACTGTTTTAATCATGCGTTTTATTAATTTTGTTTGTTTGTTTGTTTAAATTGATATCATATTTTATGAAAAAGTGAAATGAAATAGCGGACATGATTGTTTTGAAAAGCCACAGAGAAATCAAACTGGTAATTTTCCTATTATTTCAAGGTGGGTGACGCCTTGCACCAAGTGATGTCTACGATATATATGAGCAAGAGGGACTTAAGCGTCCTAGTAATTTGCGGAAAATATTTGTTTAGTTATTAGTACAATTCTATGTCTCTCTCTCTGACTCATCTGTTCACCGATAGTAGGGCGTAATGTGATCTCATGCGAGTAGTTATGCTTTCCTAAAACAATAAGAAACATCCATTTTACCAAGATAAATGGTTGCTTAAAAGACTTTGATCTACAAATTACCAGTCGACTAATTTTTTTTTTCTTTCTTTTTTATTGCTTAGATGGGTGGACGAGCTCACAGCCCACCTGGTGTTAAGTGGTTACTGGAGCCCATAGACATCTACAACGTAAATGCACCACCCACCTTGAGATATAAGTTCTAAGGTCTCAGTATAGTTACAACGGCTGCCGCACCCTTCAAACCTAAACGCATTACTGCTTCACGGCAGAAATAGGCAGGGTGGTGGTACCTACCTGTGCGGACTCACAAAGGTCCTACCACCAGTAAGAATAATATATTTAAGTAATAATATTACTAATAATATTAATTATAAGTAATAATATTTTGATACGTAAAGTGAAAATCAATAAACACATAAACGTATTTATTACAACAGGCCTTGATCAAATCCCTATCAATTACCCTATGTATAAATATAGGTTAAAAATTAATTATATACGAAATTTCATCCAAATTTACGTGTAATAAACATCAAACAAACATGCTTTCACAATTATAATTTCAATACAGATTTAATCCAAAATTGTAGACTAGAGATACGTATAAAGTAACTATTGCCAATACAACAAATTGCACAACGAAGGCGCTATCACATTACATCTCACATCTAGAAAGAAAGAAAGAAAAGAAAGAAAAGAAAGAAAAGAAAGAAAAGAAAAGAAAAGAAAGAAAAGAAAGAAAAGAAAGAAAAGAAAGAAAAGAAAGAAAAGAAAGAAAATCTTTATTCGCCAGAAATATAGTTTACAACATATTATGGATATAGGACATAGTTTCATATATTTCGCCTGTTTAGGCATGCGGTAAATCACATTCCGATAGAGGCACCCGTCACGTGCGGACGTGCTCATCGTCCACTCGATCGCCCGGTCTTTGTTCGCCCGGCTTTTGTTAGCCCGGCCATTGTTCGCGCGGCCTGTGTTCGTGATACATCTGCCGACCAAGTGTGTTTCCTGGAAGCTTTTATTTGTTTTGTTTTAGTTATTTTTGTGTTCGTGGAACATTTGCCGACAAAGTGGTTTCCTGCAAGTATTTATTTGTTTTGTTTCTTTTCGTAATTTCTGTTTTGTTGTGCTTTTTCTTTGTCCTGTAGTAATCGCGCCGCATTGCCACCTGTGTTCAATAGAACCGCTCAGGTCCGAGAAGTTGGGGCCTCGCCGCAAGGCGAGTGTTTTCAAGACCCGGGGCCGCCCCACCTGGGTACTCAGCGATCATGGACGCTGTATTCGCGGAATTCCTCCGACTTCGCCACCCACAGCTCGCCTCGGAGTTTTTGGCCTTCAAGGCCAATCACACTGCGAGCCCTCTCGAGGACTCCGCCGCGCTCGCTGCTCCTGCGTCGCCTGTACCTGCGTGCAGAGCTTCTGCATTGAGCACCGCAGCCTCTGTCGTGCCTGCCGCTCCCGNGCGGTAAATTTAATTTATTTTTATATTAATTCTAACACAAAATTTACTAAATCTATCTATTTTTACATTCTATCACTTCTTATTCTAATATTTTATTATGTACAACACTTATCATTTAAAAATTCTTGCACACTATAATAAGCCTTGTCTATTAGCCATAAATATAATTTTCTTTTAAATTGAGTTAGTGGAAGATCTCTTATGCTGTTTGGTATCTTATTAAATATTCTGATAGTCATAGGATAACAGTTTGTATGGTAGTAGTCTATAACTTGTAATTCAATGTAACATGTACACATCGCGCAATAGTTTATCGGTTTGTATGAGTTTCGAAGTCCCCGAGACTGAATTCACACTGGCAATGCTCATTTGGAAATTTACGAGTTAGTATATAATATTTAATGTATTATTTTATTCACATCAAAATAAAGTTGAGCCTAGTAAAACTATATCACAAACTGAGTTTCTCTATAAAGAGAAACAACATTTAAAGTTATTGCTTCACCAGTTTTTTTATGTTTTTTGTATATTTCAATATTAAAAAATGTTTTAATATTTCTAATATTTCAATATTTAAAAAATCATTTGTTTCACCTTTATAACATACTAGTGGACCCGGCGAACTTTGTTCCGCCACACGGTTTGTTTCAAACACATCAATCGGTCAACTTCAAAATTCTACTATAATTAATTAACCATAGAATATATTCTATCAGTTGCGTTTTGTTCCACTAATTACTCAGCAATATGACATGAGCTATCATGCTAGAAGTAGCAAATTTGATTCATAGTACCATGATATGCTTAGCTTTTTTGAAAGCCCCGTACGTCACATCCAGTGCGAAGTTTATCAATTTCATTATTATCCGCCAGGCAACGTCTGCATCTAAACTGTTTGACGACTTATGCAGCACTAGCTAGAACAAAAAAAGAAAACCTATAAGATACTTCAGTGCGCGACCTTTGCTTTGAAAAACGATTGATCATTCTATCCAGATAAAACTTAACTCTTATTTGGTAGAAAAAGTAGAACAACAATAGAGTCGAGAGGGGACAGGAAAAGCTCTACATAACATAATTGCCTCCCAAGAACATCCTAACATAATAATCTTGTAACAAAACCGGGACCATAAGTACTTCGAGTAGTTTACTGTCATTTTGACGTATAGCTTACGCTCTTGGGGACGAAAGTTTGAGCCTCGAGTCCCCACGGTCGAAACTGGGAACAAAAAGCTCTGGGAGAGCTTTTTTCGGACCTGTCGTGGACGTATAAGTAATCGATGTGAATGTTAATCGTATCTAAGGTAGAGCTTTAGACATCAGTGAACCCAAACTGTATCTGACACTATATCCTTTCGTAAACTTTGCTTGGAGAAGAAAATTCGGTAACACTCCGAAAATACTGTGGAGAAATTTTAATACTAAGCAGAGTCTAAGGACTCTTCAAAATTTCTTCAAACATGTTAATAACAGTTAAACTTAAATAATTTAGAAAGCAACTTAAAGTCTTAGAACGCTTTAGGGTGTCACAACACACCTGATGCGCCCGTCGTAAACTTAAATACCTTTAAGTTTCAATCCAAGTTTAAATATATAATGTGTTTCTAAAAATATTTATACATTGTCTTGTAACAATAACAGTGTGTCTGTGCGTTAAAGATAATTTTTTTTGCATTTGCAGATTGATCATTCATTTTATTAATTTATTATTGTTCCCGCTACGTCCAAATATGATGTATATAACACCGGATAGGTTAGTGATAGTAAAATTTATAATATTGTTACGCGCTGGGGTTCGGGACAAATAAAAATTCTACCGAAAAATAAATTGGGACTGTATTAACACTTAGAATACTTACAATTACACATTACAATACTTAAAACACTTAACGAACACTTTCGAAATCTCAATTCACTTGTTCCGCTTCGCTTCAGGTGATCAGTTCACTGTTTCGCTTTGAGTAAATCCGATTAATAACCGACTTTGTGCTATCTCTGCAACGCTTTATTATCGATACGACATCCCTAGATTTATCGAGAGCATTCTGGGCAAGTCGAGTAGCTTCGATGTGTGTTTCCGCTATCTGACAATAGATGGCGTTCTCGAGCGCTCTCGAGGTTACTAGTTCCTTTGATATTCATATCTGCTATTCGGCAATAGATGGCGTTACTCTTACCGGCGTAACAATATTATATGTTTTTAAATTTGTAAACTTACATGGGGCGTATTGTTAGTTCACACGTACCACAAATAAGCCGATATCTGCCACGTTTGATTAATAACTTGGATGGAAAGTCATTCAAGAATACAGTCGAGACTTCGACCTCATGTCTCAATGTATCTCAAGGATTTTGAGCTCCGGTAATCAATTGGTGGGATAATCTGCCGATAAAGTCTAAAAGATAAAGTCTGCCGATCTCCAGAAGAAAAAAATTATCGCATTCACACGCTCTCTTTAAGTGTAAATTTACTTTTTACATAATTGGTAAATCTGCTAAAAAGGAAATCCACAAAGTTACAAATTTGTTTCTTCGTGTCGTTTTCCCTGCGCAATCGTGGTAACCCGCAAAGTTAAACAAATCAATATAAGTATAAATTATGTCCGCTTCGTACAGGACGCGCGTTCCGGATGGGTCAACCAATCGTGGCCATCCGTTTCACCATACAAAATGTTCTCACAATTCTACAACTACATTCGATTAACTATTTATAAGGAAACCTCTTTCTTACTTACCTCGAAGACCACAGGTGCTAGAGATAAAACCATATTTTTCATTACCAAGATTAGTGAAAACTTTAAACATAAGCATACGATTTTTAAATCATCATCATCATCATTTCAGCCCATCGCCGTCCACTGCTGAACATAGGCCTCTCCAATAGATTTCCAGTGCGACCGGTCCATAAATAAATAAATCATTCATTTCCATTTTTAAATACATGTTTAATTTTATAAATCTCATCGCAAACTTTATTGAGTTGAATGAGTACATGAAAGAGTTCAAGAGTGAGAGTATTTACAACAAACAGAAATAGCTTCATCATACTTCAAACTATTGGGCTTCAAATCTTATTTCCCTGGACTATAAACCGGGACTAAAAACTGATTAATTTCCATTTAAAGAGAAAACAAACAAGATATATTATTAAGTAACCATTACAATGATTACTTTTCGGTCGAAAATCATTAACTAATGAACATAGCACTCCGTCATAGATCTGTCGTCAGTAAAAACATTTTCATTATAATATTTTTGAAGCTTTATGTTTGACTAGTAATACGTAAGCGATTTTAAAAAGCTGCGTGTCAGCCAATAGTTTTGAATTGCAAACTGCGGAACAAAGTTATGTGGCCGAGCTGAATGCTTTTAATATTTTTTACTCGAAAGCCAGACTGCGCAGATGTTTGCTTTAAGCTCGAACTTTCCAGAACGAAATCGTTATAACTAGATTTACGAGGGTAGTTGTAAAAGTATTAATGCTTTTCTTAATTAGATTTTTTTATGAGGGAAATTTGCAGGGTAAATTAATTTTTCTGTATTCTGTCTTGCTTGGGTTTTTCTTTTCACTCACACACGCGCATTTATACACCATTTTCGATGCGTCTGTAGTGTTCAAGATAAAGCAACGAGGTACTGGTATCTTCATTCGAAAATTCGCTTAGGTCCAAAATTCTATTAACACATGTACGGCACAACATTCTGTAAATCTATCTAGTAAATATTTTAATGAAGATATCAGGAACAGAAAGCTAAATTTGTGAATTTTCTTTTATCAACAGATCCGAAACGGGATCACTGTAATAAAACAGTTGAAATTTACGAAGATGTGTCTTCGCCGCCGGTCACCGCAGAAAACTTTGGACGACCTCTCACTTGTACATATAGGTAAGTCGACAATGTTGCACAAATACTGGTTACTCTCTTCTATATCGTTCCCTCACTGCTGAGGATCGCGACCACATGTGACTTACCTCCACATTGTTTGATCATGAATAGCATAGACCGCATGTGACAGACTACCACCAAGTGCTTCCCTTACTAGATCTGACCATCTGGCTGGTGTTTTGCCCAAAATTTAATTAAAATTTAATTAATAAATTTTAGGTAAATTAAATTTCGGTCAAATTAATTAGAGAATTAAAAAACCTTAAGTCAATGAGTAGTGAACTATAACGTGGTTTAAAACCTCTCAGAGATACCATTTTTAAGCACACATATACTTGACACATGTTCGCGAATGATTTCCACGGCGAAGAATTTAGCGACGTTTAGCAAAAATATATATCTCTCTCTTCTTCAACCAGTTTCCACCTAATGTTGAGTGTAGGTCTCTTCATGTGCATTCCAATCTTTTCGATCGCTTGACTTTCCTTACCAGCAATTTCGACCAAGTCGTCGGTCCTCCTCATTGGTTGTCTGCCCACGTTACGAGAAATAAAAAACAAAACATGCAATTGTTATATTCATGAGATTATAATCAGTGGTGTAGATTGGGAGAGGCCTATGTCCAGCAGTGGACGACTGTAGGCTGTTGATGATGATGATGATGATGATATAATCAATAGCATGCCAAATCCGAATTATAGAAATCGTTTCCTTATACAGGTTTCGGGCATTCCGGGGGTCACCGAAAGACTGGATTTTGAGAATAAGATTCAAAAAGTTCAAAGTAGGTACGCTTGTGAACGGGACTACTTGCCATAAAGGTTATATGCAGGTAAGAAATTCAGTAACAAATAATTCTTAAAATCTTTCTACTACAGAATTGAAACATATAGAGATGAAATAACTCACACTCAAATGTTCACAGTACACCAAGTTATAGGGTACAAGTTGGCGACACTGTTTGGGTGGACTTCAGATTTCCGTCAATCGCAATCCTTCCATCTTTCAAAAAAATCTTGTAGCCGTTTATTTTGAGCCATAAACTCTTAATATCTATTCAAAGAAAGAAAAACAAGCTTTGTTAAAATTACATTAACATTGTGTATGGTCAATAGCTAACATCCCTTGAAACAGACCATTAGAAAGAATATTTCCAAATGTGAAAAGATTAATTAGTTAAATATATCTATAAATAATACAACATAGACATAACAGTGACTAGTTTTTATTTATTGCCCTTGTAGGCAGACGAGCATGGCCCATCTGATGGTGACGAGTTACCGCCGCTCGTAAACATCAGCAATGTATGGGGCGCTGCCATGCTTCTCCTTACAACTAAGAAATTCCAATTAAAATTGAATTAAAACCCTTCAAGCTTCCACCGCAATAATTCAGTAATACTGTACTACCAGATCTTGAGACTGGAGACTGGAGACCGCGAACCGGCAAACGTAGTGTAGGGTGCCCTCCTGCTAGATGGAGCGACGACCTGCGCAAGGCAGCTGGTAGTAACTGGATGCGTAGAACCAAAGATCGGGTTCAGTGGCGGGCTTTGGGGGAGGCCTATATCCAGCAGTGGACTGCCGCAGGCTGATGATGATGATGATGATGATGTACTACAAGATCTTGGTTCAATTCATGATCAGCAACAGTATCTATCAAACATTTTTAATTCGGGGTCTAGACGCACGGTTGTTTAGCACGTGTCTGTTTTCGGTATCTATAATATGGGACAAAATCCTGTATTTGGGCTATTGATTATGTACCGCATTTTCATCGTCGTTTATTTTCCTGGATATCTCGTGATCTTAATAGCCAAATTGGAGTAACTTAGAGTAGTTAGCGTCCGAAAGCGAACCGGAAGGAAAACAGAACAAAACGAAACGATTCCAGCAGAAAAGTAGAACTAATTGAGTTCGTTTCGAGGATTCCTCTAATTAATTTTTGACTTGCTGATCGGTAGGGTGACTTCGCGGTAATGTAGATAATCTTGGCTGTTAAAAAATACCTTTAGACGTAATTTATTGGAAGTTTTGACGGTAAACAAATGGATAATTTGATATCACGGAAAATGTTATATGGATTGTAATAACTGCAGAGATTAATTTTCTCGATCAATCATTATGTTTTTGCTGATTGCGAAAATATCAAAATATATTTTTTTTTACTTAGTCGTAGCTTATCCTTAAATTTTTATAAATATACTAGCTGACCCGGCAGACTTCGTAGTGCCTAAATCGATAAAACTTAAAACAAACAAAAGGAATCCGCCCGACGGAAAAACAAAGATATTATTGAAGTTATACTTCTTTAGGCGCGTTATGAAAAATTAATGAGACTGAATTTTTACGATGCGCGCGCACCGTGACACAAAATTAACAGAATGAAGTTGCCCACTAAATCGCTCATACAATACGACCGACGTAACTTAGCGAGTCTGAATATAGCCGCAGGCGAACTTTCCGAACCATACCGAGAATTACCGAATTTATACGATGTCAAGAAAAGGGATGTCCAATATGCGTGTTTGAGGATGTTGTTTAATCGATTTTTTTTCAAATTGATTAAAATTTCAATAAAAAAAAAAAACCATTTAATAAAAATAAAGGATAACTTTTTACGCGCGTACATAAGTACACGCACCCTTTTTTAAATTTAATTCCGAGCATTTTCATATTTATTTACCTTTTAAGCCTTCTCTGGGCTTCCACAAATAATTCAAGACCAAAATTAGCCAAATCGGTCCAGCCGTTCTCGAGTTTTTGCGAGACTAACGAACAGTAATTCATTTTTATATATATAGATATACTTGATTAAAAAATTTCTTAGGATTTCATGCAACTGCATTGGATATAATATTTAATATGGCCAAATTTATTTATTCTGTAGGTAGCATTTATTTAAATCTTATTTGTTTTTAAAAATCGAGTAAATTTTAAAATTCGTCCATTGTAGAGCGAACGTCACTATGCGATATTGTACAATATCTAAACAGTCATACATCTATCCTGTGTCCACAAAACTCCTGGTCACAATACAAGGGTGAAAGAACTTTGCAAACTAGGGCCCGTGTTGAAGCCAATCCGGACCAGTAATTATTGGATCATTCATCTGCTTACAACTCTCCAACAATCCCGAGGGAATCATTAGAACTCCTCTACAGTGTTACCGACGCCCTGGAGATTTATGTTGCCTTGACACTGATCGATACAGAACTGACGATTCACGAATAGTGATTCACGGCGATTTTAAAATTGAATATCTAAAATTAGAGTTTTAGGGGTTTGGGTCTTGTAATGAAGTTGCTATTTTTGTTTGTTTTCTTTCGATCACCAACATTTTTTGACCCAACTACATATTTAATTAAAAGGTAATTTAATCATAAAATACTATAGAGCCAGGCAGCCATTGGAGGAGAATCTTGTTTTAGACTGTATGGCAAAAACGATCTCTGGATTAGATGGTCGTAAAATTTTTATTTCACGAGCTATTTAAGTCGACGCTTTCCTGTTGATGAACCTGTACAAGACTTATACATAGATTAAACACGTCCATAGGATCTTAAATTTTACTACTGAAACTGAATAAAGATAAAGAGAGTTATTCAAGTATTTTGGTTGCTAAGAAATCAGGGATAAAAAAAATTTGACCGGAGCTGTAAGTGTTGAATAACTATTCCATGTGACATAGGATAAAGCGATGCGTTTCTAAGTAGCGGTTATTTATGGGTATGGGGAAAAATACTATAAGCTATGAAATGAAATAGGACGGAAGCAGAAACACTTTTTTTTTTCTCACTCCTGGCGAAGTGGTCGTGGTTACGTATGTCTTAATGTTTGGTTGTGGCTTTTGAGAGACTTCTCTATCTCTCTCTATTTGTGGCGGTACGTGTACATTCCCTTCCTGTCATTTTCTGTTGTTGTACTTTTTTTTTGGGTTTTTATTTTCTTTGTAATTTAAATAACGTCATTACAATATAATAGCATGTACACAGAATGTTTTCACAAAATACTGTAATAGATTAAGTTTACTGTCTGCAAAAACGTACTAAATACATTCCTGTCAGTACCAAATTGTACCTTCATCAGTTTTTTCATTGATAAAGACTGACAAACTCACGGCCATCTTAGATATGATAACAACTGACTGTTCTGGCCTTGAAATCGAAACTACGAATGTACGTTAAAACTGAGACCTTACAGCTCATGTCTGTTTTTTTCCTACCTATTCTAGAAACCTTGAGGGGTTATTCTAGATTCGCCGAATTAATAAGTGGGCACACCTCGTAGATAACTTAACCAAGTCTGTCCACCTCGTGGATGATCGGCCGCGAGAGAAACACTTGAGATGTGAAACACAAAACATTTGAGAAACACATTAGAATCTTAATAATACCAAAGATTTAGTAGACATTAGACATAGTAGCAAAAGAATATCCATAAACCTTCACTTTAATTTTTCTACAGATAGTTGATGGCAACGCAAAAACAGACGTATCCAACAGGAAGGAGCCAGGTCTGTTCTGCGGCGAAATCGAGCAACCGCAGACCTTCATCTCGGAGACTAACTTTGTGAAGATTGTATTCCACGCTGATAACTTTACTGATCAGACCTACTTTAGTTTCGATTCTCGGTACGTATTGCGGTTTCTTGCTTCCTCATTTAAAGTTACATAATGAGAACATATGTATTTGTGTAATGAAAAATCTATTTATTTATTTTTTATTTATTTATTTATGTACACACAGAAAAGAGGACATAATACAGAGTAATAGGAAAATTATGTACAAAGGCACTATATTATTTAAAACTCTTTTAGTTTTTAAAAATAATTTTTCATCAGTGTCATTCAGTGTCATGGAGTGAAGCCTGTCATTCAGTAAAAATATAGTTCAGTTTTGTATAGTTTATTAATGCTGTTTACTGTTTCATTTTAATATTAATTTGAAAAGAGATCAAGGGTTTTTTTTTATTGCTTAGATGGGTTGACGAGCTCACAGTCCACCTTGAGATATAAGTTCAAAGGTCTCAAGTATAGTTACAACGGCTGCTCCGCCCTTCAAACCGAAACGCATTACTGCTTCACGGCAGAAATAGGCAGGGCGGTGGTGCCTACCCGCGCGGACAAGAGGTCCTACCACTAGTAAAAATTGTTTAAAAGGCTTTCAATCCCTTCCTGTCATTTTCTGTTGTTGTACTTTTTTTTTGGGTTTTTATTTTCTTTGTAATTTAAATGACGTCATTACAATACAATAGTATGTACACATAATGTTTTTACAAAATACTATTTAGATTAAGTTTATTGCCTGCAAAAACGTACTAAATACATTCCTGTCAGTACCAAATTGTACCTTCATCAGTTTTTTCATTAATAAAGACTGACAAACTCATGGCCATCTTAGCATCAACGTGATATCGATTGTGATAACAACTGACTGTTCTGGCCATGAAATCGAAAGTACCAATGTACGTTAAAACTGAGACCTTACAGCTCATGTCTCTTTTTTTCCTACCTATTCTAGAAACCTCGAGGGGTTATTCTAGATTCGCCGTATTAATAAGTGGGCTCACGGGGCTCAAACTTGATGACTGGATGATTTACTGGTGGTAGGACCACTTGTGAGTCCGCACGGGTAGGTACCACCACCCTGCCTATTTCTGCCGTGAAGCAGTAATGCGTTTCGGCTTAAAGGGCGGGGCAGCCGTTGTAACTATACTGATACCTTAGAACTTGTATCTCAAGGTGGGTGGTGCGTTTACGTTGTAGATGTCTATGGGCTCCGGTTATCACTTAACACCAGGTGGGCTGTGAGATTGTCCACCTATTTAGGCAATAAAAAAAAACACTCATGTCTCGAGGTGGGTGTTAAAATTTACTTTGTAGATGTCTATGAGCTCCGGTTATCATTTAACACCAGGTGGGCCGAGTGCTCGTCCACCCATCTAAGCTATAAAAAAGTATAATGGATTTTTATAATGCCACGACTTTCGTCGCCTTTCTTAATATATCCAACCACTTTTTTTTTATTGCTGAGATGGGTGGACGAGCTCACAGCCCACCTGGTGTTAATTGGTTACTGGAGCCCATAGAAATCTACAACGTAAATGCGCCACCCACCTTGAGATACAAGTTCTAAGATCTCAGTATAGTTACAACGGCTGCCCTACCCTTCAAACCGAAACCTAACCATACCGAAACATACCATACCGAACGAAAAACCATACGAAACCGAAACATACCACATAAAAAATATCTATAGCTGCACTTTGAAAGTTCTGTTGAATTTTTGTCAATTGTAATGCATCCAATACTACAGTGTGGTATAGTTTGCCTTAGCTTTGTATCTGTATTAAAAAACGAACCTACCATTGAGACAGCCTATAGAAACAATACTGTTTAGGAGTATTTTGTATGACTTTAGATTAATAAGAAAATTTTATTTATCATTATTTTCTCAACTTACTGCCAAATTTTTTTTAAGCAGAAATTATCATCCTACCCTCCGAGAAGAAGTCTTATGATAAACAAGAATTTCAGTACCACTAGACAAGTACTGCTGCTGATATTTTCACTTCCAAAATAATGTTCAATTTAATGATGTATAATTTAAATATCTTACATTTATATAGTAGTAATGACTTCCAAAATTGGAACCTGTAACTTATTGTTTTCGTTCAGAGCCGAACAACAATTCGAAGTATATCTACGCTACGGACAACATCCAGAGTTGTATCCAAACAGAAGAGGAGAGGTTGTGGCTGGGTAAGAGAAATTTAATTTTGCATTTTCATTTGTCACCGGCTTCCATAATACCGTTAAGTCACCACCTGACTTGTCAAGTTAGCGGTGAGGTAAGTTATTCGATTTTATTTATTGAATCGTGATGATAATGCTTGATCCTTGTTTACTACTATGCAGAATACACATGGTAGATGATTTTTTACTGTTTTAAAAAGTAGTATACGACCCTTGATAGGGAACGATCGATCGGACATCAGCTGTGTCACGAATTCAGCTGCCCACGAAGCCGCTCCCTTTGAAGTAGACGTCAAAGTTTTTAAATCAATTTCAGTCAACATTGTAGTTACAATGACGTATTAAAACGGATATGCATTTTAAGAATTCCAATTTTAATACTAAGGAAGTATAAGCCTAATGTTTCAAATTTAGCAGTAGAGCTTATTTTATTGTAACTGCCTAAGAGCATTTAAAGTGTTACATTTAAAATCAGCTATAGTTAGAATGTGAAGTTGTACATAAATGAAATTAATGATATTCAAATTCACGAATTACCCGCTCGACTATTGCTTAATTTGTTTAAAAAAATATATAATTAAAAATGTTAACATATTGGCTTCTCGTCCTAATCTAAATCCTTTGAAAAAGATCCCTTGTTTGCTCATCCAGAACGTTATTTACAAATTTTATCACACACCTACAGGACAATGGGAGACCGAAACTCGATATCAACCATAGGGGTGCAAACAAAAGAGCCCCGGTTCTTTTCCGCCCC
This sequence comes from Bombyx mandarina, assembly GCF_003987935.1. The sequence goes on from NW_021011533.1 coordinate 140,228, forward strand.
TATACCAAACCCCTGCACCTCTCCTCCCCAATATTTAAATTATCTACCGAATTATAGAACAGACTTCAAAGGGTACGTGATGTTCATTTTAAAATCGTTCGCGAGAATCGTTCGAAATTGCGAGTTGACTTTTACATGATACGCTTGGAATTCAGCCGTAACAAAAGGGGATTTCAAACGGAAATTTCATTATGTTTATATGTGGTTTGTTTTTGGATTTACTAGCCGAGAAATCGTGGGGAGCGCTAAACAGATTTGCTGTGTTTCAACGCTTTCAATCGAATAATAAATCGTATGTGGTTTTCGGATTGAAATGTGACGATAATTTTTTGTATGATAAAATAGGGATTAGAGAAAATATGATCACAAATCTAAAGCTATACAAACGTAGAATTAATTTTGGAATAAAATTGGCTTTAATTTCATACCCTATATTTTATGTTCGTCTCTCTCTCTCTCTCTCTCTCTCTCTCTCTCTAAAATCTCTTTTGTCCTCATCTAGTCAGCAGTTATTATTGACAATTGATAATTTGGCCGCAAATCGTTTATGTACAGGTTAATAGTACTCATCTGTGGAGACCATCGATAATTGGAAAACATTATTATCTTTAAGGGTTTTATTACTTAAATTACACTCTCAAACAAATTCATGGGTCAAGAAATTTGAAATGGAACCAAGTGTACTACTGCTCGGCGCTTTCATCCGGGCTGTTGATCACCGAGCATAAATCTGCACTACGCAATAATAGGTGGACTCCCTGCTCACGCCGACAATTCGGAGCGATTTATAAGCCATTTCAGTCACGTACCGCCCAAAGTGGTGGCCATTTGGGGCCTGCGTGCAATGATTCTAGCGTTCGCGACATCGGGATAAGCCCTTTAAGTAATTGGCAGATCGTAGGGTTGTCGGTTTAACAATCAAAAGTATGAATACATGCTTCACTAAAGCTCAACAAACAAGTAAAATGTTATCACATGTTGTTGCTCTGAACCCTAGTGGACAATTCGCTGATCAACTTTTTCACTGAACATATTTTATTTATTTACTATATTTTACTAACAGTCACGCCACGTTAACTGGTCCCGTGATAAGTTCGTAAAGAACTTGTGTTACAGGTACCAGATAACGGAAATAAATATAAGATTTTTATTATACACATACACATATTTAATATACATTCATAACCCTAGAAAAGATATTTATATTTATCATACAAATATCTTCCCTTGGCGGGATTCGAACCCGCGACCCCCTTGTGTAATATGCCGGGATTTCTTTTTCATGTCTCAAAGTGGGTGGAGTTTATTGAAGCTATTGGATATAACTGGCTACGGTAACCACTTATCACCAAGGCAAACGAACCACTTGGTTACATTTGTTACAGAAGAAGCACATCACTACGTAAATACCGTCAGTCAATTCAAGGTATAGGACCGGACATATACATACCTGACTTAATGCCTACCTATACAAGTTCTATTAGTAAATAAACTGTCAATAGACTCAATTTCATATTTTTCTTTTTTTTTATTGGCTTTGTAGGCAGACGAGCATACGGCCTAACTGATGGTAAGTGATCACCGTCGCTCATAGACGTCAGTAATGCCAGGGGCACAGCCAAGCCGCTGTCTACCATAAAAATTATTATTATTTAAATAATCAATATACTCTCGAATGCTCTTAAAATATTATGATCGATGACCCATTAAAAATAATTTCCCCTCACGCAAACAGTAAATTCATCATAATTATATAAATCAAAGCTGAAGAACTTCTGAACGACCAGCCCTATTAGGGTTTGATTTATTCAGCCTACGTATTGGTGATTGAGTGAGTTGGCAAGTGTTGATTAGCTTATAGTAATAACTCGAATCGACAGAGATATTGCAGGAGATAAATTGGCTGAGCGGATTTATCTGAATGACAAAAAAAATACTGGCATTTATCTACTCATAGTCATTTTAAGCTGTTTTTGAATTTATGCTAGTAAATAAGACGCCCGTTGTTACTCAATTTTTATTGTTATTAGCATCGTTAATGGTAGTTCATATTTGCCTAACGTATTGCATAGCGACTATAAGTCATAAACGGCCGTCTGGTGTAGTGGTAAGTGACATGGTCACTACACAAGGGGGTAGCGGGTTCGAATCAGGCCAAGGGAAGATATTTGTATGATAAATATAAATGTATTTTCCAGGGTTATGGATGTATATTAAATATATGTATGTGTATAATAAAAATCTTACATTAATACCCGTTATCTGGTACCTGTAACACAAGTTCTTTACGAACTTATCACGGGACCAGTTAACGTGGCGTGATTGTTAGTAAATATTTATTATTATTATTTATTTATTTATTATTAGTTATACTCCGAGAACTAACAAACGCGAAAACTATCAAACTGGTTTTAATCATTGTTCGTTTTTTTTTAAAAGCAATTAACTTCGTTGAGCACTTCAAGCATTATCCGGTGAAATGAATTTTTTATTTCACGTCATAACGACGAGCCAAATTGAAAGCAGTTTTATGTTAATTGCTGCGAAAGAGTCCTCCATAAAAATGTCCGAGCGTCATTATCTAGACCTGTCGCCTGCAAATTGCGTAATTAAATGAATTCTAGACAACATTTACTCGGAGCTCTCTATCTTGAAGATTTTAGTCATATATTGTGAATTGTTAACACCTTTTAGTGCCATTTATTCACGTATTAATTATTTGAAATTAATATATCGTGTTATTTCTTGTATAAAAACGGGTGCCATAAAACTCTGCTCTAGTTTATGGTAATTAATTTCGCAAACAAAAAGAGGAATTTATAATCTGGTTTAAGACATAGGATCCTATCATAGGATCATTTATTGTTACGCCGGTAAAAGTAGCGCCATCTATCTCCGAATAGTCGAACGAATACTGAAGGATCTAGTAGCATCTAGAACGCTCGAGAAGTACAACGCCATCTATTGTTAGATAGCGGAAACACACACAATACTAGACTTTTGTGGAATATTCTCGACGATTCTAGGGATTTCATCTCGACTATAAAAGCGTTGCAGAGATGGCACGCAGTCAGTTAGTAATCGGAACTACTCGAAGCGAAACAGCAAATGGATCACCTGAAGCGAAATGGAAGAAGCGCATTGAGAATTTTTCCAGTAGGTCTGGAGAGACATACTGGACCAGGCTAAGGCCCACCCTGGGCTGTAAGGCCTAAGATGATGATGAATCTAACTAGTAATTGGTATACTTATACATACACACTAACAATCAATAAACCCTAACTGGTGATCCTAGTATACTGGTATACTCAGAGAACGCTGCTACTTGTTCTCCAGTGAATCAATTAGCTGTATTTTACACCCACGAGTGTTTTACGTGCTCTAAGTGCTAATACAGTTTTAAATTGTACTTTGGTGGAACATTTATTTATCCCGAACCCCAGCACGTAACAATATAATAGCATCCTATATTGTAACGTAATTTTTTATATCCTAATAATTTTCCCCTAGGTCTTACTGCGAGCGAGTGTTCAGAGACTGTCGACTGCAAACTTGCTACGTCCAGTCCGCAGCGTATCCTGGCGTTTATCCGAGGAATCTACATTGCAGGTAATTCAGTGAATGATTTAAATTTAAAGGTAGATAGTGAATTTTAAATTAATCACTGCAGATTGCTGCACCTAATACTAGCTTGGGATTAAAATCGCGTTTTGTATTTTCATATAAAATTTCTGTATTTTCAATGACGCTTCGACGAGAACTGTAAAAGTGTTCAATGTTCCGATGAATCTTAAAATAAAAACAATGTGCCTGAAATTCGATATCCATTTTAAATGAATTATTAGTAGAGATTGAAATACTGTTTTAAGGCTTCGAATACACCCAGCTAAATCGAGTATGAAGTTTGTGTAAAGAATATCTATAGTATGAACGTCTATGGTGATAGGATCTCTTGTGAGTCCGCACGGGTAGGTACCACCACCCCGCCTATTTCCGCCGTGAAGCAGTAATGCGTTTCGGTTCGAAAAGTGGGGCAGCCGTTGTAACTATACTGAGACCTTAGAACTTATATCTCAAGGACCCACCTTGGCGCATTTACGTTGTAAATGTCTATGGGCTTGGGTAACCACTTTACACCAGGTGAGCTGTGAGCTCGTCCACCCATCTAAGCAATAAAAAAAAAAAAAAGAATAAAAACGTTGTGTTGATTTACAGCTCTGCTATATCGATAATGAAATTTTAGAATCTAAATACCTAAATCAATATCACTTATAATTTTCTCATACAATATTACGTTAAGGGAACGAGAACAGCACAACAATGTTTGGGAGCTGTGATTTCGTTGACACAAAGCCAAGAACGATGCACAAATTTGTGAGGAAGGGCTCTGGATACGACAAATGTGTTTGTTTAGGGACATGACATAAACAGGACCGGATTGAGGCTGAATTGGGGTGTATTTTTGGGTTTTTGTTTTGCTTTCATCTTTGACCACGGAAACAGATTACATTAGATAGATTAGAAAATTTTTATAAATCGATAAATTTATTATAAAAAAAAGAACATAATATTCCTAATCTAAAAGTACATGTTATTATCCGCAACATGCTTCGTCAGATTAGTAGACAGTAAAATATGTCGGATCAATAAAAAAAAACACAGATTACAACTTAACATCATTCATGTTTTCTTTACGAATATTTGATTTCTGACTTTACAAATATATTATAGTTAAACAAGACAATCGCTTTATCTTTACATACATTATTAAAACATTAATGTCCATTTCCCTTCGCAATCCCATTAATTCATTCTAACCTAAATCCTATATGCAGTTTATATTTTTTATGTAATACAAGGACCAATAGAACTCATAACAGAAAGTCAAAATATTCGTTCAAACAGAGAGAGACAGGCTGGTGGTATCCTACACGTGCTGTATGTACCCTATATGCCCTACCTTCACTGATTCTCAATTGCTATTTAAAAATGCAGACAGATTTAATTGAGATAGATGTTCTGCTTATTGTCCTTCTTCAAATGAGTTTTTTTTATTGCTTAGATGGATGGACGAGCTCACAACCCACCTGGTATTATGTGGTTACTAGAGCCCATAGACATCTACAACGTAAATGTGCCACGCACCTTGAGATATAAGTTCTAAGATCTCAGTATAGTTACAACGGCTGCCCTACCCTTCAAACCGAAACGCATTACTGCTTCACGGGAGAAATAAGCAGGGCGGTGGTACCTACCCGCGCAGACTCACAAGAGGCCCTACCACCAAAACCTAGTGTTTAACGGAGACTAGTCAGCGGTAGACTGGGTCTATGATCGTTAACCTACAAAAGCAACAAAAATATTAAAACAAAATCTATATCTGAATCCTACCCTGCGTTTAGGGACTGATGGTCGTGACTCTAAAACATGGGAGGGTGGTTGTACACCAACAATACTCTAATGGAATATTCTCGGTTTATCACTGCAAACTTCATAACCTTAATTGTGTTCTAGAAGTAAATATGTTATTTTTACTAAATCTGATAAAAATATACATCCGATTTTCAAAACCCCACCTCTAGAGCTAAAACTCTAATTATAAATTATATGATTGATGATGAATGATTGATTTATCCTTGATCCAAAACTTTGTTTTTTTCGTAAATATTTCGAGTTCGGCCCACTAGTTATAACTACATGGGAGTTACTAGAACCGTCGTTGTGTACTGCTTTCGATATTGATACATGTAATCAAACTAGTGATTGGTATAGATACACCCTAACAATCAATAAACCATAACTGGCGATCCTAGTATACTGGTATACTCAGAGAACGCTGCGACTTGCTTTCCAGTGAATCAATTAGCTTTACACCCACGAGATAAGATTAGTTGGGTCTAAACCCTGTTTTCACGCTACCATATGAATATCATTAAAAATTATGTAGAATTCAAGTGACTTATTTGTTATATTTTTTATTAAATAACTGGTTTATTAATTACTGGTGGTAGGACCTCTTGGGAGTCCGCACGGGTAGTACCACCGCCCCGCCTATTTCCGCCGTGAAGCAGTAATGCGTTTCGGTTCGAAGGGTGGGGTAGCCCTTGTAACTATACTGAGACCTTGGAACTTATATCTCGAGGTGGGTGGCGCATTTACGTTGTAGATGTCTATGGGTTCCAGTAACCACTTAACACCGGGTGGGCTGTGAGCTCGTCCATCCATCTAAGCAATAAAAATTTTTTTTACTAAATCAAGCCTTCAAAGTCACTCATCATCATGACTTTACCGTTCACTATTGAGAGGAATCGGCAGAAAACTCAAGGATTGCTTTTTTTTTTATATTTTATATACCTACATACTTAAACCACATAAAACTTACAAAATATTATTGGAGTATATAGTGCATTTTATTATAATAGAGATATGACTTCAATTAGAGAAAACAGGTGTGCAAAATTGAGCACTGGACTGCGTTATTTAAGGAATTTATGTTGGTAGGGTGGGTGTTGAGCCCGCTCCGATGGATACCATTATCCTAACTATTTACCCTGCAGTCATAAGTTCCAGTTAGATACAAATTCATGAGACATCTAGAGCCTAAAAGAACTAACGCCATATAATAAATAACACAACTAAATTTATCTTTGCTTCCAGCAGCTCTATCTTAGAACGATATCTTGAAAACATTCTTCTATCGCTTTTTCAAGATCAATTTCATTAAAACAAACGAGAGCTTCCACTATTTTCTTTTGTTTTGAACTGTCTTTTGTTTCAGATATCATCTCAACACTCGTCTACCATACATAAAGCTCTACATTGAGAATGAAGAGTTCAATATCGACGGGCAACGTTGCGAGAACATCATGACTTGTCCAATGAGGCCGATCACATCAGGTATTCTAATCTTTAACTTTGTATTAATAAGTCAGCGTTGCAAATTAGGACCTTCTCCTGTGTTACGGGCTTTTTCCCAGTCAGGAGCTAATCGCCAGACTACGGTTTATGTGATCCGCATCCGAACCTCGAATAAGGTTAAACTAGCCAAGGTGGAGGTAGCGTGGAGCGCATAACTTCTCCGTACCAGCGCCACTGCCATTCAAGTCCACTTAAACATCGCCATATGCGTCCAAAATTAATTCAATAAGATACTTATACTGTCTTGAATAAGGAAATGGAGACTGCCGTCGATAGAAATCATTTAGCGTGATTGAGTCTTCCATCTTGTATCTGAACTGACTTCATTGTTGGTATCACTGACAAACAATTTAGTCCTTCTATTGTTACGCTTGTTACGCTTATTTGAAGATGTTAAGTCTCTGGAGTCCACTGATATCGTAGGCATAGAATACCGATACCGAAATCCTCTTATAACATGAGGTTAATAAACGGGCATGTTGGTGGTTACATAAGCAAACATATCAGCATACACTCCACCACTACTAAAATCTCTATTCAGTGCATACAATACAAGCATACTGAAAGCTGTTTTATTTATCAAAATTCTCCGAATCCGCTTAGCTTAAATGCATTAACATAATATACAAATGGTAATTTTAAACGAAACTTGACTTAATAATAGCTTAAAAACATCGCAACTTATTTTGCATACAGTCGCACTAAATCCTCATACACCGCCGTTTGCATATCCGGCTTGTTCCGGTTTAATCCGGTTAAAAACCGGTATTTACAAGAACCGGACTTGTTGGCCCTTTTCTGCGGATGTTATTTCATTGTAGATTATCTATCAGCTTGGCTTTATACTTTGGCATTGTGCATATTTGATTGTGGATATATTTACATTTATTGTAGTTACAAAGCCTCTGAAAGGGAATAATAATTGAGATATTTTACTAGAGTGAAATACATCATAAATAATTTTAACAGGGTATCTTTTCAATTGGAAACTGAAGTCAAATACATATACATGTTTTGTTTATTTTCAAAACAATAAACTGAAAAAAAATTTTTATTACGAATCATTTGCGTCATCTTATTTTCACTTGTTTATTCGTTGATTTTATGACATTATTATAGCCTATAGACATGACAATTTTAACGTAGTGAGTAACTCCAAGGACTATCCCTGCAACCTTCCACGGGTATTGAGATACTTGGGGTCGACGTTTTGAGCGATGTCCGATATTGGAGTCAGTTGGAGGACAAAGCCAAGTTGGAGTCAAAAAGGGAATCCCTAACAGAGCGAAGCGATACTTCACGCTTAGACATAGACCTTTACTTTACAAAGCGCAAATCTGGCTTCGGGTGGAATACTAATAAAGTACGCATCGCAACCGGTCATCATTCTCGTCGAACCCGTCGCTTGCGACGAAGGGCTCGACGAGTAAATTAACCCACAGACACAGCCCACTGAGTTTCTCGTCAGATCTTTTCAGTGGGTCGCGTTTCCGATCCGGTGGCAGATTCTGCGAAGCACGACTCTTGCTAGGGTTCGTGTTAGCAACGTCATCAGGTTTGAGCCCCGTGAACTCACCTACTAGTAGTACACAATCTAGAATAACCCCTTGAGGTTACTAGAATAGGTAAGGGGAAAAAACCAATCACAACTAAATCACCTTACCAAAAGTTCCGAATTTGCATTTATACCTTTTGCAAGTCCATTAGAGAAGTTCGTATCATGTACCCTACATGATCTACATATTTATAGCCCTGTTTGTATGTAATATCACGAACGAACAACATGGCCGAAGCATTTATTATTAGTTTTTTTTATTGCTAAGATGAATGGACGAGCTTACGGCATACCCGGTGTTAATTAGACACATTATAAATACTTTCCTGTGTTTTCTGGTTACGAATTTCACCGGAATCATCATTAGATAACAAACACCCAAAATAAATAACTTTTTCATTTATAAATTTAAGATATACTATCTTAGGTAATCTAGAACAAAACAATACAATCAATCTTCAAAACGTATTACCCAATCCGGCTAAAGGCCCATTGGTTTCCGATGTTTCTATCGAAGTGGCCCGCATCAGCAATCAGGCCGGTCGCATAACTTAACATATGGACGGCCCTTGACCCAATNACAAACACCCAAAATAAATAACTTTTTCATTTATAAATTTAAGATATACTATCTTAGGTAATCTAGAACAAAACAATACAATCAATCTTCAAAACGTATTACCCAATCCGGCTAAAGGCCCATTGGTTTCCGATGTTTCTATCGAAGTGGCCCGCATCAGCAATCAGGCCGGTCGCATAACTTAACATATGGACGGCCCTTGACCCAATAAATGTAAATGGGATGACCGTTTCCCTATTTCTTGTTCGACGCAGCCGTAGCAATATAGGGCTTCACTAGAACTACTGCGATTTCAAGGACCGATTTTATGAAATTCGAATAATGATCGGTAATTTTACATTGCTTAATTAAAGTCAAACGCTATTCACAAGAGAGACAAAGTAAATTACGGCTAGCGTCTTCAGAGCCACAAAGTGTCTGAATTCCAGCAAGAAGAAAATTTATTTTGTTCTTTCTTATAAAATGTCTGTCACTGTCATCGTGAACTGGCGTTGCCATTAAAATTTTTGCGGAGAAATTTTGATGATTCCGTCACCATCTTTTTTGCATCTCATTACCAGAGTAGAGTTAATTCCTGCTGATGGCATCACTATGCACCCACAGTACATTTCCTATTATAGGATATATATATATATAGATACTTATTGATTTTTTTATTATGATTATATTGACTGGCCTGTCACAGTATTTCTTGACCAACATAACACGTTCTTCTGCAAATAGGAATCGAAATAAGCTTTCAGCTGGAAGCGGCCTATTCTCTTTTAATGGCATTGGTGATGTCCATGAGCAACGATAACAAGTCATTAGTAAAAAAGCCACTTACTATTCTAGTTTCAAATAACCGAAAGGAAAAAAGCGGTGCTTATTTGATTATCCGCTGTAGTTGTTATAAAATTAAAACGACCTTTGAGCTAGAGGATGTCATTATTTTAGTCTATTCGGCAATCAACCTGATGGTTTAAAGTAGTAGCGTACTTACCTCTTCCTATCTCATAAGTAATGGTTAATTGATATTATTTGAGCGATTCAGCGGTGCAATAGTTAGCGGCCATGACTGATGCGTCGAGGGTCGTGGATTCGGTTTCCATATCTGGTAAACATTCGTGTCATGAACATGCTTTTTTTTTGTCTTCGTCTGGGTGTGTATTATGTATATATGTAAAAAAACGTACATAACCATGTATATCAATCTCTGATGCCCATAACACAACTAAATAATTAATTTAGGGCCGGATGACCGTGCGTTATTTGTTCCCAGTTATTTACTTATTATATGTTTAAGCACTGTATTTTCTCCAAGCAATTACGCACTCTGGTCTCAATAGCGAATTAGGTTATTTAATTAATTATTGAAATGCAAATAATTTCAACTTCGTACCTCGGATTGGATGATGATGATGATGATATCGTCTATCTAGCCATGTTGGACTAAAAACCGCTTCCCATCAAGCGACTCGTGAGCTTTTTAAACATATTCCCAAATAAAAAACAGCCCCCATAGTAAATTAAAGCCTTTCTTTTTTTTAGGTTCGGAAAATTGCCCTTACGATTACATTCGCATTTACGATGGTAAAGACGAGTCAGCAGCCGCGATTGGTACATTCTGCGGCATGGGCAAGTTTCCTTACTCAATCATCGGAACTTCTCAAGATCTGTTCGTGGAATTCGTCAGCTCACCTGCAGGTAATGTTTTGTTTCAGATATCAATATTAATATTTGGTCAGATATCAAATTTTACTCAGAGCATCTTCATGATAATAGTTGTAATTGGTAAAGTCACGGGTGTAAGTAAGTCTGACGTCATCGAACTATTGCAACATCTTTATAAATCATTTGTATTATTTTACCGTACCTCTTTCCCTATTTAACAACCCTATTCCTAAGGAACCTAGTTCTTATCTTAATTACTCAAGTTCAGGCATATTCCAAGCTAATATGGTTGGGTATCTACCCGCTTACTACTGATTAACTTGCATGATCATGCACCAATTAATTTAATAAAACTTACCTAAAGCTGCTTTAAGTTGGTTATTTAATAAAATGAAAGTATTACTTAACTAATTCAATCGCCCGTATTTCTATTTACGTACGGCTTAAAAGATTTCAATCTTCACATTCGCCGCATTTTCCGCCTCGCAATTTCCTAGACGGCGGAATCGAAGAATTCTAGAATTCCACGGTTGAACGCATCCCGCTCCTCGCAAATAAATACCATTCCGATCATAATATCTCAGATGCTTGAAGTGACATTCTTATCCTGCATGGAAATTTCTGTTAAACTATAAACAATGGTTTGCAATAGCATGATAATAATGGATGTAAAGTCTAAAAATCACTAGAAAGAAGATTTTGGTTGTATAATCTGTGTGAACTGGTGTCTCAAAAAGACAACCCAGTGTTTCCATTCAACCATATGTCTACGAAATTACGTACAAAAGCTATTTCTGCAACAGGGCCTCTGCTAAATACTGGTTTCCATTTTAACGTCGGCAACTGGCCTGGACACGTCGAAGCCCCAGGATCCAGAGTAGGAACTTGTGATTGGCTGCTCACTGCTGAATCTTTGAAAAAATCTGGTGACACGGAAGGCATTTTCCTGTCAGTTGCGCATTGGTACCCTCCTCATACCTCATGTACCTACCTGATGCAAGGGTTCCCTGGACAGGTTGTGAGGCTGTACTTTCCCAGGTAAGAAAGCAAATAAAATTATGCAATCTGAAGCTGTTTTTGTGAACTTATTGTCACCGTGCCCTAACGAAAATATGATAAAGTGAGGAGATTGTACCAGAATCAGTCAGTACAGGTATGTTATCTTTTTTTTACTACTGAATTCATTGACACATTAGTTCTACGCCTCAATACTATGTATAACAAAATCTATAGACACAAACCCACTGAGTCGGTTTGAAGGGTGGGGCAGCCGTTGTAACTATACTGAGACCTTATATCTCATATCTCAAGGAGGGTGGCGTTATTTACATTGTAGATGTCTATGGGCTCCGGTAACCACTTAACACCAGATGGGCTGTAAGCTCGTCTACCCATCTAAGCAATAAAAAAAAGAAAATAAATGTAGCAAAGACATCAAAAGGTATCCATCCTTATAGCCTTGTGGCGGGTAGCCATCATACAACGCAAGATAATTGACAGATGCCTGAATCTCGCTTACGACATTTTCAAGATAAAGCGCATATATACAAGTTCCGAACAACAACATTCGAACCGTCGGTCTACCGAGCAATATCATCCGCTCGGTGGAAGATCTTCCCTTTGTTGTTAAACTCCCCAAAGCCTTTATTCCTTCCTTATTTTAGTCAAAATAAATATATTATAGCTTAATTACCAAAATTGTCTACAGCTTCCGCATCAACCGAATAGAGTCTCCAATAGTACCCTGGACTGGTGACTGTGGAGAGTCGCTGACACTCTACGATGCTCCCAGACCGGACGACGCCCGCATCATCAAGACTTTTTGCGACACCTTCAGTAGGCCTATGGAGAAACATGACTTCGTTTCCACCGGGAACGCGATGTTTGTCAGATTTGAAAGCAAAACCGGCAGTTACAGTGGGTAAGCACTTTATTTTAGTAAGAGCCTCCTGCGTGGAGACTAATGCTCAACAGGGTCTTTATAAGGTAAACCATATTCTTTCTCAGGGTTCTAACTATTTTCGTGGCGAATTTCTTCAATATCGGTTGAATGGTACAGAGGTAAAACCTAAGGAACGAACAGAAGTACTTTCGTATTCATCACATGTCATATTACTAGCAGAATGAAATATTTACGGATTTCGCAAGTCATAGATATAATTGAAATTAGAAACTAAGTTGTTCTTAGTCGATTCTCTGCATAATTTGTTATCTACCAATTAATTCTTAAAATTAATAATAAATATATATTTCTTTTTCGTTGCATATACATTCATAATAATATAAAAAACTATAATATATATTTATATAAATAAATAACACTACATTTGAGAACTCAGAAATCATAAAATGAATATAATAATTACAAAAGTAAAAATCCTTTTAATTACTTTATATTAGTTCTGATAAATAATCCAGATTTCCCTTTCAATTTTTGAAGCTTCAATATAAGTGTTGACATTGCGAAAATAAATTTCGTATTAATTTATGTGAGACTAAAGTTCACTGAGTAAGCCAACGATATTAGTTTTAGTAAAATAAATTTGACCAACTTGTTCTTTTTCAGCTCTTCTTTATACTACTGGGCTCACTACGACTTCTTTAATAATACACGATTCGGAGAACCTGTCCCCGGGACGGCTTGTGATGAAGTCATAGCTTCGTGGAAACAGAGAGCTGGCCGATTACGATCTCCTTTAAACACTCTGGTCTACAAGCAGGCTCCGCCCGGCGAAGACGTCCATTGCTTGTACAGATTTGTGACAGACAAAAGGATCTTCGCAAGAGTCATATTAACAATATTAAGCGTCAATTTTAAGGTACCTAAATAACTAAGTCAAATTAATAATTTAGATTTTTTTAATAACAAGGTGCGAGTCCTCATTCTGTTGTTTTTCTAGGAGCATCCTTACACGCCAGTTTCCTGTCAAAACTGCTATGAAGATAGGGCTGATAAGCTTATAATTTGGGAACCAGGGCTAAAAGGAAAATCGGCTAATAGTTCCATAGGAATCAGCACTACTCCTCTTCCGTTACATCTTGCTGTCCAACGCTCACTCGGCTCTTGTCTTTGCGCGAAACACGCCAATACCGTCTCAAGAGCGAGGCCTTATAGAGTTGTCTCTTCAGGAGAATCCCTAAACTTGCAGCTGATTGTCGATAATGCCCATGCAGCTGCTTCTTACTTCAAAAATCCCTCACCTCTCTTTGAAGCTAGATACGAATTCGTTCATGGGCCTCTTTGTGGTCCTGCGGTTCTGATTGCAGCGTCTGATGGAGAAATAGTTTATCCTCATTTAGAAGCACTCGGTTACACTGAACCACCAAAACGTATTCAATGTATTTGGGATTTAGAGGTTGAGGAAAAAAGGGATATTTGGTTACATTTCGACAGTATCAAGTTTTCTTCGAGACATTGCGAGGACGGTAACATTCAAATATATTTACCTGGAAGAATAGAACCATATCTATCGGTCTGCGGCGGTAATGTTTCGGAGACCGAAAAATTACCTATTCTGTCTGCTGGAGAACTTGGGTTTGAGTCTTTAGATGATCCATTGGTGATGGAAAAAGAGAAAACGAGGTCTATCCGGATTGTTTTTATCGGGAGTGCCTCTCCAGCACGAGCTTCGTTCAAAATTGCTTGGACGGGTCTGTATCATTTACCTAAAAACTCAGATGGATCACTAATGACANATGTTTCGGAGACCGAAAAATTACCTATTCTGTCTGCTGGAGAACTTGGGTTTGAGTCTTTAGATGATCCATTGGTGATGGAAAAAGAGAAAACGAGGTCTATCCGGATTGTTTTTATCGGGAGTGCCTCTCCAGCACGAGCTTCGTTCAAAATTGCTTGGACGGGTCTGTATCATTTACCTAAAAACTCAGATGGATCACTAATGACATCTCGATTAACCGGTGAAGGAATGAAGCCTACGGATTCAGGTCAAGGGTGCGATTTTATTTGCCCTGGAGACGAGGCCTTATGTATTCCAGCAAGACTGATTTGCAATGGCGTTGTTAATTGTCCGAACATTACAACGTCTGAAAAGAAATTCTGGACCGCCGAAGAAAAACGAGCTAAAGAAGCGTACTCTGAGGACAGTTTGAGAAGATTGGGCTACCTGGACGCTCTAGCCGGACTTCCTTTAGGAAAAATGAATGACGAATCTCCAGAGTTGTGTGCCAGGGCGAGAAGTACAGGAAGTGGAGAGTGGACTGCTCCTGCTCTAGGTGCAGGACTGGCCAGTGTTTTGGCTATATGTGCGCTAGGAGCCACCTGGCGTCTTTGCTGCCGAAAGCGGTCTCCTGACGAAGAATCTTTGGATTACTGACATGCGGCCCGCGGCGCACCCAACGCGCCGCCGTCGCTCCATTCGCGTTCCACATCCAGGGACTTACCAATGGACTGGAGCCTCCATTGACAGCCGCTGTACTGAGTGCCTGTGCCCTCCGTTGTTGACTACTGAACGCTCAAAAAAAAATGTTGAAAACGAACACGTGCATTATAATTGTTTAGATTTTGCACTACACTAGAGTTAATTATCCCATTGCAGGCAATTCCGCTGTTGCATTTACCCGATTATGTTGAGGGCAACAAGTTGTGATAAAGGCGCTCAATAATGTTTGTAATTACGTGTATATACCCACCCTATTTAACCAAGCCCTACGATATAGTGTGCTTCAAATGAATCATAGGTTAGAGCGAGGTGATAATATTCAAACGTTAAGTTATATTATCAATTAGATTAATTTATAATAGTATTAGTGATTTTTGTAATCCAGTACTCAAGTTCATGCGTTTATATTATTTTCATGCGAAGATTTATTTAATTTGTTTGTATTGTAGCACTAGCTTTAAGCGGGAGAAGGTAATTTTTTTTTATTTCATTACGTCATTCATTGAGTTATAAGTGTATACATAACTGTGAATGGTTTTATTGACGTCATAAATAAAACTTCTGTAATGAATTCGTTGTGTGGATGAAGCTTACAACGTCAAATACTGTATATTGAGATGCTCCTAAAAAAGAGCTCAACTTAGCCCGCTCAAAACATGCCCACTGACCTACTGGAAATCGTTAAGTATTACCATCAGGTTTGGTTACAATATGCTATGAACAGTTATGCCAATAAGATATCAATCATGCGTCTTTTGACACCAGGTGATAATTGAAGTATTTAGACTCCACTACTCCTTTTTTCATGGGCAGGGGGCCAAACTGCCTACGAGGTCCCCACGTTTAGGGGGCGCGCGTGGTATTTGGGACTTGGCGATCTGCAGATGTTGGGAGCAGGCCGCGGGCCCAAGGATATTAAGCTCCACTACACCATTACTATACTATTCTTGAGAATACTATTATAACTAACTGGTGGCTTAGGATAGTAATTAATATTGATGTCCATAGGCACCAGTAGTCACTTTGCATCAGCTGGGCAGTGAGCTCATTCGCTCAGTTGTGTGTGTTTTGTTGTATGCCCATTATATGTATATCTACGAGATTATTAACAAATCTAACCAAAAACGAATCACTAAGACGAAAAATCCTATGTATTTAATTAAAAAAAACTTTTTTTTATTTATTGTCACTGCAAACGCATTTACTCATAAGTCCATTGACACTTCGACTGAACATTGTCATTTTTTAATGTAAATATCTCTCAATAATAGGAAATAAGTATCTTATGTACTAGTGTTTAAGGCGAAATTTCAAATGTTGCGGATATTTGTTGTTTTTTATCAAAACAACACATCTGGAGTTTTAATCGTCATGATAAAAATAGGTATCATGAACTTAGCTATGAACTATTGAGGTTATTATTTGTTGAAGCACAATTTATTTGCTGCTACCGAATTCAAAACCTAAAAACTAAATCGAGAGATCTAAAATGACACGTTCTAATACTACACATTGTTTTATTCTCTGATAATAAAACTAAAATTCATTGGAACGCAAATAGTGTGCATCAATAGATAGATGCATTAATAGATAGATTTTACTGGTGGTACGACCTCAAGTGAGTCCGCACGGATAGGTACCACCACACCGCCCAGTTCTGCCGTGAAGCAGTAATGCGTTCCGGCTTGAAGGGCGCGGCAGCCGTTGTAACTATACTGAGACCTTAGAACTTATATCTCAAGGTGGGTGGCGCATTTATGTTGTAAATGTCTATGGGCTCCAGTAACCACTTAACACCAGATGGGCTGTGAGCTCGTCCGCCCATCTAAGCAATAAAAAAAGGATAATAATCATTATCCTATTGGCTATTGCCGCGAGAAATATAATCTTCTACTTTTGAGGGTAGGACAACTTTTAACATATTTTGATACTTGGACTTCGACTCCAAAACAGATGGTACCATTTACGCTATGACGTCTGGTGGTTCCACCACTTACCAACAGTTTCTCAATTAATCTATCTGTCGAACCACGAGAATGACATATTTTTTTTTTATATTTAGTTGGGTAAAATTCGTTAGTATAATTCTTTACCACAATAAGTCTAGTATCCTCTGCATAATATGTTGGCTTGAGAATTAATCATGACGTGTTAAAGAAATAAATATATATTTTTCGCATACAATGTATTTTTAATTCAAGCCCTATTGTTTCTATAGCCCAGTAAGCAAAGACGCATGGTCGAAACGTGTCTGCCAAAGCTCACGTCCTGTATAAGAAATAGTGATTTTCCTAAGTAAAACTTACCAAACATGTCTTCATAGACAATTGTCACGATGATAAAATAAAAACATATTAAAATACAACGCCATTATTAGACTTTATCGTTTTGAATTACCAAGCTAATAGAAATGGAGTAGTAAAAGAAGTCGCGGTAGGTGGTATTGCAAAACCGCACGGATTGATACCGCATTCCTGCCTATTTTTGTCGCGAAGTCAGGTCCGATTTGCGTATTGAGACAGTCGTTATATTATGCAATTGAGACTTGGATCGGCGGAATTTCTGTTGTGATATCTGTGGGCCCCGATGACCACTACGCACCGGACCAGACCACTTAGTACCAGATCTTGAACCCATGGGACTACGAGTTCTCTTTGTGCCATCATGCGAGTAATCCTGGTGGTAGGACCTCTTGTGAGTCCGCGCGGATAGGTACCACCACCCTGCCTATTTCAGCCGTGAAGCAGTAATGCGTTTCGGTTTGAAGGGTGGGGCAGCCGTTGTAACTATACTGAGATCTTAGAACTTATATCTCAAGGTGGGTGGCGCATTTACGTTGTAGATTTCCATGGGCTCCAGTAACCACTTAACACCAGGTGGGCTGTGAGCTCGTCCACCAATCTACGCAATAAAAAAATAATAAAAAGATCCCCTTATCACAATCACGCAATTGAATTTCGAGTCGATTATCAACTGCTGAACTAAGCTACTGCACAATGCGGTTCCACTACCATTTCGACGGGAATAATTACCGCCACGTAATATTCGTGAGTGAATGTACTAGCCGTGCGCTCATATGCCTTTGAAGACAATAAAATTGATACGGTATGTGTCTCTGATAACGTAATTATGTTATTTTATTGATATTTTTTATAATTAACTGAATATCTCGAGGTCGAGCTAACCGCTTTTTAGTCACTTCGGAACTTTATCGCGAATTAAAAGAAACCGTATTGTTAAGCGATAAATGAAATCGTAAATGCGAAAACGTCAGTAGTGAAACTTCTGAACAATGAAAGAAATTAATCAAGTTTAATAGAATACACATCATTATTGATTGCGGAATAATTTCGACTTAAGACCTTTTGGATTGCCGATACGTTTTAAACGAAAAACCTGATGTAGTTATAAAATCGAACCATAAGGAGGGAACATAAATTCATTTAAATACCCGACATTAATAAGCATTTATAAAAACGTGTTGACGGGAATGTTCATTCCGATATCTTCTATATATATAAAAATGAATTGCTGTTCGTTAGTCTCGCTAAAACTCGAAAATGGCTGGACCGATTTGGCTAATTTTAGTCTTGATTTATTCGTGGAAGTCCAGAGAAGGTTTAAAAGGTACATAAATATGAAAATGCTCGGAATTCAATAAAAATAACAATTTTCTTCTTCCTTTGATGTGTCTCCCGTCGGACGGATTACTTTTGTTTGTTTTAAGTTTATTTTATACAAAAATTTAGGTCTTTTATTTATCGATTGAGGCACTACGAAGTCTGCCGGGTTAGCTAGTTTAAAATATATTTCTATCATGAAATATGGCATTCGTTTTTATTTTCATAATTTTTAGATTTCCTAGAATCGAAATCTATTGTTTTTCTTTACTTGTTCACCAGAGCTCGCCTGATGGTGAATGGTTATCATCACTCATAGACGTCAGCAAGGCCAGGAGCAGAGTCAAGCCACTCTCTGCTTTTATAAGTCTTGTCATATTTGAGATTGTGTTTAGGATTTTGGTGCTAAGTACTCGAGGGTCAAGAACGTTATGTACTTATCTCGTATCTTTCTAACGCCCATACTATAGCAGAATCTCTTATTTTGATGCCCGTGAATGTTGAATTAAAGATTGTACTAGCACAATTGTAAGCTGAGCCTAGTTTTTCCTTTTTTATCAGTAATTGATACCAACCTCCCATATTTAATTTTAATGTGCGTAAAGGCTTAGTCACAGTCTAATTAAGTTTGGAAGTTAACTTAACACCATGAGGATCTTGACCTTGGCTAGAAATCTACAAGAATAAAAAAAATATCTTTAGCAACCAAGCTCTATCTGCCAGTGACACAACATTGAAGTATTCACGAAATTATTTACCTCAAAAAACACAAAACATCTATAGAAAATCATACAAATTCCTAAAGTAATTAGATCCACTTCAAAACCTCTCCAAGTTAATTCCGACCGTTTCAGAATGTCCGTGGAAACGTAAAGTCAATTAAAACTGAGATCTTATTATGTAAACGCGATGGCTTTCCGACTTAGCCGCCGAAGTTTTGTTCTCAAATTACTTTCACTTCGAAATCGTTTACCATCTAGGTGTTTGCTGTTTGGATTATTCACTGGATTTCCTAGAGTTTGTCCCATTTTTGGTTCTGTAAATTATCAATTTGGTCTGTTAGATAAAAGAATCAGATGTGTAAGTAAATCACGACTGTCTACATGACGCTTATGGCGTTATGGTAATACATGATCAAGGTGAAGTCGTGGCAATTATAGTGTCACAGTAGTGCATCAAACCTCGTGGTCGAAATCGTCGTGGCCTAAAGGATAAGACGTCCGGTGCATTCATATATAGCGATGCAAAGGTGTTCGAATCCCGCAGGCGGGTACCAATTTTTCTAATGAAATACGTACTTAACAATTGTTCACGAGTGACTTCCACGGTGAAGGAATAACATCGTGTAATAAAAATCAAACCCGCAAAATTATAATTTGCGTAATTCCTGGTGGTAGGACCTCTTGTGAGTCCGCACGGGTAGGTGCCACCGCCCCGCCTATTTCTGCCGTGAAGCAGTAATGCGTTTCGGTTTGAAGGATGGGGCAGCCGTTGTAACTATACTTGTGACTTTAGAACTTATATCTCAAGGTGGGTGGCGCATTTAGGTCGTAAATGTCTATGGGCTCTAGTAGTAACCACTTAACACCAGGTGGGCTGTGAGCTCGTCTACACATCTAGGCAATAAAAAAAAATAAAAAAACTTAAATACACTATAACCCGATCCCCGATTTTGAATATTTACTAATTTAACAATAAAATTTCTTATATTTATTACCGTTTGCTATCAAATACTAACTATGCGAATATTTTCTTCGATCCAACTTAAGATGGAAATACTTTCCAAATATAAAGAAATTTCGTTACTTTACTCGATTGACTTCATATATTGAATTTTAATCCCCAAAATTTGTAAGCGCCAGGGGGCTTTTAATCGGTTCGACTACTCCAGCGACCATCCCCAAAGTCCAGCAATATTATTATCATCCTGACTTAAAAAAGGGCACGCTATGTGTATAAATATGGAACCCACTTTTACCTTTTTCTGTCGTAAATAAGTAAGCATTTTCATTAATTTGTCATCTGAATGTATAAGTATTTCAAGAAGGTCTTGGGGTTGGAGCTCAAACCTGTTAGGAGATTCTCGTTCCTAGGGGGTGCGCGAGGTATTTGGGAATGGGT
Organism: Bombyx mandarina; assembly: GCF_003987935.1. The sequence continues at coordinate 161,075 of NW_021011533.1, forward strand.
GGTTGGGAGCGGACCGCGAACCTATGAAATGGAATTTAAGGTCGTATAACCGTCCGATACCCTGCGAGGTTAGAACTAGGATGGGGTAAGGGGGGACCCCGACCATGGGCAATACTGCAACCAGACATCCGGCCGACAGAGGCTTCAAGGCGATTCGCCCGGTCCTCTCAGACTAGGTGAATCGCAACCTAGAACTCACTACCTTCCGGGCGATTTAGATACTCATGGGACACGGCTGTATCGGAGTGGGACCCCAACAAGCACTCACGCCATCTCGAAAGAAACGGTGAAGTATCTGATCGCCCTGACGGCGTTTTCGCGGATCAGGGCGTAGTACCCAACCGGTGCATCATACAGCGCCATAGACCGCACCACCCATAAGTAGAGATCTCATTGATTCAAGAAGATTGGTCGCTTACCTTCCGATATATAGGTATATATTTTTAAAAGGCCTTATTAGATTACTACCTAACTTAACACTTCATTTTGCATTGTTTGCCGAATATTCACGGTAAAACAATAAAGATTTATTATGAATATCATTTCGTAAAGCATTGTATTTTCCAATTATTATAGAAATATATTATAGACTGTAGACCAGAAAACTCACTAAGACAACTGAAGCGTCTAATCCGATCAACAATAGATCTGTAAGAGATTGAGACAAATAAGTTAATAAAAGTTTCCAATGTCCCAATGTTATATCGAAGTCAGAGGGATAATTAAGTTGAGGATTGTGTTGCGCGCTTGACTTAATGCTTAAAGACAAATAAAAAAATCTAAAGAACATTTGGATAGCCTTTATGAAACATCTATTGCATTAATAACGGATATTATTTAGGTTTGGAATATTAGGAAATAATTTAAAATTTTGTTAACAGATTAAAAAAGATATTTTTTCGGAAACTCATGTAAGACTTCCATGTACATACTATAACATTCTAAGTGTATATTTAGACAACTTTGTTGATAAAGTCGATTTTAATGCTTTCTGTCTGATTCAGCATATTAACAAAATGAATTTATAACCTCCAACTTCGAAAATATGACAGAAAATCACTGAGTGAATTTAAAATACTGGCCGATTTATGACAATCACAGAACGAAATAATCTCAAGCTGAATTATAGGTAATAACAGAAAAATAAACATAAAAGTAAACATTTGAATGAAAGATACCGAAATAGAGTGACACTATACTATAGATTTACTTAGTAAACAATTTAGCACTTGATACACTTAGTGCTTATGGTAGACTAATAGTGTCTTGGAGGCTAGAAAACTTTTAAACATGAATGGAATATACCTACTATTGAAACCGAACCAGGGTCTTCTTGGTTGAGATTTATGAGACCAGCAACTCAGAACTAAAGGAGAATAGAGATAACAGAACTGAAAAATCTAAATTCGTTTTTTTTTTCATTTCAAGTATTATTTATTTAATCAAAATATCTCAAACCATGAAAGTTCTATGTCAATTCGAACTACCTATTACAATAAAACGGCAATTTCATACTTTAACCCCTATACGACCACTGATGTTATAACATTGGATTGACATAATGACAAAAGAGTGATAAAGCTTAACGTAGAATCATCTAGTATATCCAAAAGTAGTTTTTCATTTTTTATTTAGAGAAGCAGTTCACAGCCCAACTGGTGTGAAGTGATTACCGAAGCCCATAAACATGAATCACAGCTTGAATATTGCCACCCACCTTGAGTCATGTGTTTGGAGTCTTTACTGTGTACGTCGTCCGCTCAAATATTTCAAACGTATGACTGCTTCAATAATGTCATATTTAGGCTTTTCCAGTTTGAAAAAAATTTTTATATGATAAATAAAATTCCAACGAGCCCATTAATCCGTTCCATTAGGTGCTCCATTAGTAAATTCTGAAACGCAATTGCCCAAGTATTCGCTTTTCGCATTCGTAATTCGTCTAAATCCACAATTATCCTATTTCCATTCATGGACGGATTGCCGTTTCGTTTTTATTGGCAATTGCCTGCTGTACCCTAATTTTCTTTCTTTAACGATGTTCTCGAATTTAAACTGAATTTGTTAAATTCATTTTGTAAGTTCTGATATTGAAAGTGTCACGACCAAAAAATTAATTATTTGGATAATGTGATGATCCGAAGATATCTCAGCAATTTCAACTTTTTATTTGTACCTGTTTACGATTCATTTTTTCTTTCAAGCGATTCCTGGACACGAGGTCAAAATCTCAACTGAAATGACATAATAATTGTTTTAGCCGGAACACATAATATCTTTACCAGACCGAATGGTCAAGAAAGTTCACACACATTGTATATGTTTTTATTTATGTATATAGATAGGAGCTACATTCATGAGCAAAGGCTGTAGTGACGTAAATAAGGACGGCATACTGAAAAAATTCAATGTGATATATCAATGCAATCAAATGAATTTTGAAGTCGTCGTTGCCCAAAGGATAAGACGTCCGATGCATTCGTATCTAGCGATGCACCGGTGTTCGAATCCCGCAGGCGAGTACCAATATTTCTATTGAAATACGTACCTAACAAGCGTTCACGATTGACTTCCTCGCCGGATCTTCTCAGCGGGTCGCGATTCCGATCCGGTAGTAGATTCATTCGCGAAACAATTGCTCTTGAGTTGTTAGGTCTCCTTCGGAGGCGCTCGGGCAGTTGTTAGCAAATCCCACCCCTCTTGGCTGAGCCTTTGCTCGCCCACCTGTCCTGGTGAAACTGGAAAGGCCTTCGGGCCACCAGTAAACTTTCNTATACTGTGACCTTATAACTAATATCTCAAGGTGGGTGGCGCATTTACGTTGTAGATGTCTATAGGTTCCAGTAACCACTTAACACCAGGTGGGCTGTGAGCTCGTCCACTCATCTAAGCAATAAAATAAATAAATCGAATCTTTGAGCAGAGCTAACTATAGTTTCTCGGATAAATAAGCGATGCAATGGTCCCACGTGCCAAAGATTGTTCTAAAATTAAGTACACACACCATTATTTTGGAGTTTTGATGTCCACCCCGAAGTCAATCCGTGGCCACAGGATTTCACACACCTATTATATCCCGAACTCTTCAAATTTTCTATTTTATTATTATTATTCTGCTGTTATAAAAGTTTATGAGCTATTCTATCCGTAAAACAGAAGTGTGATTGCCTAGGGTCTGGAAAAAGCAAGACTACAATAAAAACACCGACTTTAATTACCATCGAAAGACACCCTGCTAACTCAATAGATTTACTTCCGAGTTTTTTACTGTTACCAAAGTTATTGTAACCTAAACAAACTGAATTTACCTAGATACGAAATTAGTTTAATACTTAAATTAAATATATAAATTAAAAATTAAATTGACTAATTTAATTTAAAAATTAAATTCCACATGGACCACTCCAACTGTCAACATTTTAGTCTCGTTCTTAATTCAGTACAAGCAAATAATAATTTACATTTATTAACTTTAAACTGGGTCAACAATACCAGTCATTATACGATTAAAAAAAAGAATTTGAACAAATGAGTTACAGGTATTTCTTGTTATCAATGCTATTTTTCTTTGTATTTAAACAACTGTTTCGATTTATGAAGACCCAATTGTAGATTATTCTTCTACTAGCGCGGTCATGGCTTGCAAAGCTATGTTACTACTTTTCTTGATACTATTTTCAGTTAATGCCAATACAATCAGTGATAAAGATTTAAAGGGCAAAAATGTCATCGTGACTGGGGCAGCTAGAGGTATAGGATATGCTATTGCTGATAATTTCCTAGCTAATGGAGTCAATCTTGTAATTATTCTGGATAAAAATGCTACTAACGGAGTAAGTGCAGCAGAAACTCTGAAATGTAAACATGGAAGAGATAAAGTTATTTTTATACCGTGTGATGTTACGAAAGATCTTCTTCTGTTGGATGTAATAATTGATCTATATGGGCCAATAGACGTGTTGGTAAACAATGCTGGAATACTTGATGAGGCCCAACCCAGAAAAATGATACTGACAAATAGCATTGCACCGATTGAATGGTCATTGAAATTCAGAGAATACGCGAGAAAAGACAAAGGCGGTCATGGCGGAACTATTATAAACACCGCGTCTAGGTCAGGTTACAGAATAACCCCATTCATGGTTTCTTACAGTTCATCCAAGTACGCTAGTTCAACATTCAGTAAGTCTTTAGGACACCCATATAACTTCAAAAGAACAGGAATCAGGATTGTGGCTCTATGTCCAGAATTGACCCACACTGCGATGACTGCAAAGCAAACAGTTTGGGGTGATCAATTGGAAGATTATAAAAAAGTAATCAAGGATGCCGTTTGGCAGGAACCAGATGAAGTCGGCAAAGCAGTCGTCCAAATATTCAAGATTGCTGATTCCGGCACCGCTTGGAGAATTTCTGGGGGTAAACACACCTTAGCTCCGGCCTATCAATATTTGACAGATGAAGAAATTGAAAAGGCTTTATACATGTAGTTCTGCGTTAAAAAAAATCAATAAAACAAATAATCCCGTGATGCGTTATTTTTCTTTCTTTTTTTATAAAATTCAAACAAGTTGTAAGATAATTTTAGGATTCATATTACTGTTTTCTTTTCTCACATAAAGTATATACAGTTTAATTGAAATGATCAAACATGTAACAAGCCTATATATTTAATAACTCAAAATATCCTGCCACAAAAGTATATGCGATAATGTTGAATGCTTAGGTTTACAATTCAATGACTAGCAGCCGATTTTTTGTAACTACCTTCATATTTTTTCTGGTATGTGTACATTGCTGGGGCTTTTCTAGCCTCATCAGCTACATTCCCAGACCAAGTAGCTCTTTTTTGTCTCTATTCATAAGGAACTTACCAGGTGAAAGGTAAAATTTTCACGGTAAGCAGACGTCCATGAACAACATAAGCTGTTTAAGTCAACTAGGCCGTATGCCGTACTAACAGAACTTACACACCTTATGATGACCCTAATGGAAAAATGTAAGTTGCAAAAGTATAAACTAGGTTTCGACATCTAAGTTAGGTCTGCAAGTATTGTTAGGAAGAGAAAGAAGCCCTTCTTCAGATACTATATAACTTCTGTACCTAACACAGTAAAGGATACTTACTTCTTGCTGAGATTATACTCTACCCAAAGAAGATCAAGAATATGTGTCGAAGGAAACTAATCCAATTCATGAGGAACAAGGATTTTTTTTTGCATCGCTGTAACTTGTTTAGTTAATTTTATAGTAAGATCACCTCCTGATATAAATCATTAAGATATAATTACCCGAGTTTGGTTTAATTATCTTTATCGGGAAGATTGTCTGGCAGATTGGTTAATAAATAATTATTTACAAAAGTTACGCCCTACGTCAAAAGGGCCCTGACCATGAGGCCACCATCCATGTTAACTATCAGGCCATGGACGAATCAAAAAAATATTCAAAGAAACACATACAATGTACAATGTATATTTTATTATTTCATGGTTATAACTAACATATTATTCCTCTCCAACAAACATATTTTATTTGTTAAGTGTAAGACAAGGCTAAATTGTATAAGATACGCTATAGCTGATAATTTCCTAGCTAATAGAGTCAATCTTATAATCCTGGATAGGGACGTAGAAGACGTAAAGTTATTTTTATACCATGTGATGTTACGAAAGATCTTCAGCTGTGGGACATGATACACGACATGCCAATTTGACAAAAATGGACCGATACATGTGCTAATTAACAATGCTGGAATGGCTGATGAAAACAAACGAAGGGAAATGATATAGATCAACAGTGATGCACCGATTGAATGGTTATTAAAACTCACAGAATACGCGTGAGACGAAAAGGGGGTCATTGTGGAACAATCCTCACGGCTTCTCGTATAGGATACAGAATAATGCAATTTTCCTACGGGGCATCAAAGAACTTGATATTAGCATTCTCGAAGTCTTTGGGACATTCATATAACTTCAATAGAACAGGAATCAGAGCATTGGCCATATGTACAGATTTGACCCAAACTGCGATGACAGCAAAACAAACAGTTCAAAATTATCAACTAGAATATACTGAGAAATTAATTAAGAAAGGAGTTTAGCAGAAACCTGATCCTTTCGGTAAAGCAACGGTACATATTTGGAATATACGTGACGGTAAAGTCAGTATACCTCCAGTTTATTATTGATATACTGAAGAAGAAATCGAAATATTGAATTTTATACGTAATAAAAACTAATTAAAACAAATATTCCCGGGATGTGTATTTTTTTCTCGAGGATGTGGATTTTTTGGTTTTGTCCAAATAAAACGTATATTATTTTCCTAAGAATCAAAATGTAAGCTAAATTAATTATGTATTTCTTAATAAATCTTCGGACTCGTTTAAAAATAATTAATACGTGTAAGTTACATAGATTTTTAAAACAAGAGCTGAATTGACTTTGGGACAATTAAATTAACAAAAATGAATCATGAAGAAATTGAAAAAAAATCTAAGTATATTATAAACAGTACAGTAGACTGAATTTTAAGAAATGAGTAGAATAGAATAGAGTGCACCAAAAAAAAGCAAATACAAAACAAATAAATTAAATTAATTATGTTATACGATGAATATATAGATTAGACAGTACTATGGTAAACAGTGATTTGACTGTGCTCCTAAAATTGCCGATATCAATGAGCGATGCTGTTTCCCTACCAGTGATAGGCAATAGAAATGAATGAATTCGAAAAAAAGAAAAAAAAGATGTGTGGTGTCGTGAGACACCGGATAGAAACGAAGTTCCTTATTATAAAAATGTTAATTTTAAGTTCTATTCGAGGTATAAAGAAATTAATATTCGGGTATTATAATATACATTTTTTATTATGATTTTTTTATTGATAAAAATGAACATAATCGCAAGAGTCAACCTCTCCGCAGTGCAATGGAGCAACCTCGCCCTGGGGGAACCGCCGGCATGATCACGGTATCCCTACGCCAGGTACGTATGATTTAGCAAAAGAAATACGAGAACGTCTATCAACTGCGTAACATGTCGTCACCGCAATTCAGGAATTGTTGAATTTACGTACAGCGACATCTGTTGATAACAAACTAAATAGAAAAAATCTTACGTTACGGGCGTTTTTTCCCGGTTGGGGTACCCCTCCACATCGTCCCATAAGGAACTTCGTTCCAAAAATAAACTGAAAATAAGAAACGGTAATAGCACCCCTCGAGCTATAAGTTAAGGAACGACAAAGAAAACAATCAGTGGAAATTTGTTACACTTTCAAATTTAATGTTTCCGATCCTGTTCATTATAATGTCTCACGGTTATCGACCTTGGTACATCTTATAAGATGCAGCGTTCTTTCACACTATATTTTTCGACATCCACCAAACATTCTGCTACGCAGGGCCCACTGAGTTTCTCACGAGATCTTCTGAATGGGTCGCGATTATGAGCCGGTGGTAGATTCTGCGAAAGCCTGCTCTTTCTAGGGCTAGTATTAAGAAATTCTCTCAACCCATAAGCTCAACTTACCGTCCGAGCATAGCTGAATTTGCCCGTTAGGCTACCAGCGGGTAGGTCGGGTTTTTTTTACGACGATCTATTTTTTTACTGTCCAATATAAAAAAATTGTTGGTGGTAGGACCTCTTGTGTGTCCGCACGGGTAGGTACCACCGCCCTGTCTATTTCTGCCGTGAAGCAGTAATGCGTTTGGGTTTGAAGGATGGGGCAGCCGTTGTAAATATACTGAGACCTTAGAACTTATATGTTAAGGTGGGTGGCACATTTGCGTTGTAGATGTCTATGGGCTCCAGTAACCACTTAACACCAGGTGGGCTGTGAGCTCGTCCACCCACCTAAGCAATAAAATAAAAATAGCAACTTCACTCCCATCTTACGATTGCCAGTTGGTTAGGTATATATCGTACGTACGTACGTAGGTACGTATTTTTATATATTGTTTTCGTGCTTACTAACATATTAATACCGATAATAATAATTTAGAAATAAAAATGCATTAATACGCTTTAAGTTGGGTTGCAACTGTCAGTGATTAGCGAAGCAAATAATTAAAGTTATTTTAAACAACAGTTAATTTACATACAAATAAAGGCACATCTTTGTTTATGTACAATTGAAATAATGACATCAGACGACTATATAATCCCTCATGTATTGGGGTCTTAAAAACCTACAACAAAACCACTCATACATACAACATAATAACATAATAACTCACTTAATCAGAAAACTCCCCAAGTAGCAATAGCATATTACTCTCATAAGATATATAATATGAGTTCTCATAATTTCGTTGCTGTTGTTGACATCGGCTAAAGCGGCCTCAAAAAACGTTAACCGTCCAGTCTCTTATTTTATGGTAATTCTATAACTATTGACACAGCAACATTATTTAGAAAATGTGACAAATCTCTACACGCCCCGCTCCCGCACTCGGTGTCTCAACCCCACCCTAACTTTCGTTTATTGCAAAGCACCTATCTCTCTACACACAATATATATTTATACATCATAAATGAAAAGCCAATCGAATAAAAATTTTATACCACAACAGTTATGGCTGTAGAGTTAACGTTTCTATTTTGCCTAGTAATACTTTCGGTTAGGGCCAATTCAATCAGTGACAAGGATCTAAAAGGTAAAAATGTTATCGTAACCGGGGCAGCTAGAGGTATAGGATACGCTATAGCTGATAATTTCTTAGCTAATGGAGTCAATCTAATTATAATCTTAGATAAAAATGTGACTAACGGAATAAGAGCAGCTGAAACTCTGAAATGTAAATATGGAAGAGGTAAGGTTATTTTTATACCATGCGATGTTACGAAAGATCTTCAACTGTAGGATGAAATAGTTAAAAAACATGGGCCGATACACGTGTTAGTCAATAATGCTGGAATACTTGATGAAGACCAACCAAGAGAAATGATATTGACCAACAGCGTTGCACTGATTGAATGGTCATTAAAATTCAGAGAATACGCGAGAAACGACAAAGGTGGTCCTGGTGGAACTATTATAAACACCACGTCCAGGTCAGGTTACAGAATAACTCCGTTCATGGTTTCCTACGTCTCATCAAAGCACGCGAGTCTCGCTTTCTCCAAGTCATTAGGACACCCATACAACTTCAAAAGAACAGGGATCAGGATTGTGGCTCTATGTCCAGAACTGACTTACACTGCGATGACGGCAAAGCAAACGGTTTGGGATGATCAGTTGGAAGATTATAAAAAAGTTGCCAAAGATGCCGTTTGGCAGAAACCCGATGTTGTCGGCAAAGCAGCTGTGTACATATTCAAGAATGCCGAATCCGGGACCGCTTGGAGAATTGCTGGTGGTCACCTGAGTCTAGCTCCAGTCTATTTATACATGACTGATGAAGAAATTGAAAAAGCTATAAAACAAAATTAAGTTTTATGCTGATCAATAAAGTCAAAATTAAACACGACAATTTTTGCCACTTTTTTTGCAATCAACACTTATATTTTACCTAAATGTGTAATTATTGTTTCTATGTACAAAGCTACCTGTTATCTTGATCATATTAAATTCTACAAAATTTAAATCTAAAATAAAAATCACTATTCATTCAGTTTCAGGATTAGTTTCATTTTAAGATTTAAGATAGCTCGATAGAAATTGTTTGTAATTTCTAAAAAATGTGTGTATTTCCCTGAGTTTTAAGTAATTTATTTAAGTTAAAAGTAATTTTTGGAACGAAGTTCCTTACGGCAGGCTTGGAGGGGATAGAGATTTTGCTGCGCGACCGAACTGAAAAAAATGTGATAGTAAAACCGTAAGAAAAAATTCGTGGAAAAAAGTGCGTGGAATAAAACCGTTAAATGTGACGTGCGCAGGCGCGAGTCGTATACACAAGCGAGTAGTGTATAATACCTTTCTCTTTCTCCCATTTTCTTTTCGTTCTCTCATCCCTTCTCTCTCTATTTTGTAATTATTTCTATTTCTACGTAATTTTATGTTGTCAAACAAAAATAAAGAGACATATTTTGTTATTTTAATTGATAATTTGTATTACGATTTTTTTATTTTTATTTTACGTAATTTATTATTTCCTAAAATACTGAATTTCCTTAATACTTTCCTGTACTTAAATAAAAACTAATCAGCAAAATTTAAGAGAAAAATCAAGAAAACCAACATAAAATTGAGCACGATTTTTTTTTTGCAAATTGTGTCGATTCTACATTAGCCGAAGGAACTTCGTTCCTACCTGGTGTCCCACGACACCACATTTGCTTTTTTTCTGAATTTTATAAAGTTTCATAAATTTATATGGGCTTCGTCGGAAGACGAGGAAACACCACATCGGATGGTGAGTGAGCGACGGTAGCTCGTGAACGTCAGAGACAGTGCAGAGATAAAGAAGCTCGCCACGTGTTTCAATTTGATTGGTCGCAAAAAAAATTTCCAAAAGAAATTGAGACAGATCGAAAAAAAAAAGCGTTGCGTCATAAGATGGCGCTCACAGTCCAATTTCTATGAACCCCAATTACTAACCAACATGGACCAGCCATAACCAACACCTTGAGGTACTAGCTTTAACTGGTAATTGTATTTTAATTAGAACTTCCAAATATTCACTCTGAAGTCATCCAAATTGTGAAAGAGCGTACCAAAAAATCCCGTTTATCAATAGGAGAAACATCTCCCAGTTCGTACCAGAGACCGCCCAAAAGCGATGCGGGTTGCTCGTAAAAAAAGCACTAAACATAGCAGCTGAGCTCGTAAATGCGAAAATAAACATCTAAGTTGTAAACGGATAGTGGTAGCGCCAGGTGTTCGCTTCGCGCTGAATATTCATGGCCCGAGCAATAAATTTGTTATGCTTTATCGCTTATCTGTCGCTTGCGAACTGCCTTCAAGATGTCGTTACAACGCGCAGGAGAAATTAAATTTTAATATTTACTGCTTGTATTGCTATAGAAAATATAGAGTGCTTGATAATGTTGCTAGGTATTTATTAATTTGAAGTTCCGTGGTGTTCTTTGGTAACACACCCCATGCACACAAAGATCTGAGATGAAAGACTAGATGAAATGTTGTATGAATGAGAGATTGCCGTTTCTTTCAAAGCTAGTTGCTTGACTCCTTCGATTATAAAATTTCCAGAGCACTGAGTCTCACCAACGATTGTATGTTTTGCAATATAATAAATCCTATCCGTTCTTATTATAAATATGTAAGTTCCTGTCCTCGTAGTCTGAACTCTGGAATAGTCTTCAATCGATACGAATAGATATCAAGTCATATTTATGCCACTGTTCAAACGTTTTCATATATTCGCTACACTATCACGATATGCATTATGGATAACCCAAAGTAATCGTCAAGAAATATTCGTTCATAAATATTTCGGTATAGGTACGGCAATAACCCCTCACTCTTATTTAAAGGTGCTGGCATCAATTCAAAGCATTCCAAATCCGGTTTAACTTTCTGAATGTAACGTTGTAAGCCAGAAAACGAAATTGGCTTATTATGAAAAATGGATGAAAAGTATAAAGAAATTTCGAAAATAATTTCTATACAGTAAATAGCTCTTTATTCTCGAGGTATATAGGTTGCGTAAATACGCTGCAAATAAAGAAACCGTGAATATGAAATGGTAATTTCCTTTTTTTACTTTTTTATTAGGACTATTTTACTTTTTTATTAGGTCTATTTTACTTTTTCATTAGTCCGTTTGATTACAAATGGAAAACGTTGGTGTTTGTTTACCATTTGTCATACAAGTACAATTCTGAAATACTTCACAAGCGATAATTATGTCGTCAATATTGACCAGACATAACAACGTAATGGTAATGTGTTGTTTTCGGAGACATCACAAGATATATCTCGTTGCCCACATTACCATATTAGTAGCTCTGATTATAATACTTCCGATTGTACTAAAAAAAGGTTGTCCTGCCTTTCAAACTGGAATGTGTAACTGCTTTGCGGCAGAAATCTGCAAAATGGCTCTACACCCCACCATTATTTCAATGGAAATTCTTAGGCGGCGTTTCGACAATCGATAAGGAGACGAGAGATGTAGAGTAAACTCTTTAGAACCTGTCACGTTTAGGAATACTTTACGATATACATTAATACGTCTTTACGTTATATCTTATGTAGAATAGAGCTTTTCTTTTAATCCTACCTATGCTGATAGCCTTGAGAGGCTATTTCAGCTTCACCTTAACATGTAAGCGAGCTCACGGGGCTCAAACCGGAGTGTTTGCTAACACTGGCCCTCGCAAGAGCAGTGCTTCGCAGAATCTACCACTGGATCGGAAACGCGACTCGCTGAGAAGATCCGGCAAGAAACTCAGTGGGCTGAAGAATAAAGCATCGGGTGATGAAAGGTCGGCTATCCTCGACCCACGCTAGTTCTGACCCAGCGGGGTATTCCGTGGGATAGTCCATTTTAACCGACACCATCTAGACAGGCTTCAAATGGCCTGCCGACAGAGAGGGCTGGTGTCGTGGCGCTAACGATCGCGGGTCCGGCGTCCCAAGGGGGAGGGTCTTGGAAGAGATGCACTAAGCGCTTCGCTTTCCCCCCTTTGCCTTTTCATGAGTTCTGTCTCATGCGAGGTTCGGACGGTTGTTGAACGACAAGAGGTTTTAGTCGGTTCGACTCCAACATGCCCCGCCCTCCATCCTCAGTGGAGGGCGGAAGTCCGGCGATTTCCTATTGACCAAAAAATATAGTGATTCTCAACCTTTATTCGTAACTTATAACAAATAAAAAAAATTGCCGGCACGCATAGAAAACATAAGGTAAAAAGTTTTTTACTTACCTATAAAATACACCGTAGAAAACAATGTGATAATAATTTTTAACACAAAATTTCGCGGTATACTTTAAGAATTTGGTGATAGTGCCACGGCACAATAGTTGAGGTTCACCGTGCTATAATAATATACATATTTCGACCCCATGAAAGTGGAGTATAAGAATGCAACAAAATATAATATATACAACGATACAAAGTGAACTTCAATAACCCTCAGTAATATTCAGGTAATTTATTGACAGGACAATATACTGACAATGAGAACTCTCATACAATTACAGCATAACAAACTACCTACGACTGTCATAATTCTGAATTAGATACAGTTTTACAAGCAATCTCAGAAACTTCGATTTAATGTCTCAAAACGGTGTTTTGGGCGTATTCGGACGATTACCATTAGAAGACCCAAAATTCAGTACTTATGATCACGGGCGCTGTCTGTACATCTTAATAGAATGATGTAACGTCGGTAGGCAGCGGCTTGGCTCGGTAGGCAGCGGCTTGGCTCGGTAGGCAGCGGCTTGGCTCAGTAGGCAGCGGCTTGGTTTCGGTAGGCAGCGGCTTGGCTCTGCCCCTGGCATTGCTGAAGTCCATGGGCGACGGTAACCACTCACCATCAGGTGGGCCGTGTGCTCGTCTGCCTACAAGGGCAATAAAAAAAAACGTTTCTTTTAAAGTACCTCTCCTCCTCCTTGCGTCGGTTTCCTCATTACTGGGGTGTGGTCATGGCCTTAAAACAGTTTGTTTTTTATAATGCACCGCCATCTGTTCCTATCTGCAGCTGAGTACAGAGTGAGTGGTATCCAGGGCTGCACGAATCTGGTCCGTCCAACGGGTCGGTTCCTGCCTCTTGGTTGCTTGCCCTCGACCTTTCCAGTGACCACCAATTTCTCCAAGTTTTCACTGTCTTTCCTTGCAATATGGCTAAAGTATTCAAGAATCCTTCGCAGGCAAATGGTGAAGAGTCTAGTCCGGATCTTCAGCTGAGCTAGGATGGATACATTGGTGCGGCGTGCGGTCCAGGGAATACCCAACATCCTCCTCCAGCACCACATTTCGAAGGCATCAATCCGATTGCGGTCAGCTTTCTTTATAGTCCAAGTCTCTGCTCCGTATATGAATATTGAAAACACTAGTGTGCGGACTAGGTTGCTCTTTTAGAGTACCTAGTTGACATAAATGCAAGGAATTTTCATTGAATTATTTCTTCCTTTCAGTACTGTCAACCGTTACAAACTAAATATTCTAATATCAATACAAATTCGGAATACTTTATTTTATTTCATTTCCACTAGATACTATACTTATAGATCAGAGCTTATGGTTTACTCGATGTTAAATGCTAATTGCAATTTTAATTCCAACGCGAAAACGAAAAATTCAAGCAATAAAAACTCAAGATAATCTTTTAAGAGGCGTACGAATGAACACAGATAATGCCCGTAATTAAAACGAATTCTCACGAATAATCCTATCGAGAAGGTTTTCTTGCTCTAGTTATTTTGCACTCGTTCTGCTAGGATTAGCGCTGAGCCTTACTAATTGATGCCTCACTGTTCGCGGGTTGAGTACGTCATCCGATCCTATTGTAATTCAGCTTTTTTTATAACATGTCAAAGCTTGTTAGAAAGCTGTATTGAGGTAATTAATTACTAAGAAACACGGGAACTTTAAAAAAAAAGATGCGTGGTGTCGTGGAACACCGGATAGGAAGGAAGTTCCTTATTATAAAAATATTAATTTTAAGTTCTATTCGAGGTTTAAAGAAAATTATTATTCGGGTATACTTACTTACACTTTTTATTATGATTTTTTATTGGTAAAATTTAAAATAATCGCAAGCAGCCTCGCCCTGGTGGAACCGCCTGCATGATCACGGTATCCCTCTACGCCTGTTAAGTATGATTTAGCAAGAGAAATACGAGAACGTCTATCAACTGTGTAACATCTCGTCACCGCAATTCAGGAATTGTTGAATTTGCGACATCTGTTGGTAACAAACTAAATAGAAAAAATCTTACGTTACGGACGTTTTTTTCCGGTTAGGGTACCCCTCCGCATCGTCCCATAAGGAACTTTGTAAGGAACAAAAAAAACTTATTATTATTTTTTGGTTCATATTTCAATAAGTTTACCTAAATGGAAATATGGGGTTTTTAAAACTTGCCCCTTCTTTGAACCTTCTCGAACAACGGCAGCGCGGACTAAAAATTCCTACGTAAAAACCGGCAACGCGAACTGAACTGATACGTTTGAGAGAAGTTAAAGTGGGCAATTTTTTGGAATACTTCTTGTGACGGATCTTGAGAGAAAATACTTGTTATCGATCAATAGGACATTTTCTTCCGTATGACCGTGTATTTAGCACATTTACAATATTAACTTAAGTAAAACAAAAAAACTACAATCGGTTCGCTTCACATCTTTTTGACAAATGTTTTTTTCTTAAGATCGTGTTGCCAGACTCAGATCACAAAAGTTACGTTCCGTGACACTTCTCCTGATAACTAATTTGTGCAAAAATCATGAGCGAATCACTTGTTTGAATCCCGGTATTCGAGAAAATCGGAACTGTCAAAACTGCATCTCCCAATTGCGCTGATCTTTTGGTTTCGAAAATATCTTGCATAAAACAGGAGCAAACAACGTAGTTTGTTTTCATATGACAAAGAAAAAAGGTTAGAACTCAGACACCGTCACCCGGACTGCGACGAAGTATTCCGATGCGTTCCGTTCTAAAAGGCAAGGCAACCAACGTACTGTTATAAATGGTTCCCGTATACAATAGTGCTAAGGAACCCCATTACAAATCACAAAGTCAGCAGTTTTATTAGCTCTTTATAATTACTCGTATAATTTAAATCAGTTTGAAACCATCATCCGCGCGCGTGACACTTGCCCTAAATTGAGCCCAATTTATTGTAATTTAATTAAATAAATCTATTCTTTCTTAATTTCATTTTTTAAAAAGGCCTTCGACCAAATCCCTATAACAGTACGACACATTGGAGACTGAGTGGCGACAAACAATTTTTGTTCTTTCAATAAATATGTTTTAAGACAAACAAATGGGTTCAAACGTAATGACTTTACTATAATTAAGTAATTTAGTAAGCTTTTTTCTTTATCATATGCTTAAGCTCTATTCGGAACCAGATCATAACCCACTTGGTGTTTAGTGGTTTAATATAAGTCGAATTTTCTTAATAATAATAGACAGGCGGATGTACTGCCCACCTGGTTGATGGTGAGTGGCTACTCTCACTCATGGACGATATCAATGCTAGAAGCACATTCAAGTCGTCGGCCACCGCTGACTACTCTCCGTGTGAAGAAAGACTAGCATAGCCCTCAACAAACAGTGCGGAGAGAAGCTCATTCCAAAGCCTTACGCATCTTTTTGCCGGTTTCATTTTTATTATACACATAACATTATTCTCTCAAACCGAAGTCATGCTTGAAAATATACTCAGTACGTATTTCATTATACAAACGGTATCTGAATGCGGGATTTGAACGC
Organism: Bombyx mandarina; assembly: GCF_003987935.1. The sequence continues at coordinate 177,434 of NW_021011533.1, forward strand.
AGGGTTTTTGTACACCAAAACCACTTGGAAATTTGTTGAAAATTTCGCCAGAGGACAAATGAACTGCCTCTGACAGCCCTTTGAAATAAAAAAAGAAAATACACCATAAATAAAGCTTTGATTTCGAACCAAAATACTTCACACGTATATTAACTACATTACATAAAATTACTACATCTGAAATAAAATAATTTATACAAATTTTCAACGAATAATTACTATGTATTTTGTAATTCAATATAACGCATAGTGAATCGGAATTCGTAGAAACTTAAATTAATTTTGCGGTATCGATACATCGGAGCCGAAACGTATCGATGAAAATACTGAAATAAATAGTATTAAAATTAATCAGCAAAATAATAATATAGCTCTCGCCGACTACAGTAGGGAGAGTTTTTGTGGTTCCACAATATAGTAACTTTGTTTTAATCAGGGCCTGTATAGGTTTTCAGGGTTGTGTTTTTATTTATTTATTGCTGAGATAACCGATCGAGCTAGCGTTCCGCCTGGAACTCATAGACATTTACATCGTTAATGCTGCCTAAACCTTGAAACATAAGTTATAAGGCCTTTTTTTCCTACCTAAGCTGGGAACCTATGGGGTTATGCCAGCATAACCGGGCGAGTGGGTGAGCTCACGGGGCTCCTACCTGAGGACGTTGCTAACACTAGCGCCAGCTAAAGCAGTGATTCACACAATACCATCGGATCGGAAACGCGACCCACTGAGAAGATGCCATGAGAAACTTAAAGGGCTGTGTCTGTGGGTTTACTCACCGTACGTTTCGTCGCAAGCTTCGACGAGAGCAGTGACTGCTTATAAGGCCTCAGTTTTTACTTTATAACCGGCTCTTTTCGAACCGAAGCGCATTACTGCTTCACGGCAGAAATAGACAGGACGGTAGTATCTGGACCACTTGAACGGTCGAAGGATCAGTTGAACGGTCGTTTGTTCTATTGTCGTCTTATATGAAAACGGTCAATTCGTTCTTTTTCGTCTTTTTGTGCCATTCTTTGTGATTGTGACAGGGAGGTGGTCAGGAGGGCCCAGATGTCAAAATCAGCTGTGAAGCGATTGGAGAAGGTTCGGAGAAATCGCAGCATAAACAAAAAAACTAAGATAAAGCTCATGAGAACCTTTATCTTCTACATATTCTTGTACGCTTCTGAGACGTGGACCCTCAAGGCCCGTACCCGATCGAGAATTGACGCATTTGAAATATGGTGTTGGCGCAAAATGTTGGGCGTATCATGGACGGAGCGCCATACAAATGTGTCAATTCTCTCGGAACTAAACGTCAAGACCCGTCTATCTACGAACTGTATGCAGCGTTTCCTCAAGTACTTCGGACACGTGGCCGGACAAAATCCTGAGAACTTGGAAAAATTAATAGTTGTAGGTCACGTGGAAGGAAAGAGAAGTCGAGAAAGATTGCCAACTAGGTGGACGGACATTGTCAAGGAGGCCACAAACACCAGCATCCCGGGCGCCATTAAGCAGGCCGAATGCAGGCAACATTAGAGGAAGCTGGTGCAAAAACTTGACCAAGGTGGTCACAACCCTCAGTAATGAGAAAACGACAAAGAACAAGAAGTGTCTTTGTTTAAGGACGTCAAAAACTGTACTGCGTGCGGCTAGTCACGTACGCCCTCGTTCCATTTCTTTTTGAATTCTTGTCAAGTCTCTGTCTAAGTCTGTGTCTATGTCTAATCATTGTAGGTCTTATGTCCTGTCAAAGAGTTTGCACGCCACGACATCCCATCTAACCGTGGGGGTTCACAATGCACCGTACAACCGGCTGTGAACCAAAACGATTGAGGTTGCACGCCACAACATCCCATCTACCCAAGACGATTGAGACGGTAACTATTCCTATTTACATTATATCACGAGTTAGTAAATTAATACTTATCGCGGCGACCATATTTTTGCTGCTAAAGCATCCTGGAAATTTTCATTCAAGCTAAACTAAATAGAAAATAATTATTAATGTACTTTTCTATATACTCCGACTGCACAAAGAAATTTCGAACTGTAATTAATACTCCAAAAGATTTTTAATTCGGGAACATTTATTTTTCCACCAAAATTCTCGGATTAAAGTAAAGTAATGTAGTAGGCACATTCGTTATAATAAACACAAAAAAGAATCCATATCATATTTATGTGGTCCCATTAAAGCCATGCCATACCCTCATCACAAAGCCATCAAGTTTAAACCCTCGCTTATTATGTTGTTATAATGACATATTATTAATATCATGCGATTTGGACAATGTACGAGTCGCCCTTAAAACCTTTTTAAGTCGCAGTAAACAGAGAAAAAGGACATAAGTTAAATATTCAATACCTAGATAATAAATATGGCGATGATTACAAAATATTTACAGGTAAAAATTAGTACTGAAATTTTCGATATATGTCTGTATATATATAGGCAAACTTTGATTTGAAGGCATTATGGTTGCATACCTAGATTTGTGAACAATATTCTGAAGTTCTGAAAAAGTTTTTTCGGTTGTAAACAATATCAACTCATTGTATAGAAATATAGTTTAAGAATTGTAATATACACAAGAAATTGTTAGACAGTTTCGAAAGAATAGAATAGAATAGAATATAATAATATGTATAAACAACGTATATGTATTTTTATATATGTTAACGGAAATGTATGTAATCCGTCATTGTATACAATTCCTAGGAAATGTATGTAATTCCTAAAATCGCACGGAAATGTGTGAAATAAATTATATTATACTTACACATTACACATTTCCTAGGAAATCTATACATTTCCTAAATAGCAATCGGAAATGTAAAACATTTAAGATATTCGTGGGTACGCGGGGACAGCGGGACGAGTCTTGCACTACGGTCAGTTGCCAACTTGCAATCCACTGGAACCGGCCAGGGATTTAAGAAGTGCCTTTGCAAGAAAAACTGTGCTACTTCAAGATGTCTGTGTTTTAAAAATAAAGTATTATGTACTTCCAAATGCCATTCGAGCTTACCCTGCAAAAATAAATAGCTATATGGACTTACAAAGTATTATCATATAAAGATTTACTTTTATACTTTGACATTTATAATTATTTAATTATCAGACTGATTACTTGCCAAATGAAAATTTGATTTTATAAGAATAAATATAAGTTGATTTTGTGATACGTTAAAAGTTAATAGATAGTTCATTTTAGAAGTTTTAATTAGTAAGATAATATGAATATATTATTATTATTTTACGGTATGACTGTTACCCGATTGTCTCAATAAGTGTTATATTAAAAAAATATTATTAACAACGTGTTTTATTACAGAAAGCATTTACTTTATACATTTCCTAATACGATATTGGAATTATATACAATTCCGAGGAAATTTATACATTTCCTAGNAGTTAATAGATAGTTCATTTTAGAAGTTTTAATTAGTAAGATAATATGAATATATTATTATTATTTTACGGTATGACTGTTACCCGATTGTCTCAATAAGTGTTATATTAAAAAAATATTATTAACAACGTGTTTTATTACAGAAAGCATTTACTTTATACATTTCCTAATACGATATTGGAATTATATACAATTCCGAGGAAATTTATACATTTCCTAGGATATCTATGCATTAAATAGTTTTTCAAACAATATTTTATACATTTCCTAAACAGTATCGGAATTGTACACATTTCCTAGGATTTGTATACAATTCCTTGATTTCATACATTTCCGGTAACATATATAGTATTCTATTTTTATATTGTTTTTATATTGCTGTCTGTTTTCGATTGTTTTTTTTTATATCGCTTACAACTAGCATATTAATACTCATAATTAAGAAATAGAAATGCATTTATTCGCTGTAAGTCGGGTTGCAACTGTCGGCGATTAGCGAAGCGAATAAAGTAATTTTATACAAAAACTATTTAACATTTAACGGCTTTATTTATGTACGATTGAGTTAATTGCCCATAAGAGATCACACGATAACATAATCCCCCACATAAAGCAGAAACTGATTATCATAACTTTTTTAAATTACTTTCATAGTCTTAAAAATCTACAACAAAACCAGTTTTAATAAGTCACGTAATCAGAAAATTGCCCAAGTAGCAACATCGTATTACTCTCATAATATATATAGCATATAATATGAGTTGTCATAATTTCAAAAGCATAGCTTACCAGATAGAGCATAAGCGCTTTTTGGTAAAATATGTAAATATCGGCTAAAGCGGCCTCAAAAAAAGGTTAACCTATTTACTTTTATGGCTACTGCTATGGTTAAGTCTTACTTACTTTTATGGTAAATCTATAATTATTGATAGAGCAAAATTATTTAGGATATGTGCCAAAACTCTACACGCCCCGCTTCAGTACACAGTGTCTCAGACCCCATCCTAACTTTTATTTATTGCAAAACACCTGTCTCTCTACACACAATATATATTTATGCTTCATAAATGAAAAGCCAATCGAATAAATATTGTATACCACAACAGTTATGGCTATAGAGTTAAAGTTTCTAGTTTGCCTAGTAACACTTTCGGCTAGGGCCAATTCAATCAGTGACAAGGATCTAAAAGGTAAAAATGTCATCGTGACCGGGGCAGCTAGAGGTATAGGATACGCTATAGCTGATAATTTCCTAGCTAATGGAGTCAATCAAATTATAATCTTAGATAAAAATGTGACTAACGGAATAAGAGCAGCTGAAACTCTGAAATGTAAATATGGAAGAGATAAGGTTATTTTTATACCATGCGATGTTACCAAAGATCTTCATCTGTGGGATGATATAGTTGACGAGCATGGGCCGATACATGTGTTAGTCAACAATGCTGGAATACTTGAAGAAGACCAACCAAGAGAAATGATATTGACCAACAGCGTTGCANATGTGACTAACGGAATAAGAGCAGCTGAAACTCTGAAATGTAAATATGGAAGAGATAAGGTTATTTTTATACCATGCGATGTTACCAAAGATCTTCATCTGTGGGATGATATAGTTGACGAGCATGGGCCGATACATGTGTTAGTCAACAATGCTGGAATACTTGAAGAAGACCAACCAAGAGAAATGATATTGACCAATAGCGTTGCACCGATTGAATGGTCATTAAAATTCAGAGAATACGCGAGAAACGATAAAGGTGGTCCTGGTGGAACTATTGTTAACATCGCGTCCGATTCAGGTTACAGTATAACCCCGTTTATGGTTTCCTACATCTCATCAAAGCATGCGAGTCTCGCTTTCTCCAAGTCATTAGGACACCCATACAACTTCAAAAGGACAGGAATCAGGATTGTGGCTCTATGTCCAGAATTGACCTACACTGCGATGACTACAAAGCAAATGGTTTGGGATGATCAGTTGGAAGATTTTAAAAAGGTAACCAAGGATGACGTTTCGCAGAAACCCGATGCTGTCGGCAAAGCAGCTGTGCACATATTCAAGAATGCCGAATCCGGGACCGCTTGGAAAATCGCTGGTGGTCAACTGAGTGTAGCTCCAGAGTATTTATACAAGACTGATGAAGAAATTGAAAACTCGTTAAATTAAAATATAGTTTTATGCCGGTAGGTAAAGTCAAAATTAAACACGACAATTATCGCCACTTCTTTCGCAATCAACACTTTTAAATTTTGTTACCTATAAAGAATCATACGAATTATTTCTACGTTATCTGTTATCTCGATTACAAATTCTTCAATATTTAAATCTAAAATAAAAATGACTGTTCATTCAGTTTAACTCTTTTTTTCATCTTAAGACTTTAACAATTATCGATAGTAATTACAAACTCCTTCCCAGTTTTAAAAGTGATTTCTCTTAATTGTATAAAGTTTCATATATTTTTGGCCTTCTTCGGAAGACGAGGAAATACCACATCTGATCATGAGTGATTACCGTTGCTTATGAACGACAGCCATGTATGTTTGAAGTAGGACGTAGTAGTGGTTACTATACTGAGACCTTAGAACTCATATCTCAAGATGGGTGGCGGCATTTACGTTGTAGATGTCTATGGGCTTCGGCAACCACTTAACTCCAGGTGGGGTTTGAGATTGTCCAAAAGGACTCGTCCAAAGATAAAGAAACTCGTCACATATTCTTGTTAACCTCACCAACGATGGTATGTACACAAAGATCTGAGATGAAAAACTAGACGAAATGTTTTAGGAATGAGATATTGCCGTTTCTTTCAAAGCTAATTGCTTGACTCCTTCGATTATGAAATTTCCAAAGCAGTGAATGTCACCAACGATTGTATGTTTCGCAATATAATAAATCTTATGCATTCTCATTATAAATATCTAAGTACCTGACCCCCCCCCCATGTAGTTTGAACTACTCCACTCTCTTCTGTCTGATGTCCTGATTCTTATTATTTTCATTAATTTTACATGGGACCCTACATATTAACTATAATAATTTGATTTGAACTCTCATTAAGCGCATTTGAAAATGGTGAAAATGACAGAAATTCTTTGAATTCTTTCGAGAGTTCATTAAAATTAATATCACAGTTGTGTGTAGAATCAATTTCTTTTTTTAATACTTCAGGTTCTGAAAACTTCCTTTATTTCTGTCACCTAGTCCACCAGGAATTTTGACAGTTGTAGAAATATAACTTTAGATTTTTTTACCCTTCAGATTTCCTCCTTCTTAACTTTCACCTAACACATCAGGAATTTCGATAAATTTAGGAAAATAACTACATATATTGTATCGTTTTTTTACCTTAAAAATTTTCTTTTGAATTTTAATTGTTTGATGTCCCATCCTTCGCTGACCGTCAAAATCAAACCTTAGTTTTTCCATTTGATGTAAAAGTTGCCAAAAATTTTGTTTTTATAATGTTAAGGAATAATTCAGAATTAGTAAGCAATAAAAGACTTAATTACGTTTTCTGTTAAGGATATAGTCAGAAAACAATATTTAAAGCCCTTAATCTCATTTAAAATTATTATTAAAAATTAAAAAGTATGTAAACACTATTAATAAACGATACAAAACTGAACTCTTTTTTTAATGAATGACAGATTTCAGTCCATGACACTGAAGTGTACTGAATCAAACTGAAGAAAAATCCTTTTTAAAAACTAAAGAGTCTGAAATAATAAAGGTTTTTCTATGAAATGCTTAGACAGGTTTGAAAGAGTAGACCAGAATTTTAGTTACAAATGATGTTGAATTGGAATACTAGCTAGTATTTAGAGATAGAGTGAATAGAGAGAATAGTTTTTAAATGTGTATCAACTTGTTACTGTACTTAATATTCAAGGCTTACTAACAAAACGACCAAGGTGCCATAAATGGAAGGGAGTTCTTAATCTACGATGCGAGAATCGAGCCACACATACGCATTCAAACTGTATTCAAAGATCCGCGTCGTTTTAAGCATCAGACCAAGCGATGCATCAACGCATCACAGTCGAATCGTGCGGCTCTGAAATCACCGCCCAAACATTACATGGCTCAACCGATCGCAAACACGCCACAGACGACGTCATTAGGACCCAAACAAAAGACTAGATAACCGTGATACGTAATCATTGGTTTTTAAATAAATATTGAAGAATTTTTTCAATGAATTTATTTAAAAAGAAAGTTCACTTAAGAATTACCAAAACTGTATTTAAAATAATTAATTATGAATTGAACTACCTACCTATGGACTGACTTGCGAAATTGTGGCCTAAAAAAATAAGACGCCCGGAACGTTCGTATCGAGCGATGCGACTAAGCCGTCTTTCGAACCGCGTAGACAGGTATTAATTTTTCTAATGAAATACGTACTAAACAAATGTTCACGACCGACTTCCGCGGTGAAGGAATAACATCCTCTAACAAAACTCAAACCTGCATAAATTATAGTTTGCATAATTACCTACTGGTGATCTCGAGTAGCGTCCTGCCTATTTTTTCTCTAAAGCAGTAATGCGTTTCGGTTTTGAAGGTTGAGGCATCCTATGTATTTTGAAAACTGAAACTTAGAACTGATATCTCTAGATGGGCGACTTTTTTTTTCCTACTTATGCTGACAGCCTTGAGAGGCTATTTCAGCTTCACCCTAACGTGTGTAGGTGAGCTCACGGGGCCCAAACCGGAGTGCTGCACTGACCCTAGCAAGAGCAGTGCTTCGCAGAATCTACCACTGGATCGGAAACACGACCCACTGAGAAGATCCGGCGAGAAACTCAGTGGGCTGTGTCTATGGGTTAATTCGCTCGTCGAGCCCTTTGTCGCAAGCAACGGGTTCGACGAGGACGGTGACCGGTGCTTGTAGCGCCTAAAAGCACCGTTAATGGATCAGGAGGATCCGTATTGACGTGCTTTGGGCGACGTCGACGGTTTACCATTCAGTCTACAGGATCGGGTATGTAGTTTCCAGCGGCCACGACAAGAGGGTTCTCATGTCGTGCCGCCTTCTTGAAGTGGCGCAGCGATGCCAACTGTAGATACTGACAGAGTCGAGCTCCAGATCATCGGAGCGGAGATCCACGTTCCTCAGGAACCATGGTGCTCTGACGGCTATCTTGCAGAATCTATGGGCGTCGGCATTAATGTGGTCAATATCTATGGACTCCGGTAATCAGTTAACACAAGGTCGGCCGTGAGCTCATATGGACGAATGGAAGTGAACTTTTTTTAGTACTAAGCCATCTCAAGCGTGGTATAACAGAGCCATGAGACATTTATCAACTACCCTCCCATCTTTTTTATTGCCCTTGTAGGCAGACGAGCATACGGCCCACCTGACGGTAAGTGGTTATCATCGCCCATGGACTTCAGCAATGCCAGGGGCAGAGACAAGCCGCTGTCTACCCCTTAATACTCTCCACAAGCCTCGTTTGAAGAAGGACATGTCTTAGCGCTCGGGCAACACCGTGGAGGGGAGCTCATTCCAAAGCCGCATGGTACGTGGCAAAAAATATCTCTGGAAACGCACTGTGGATGACCGCAGTGGCTCCAGGTAGTATGGATGAACTCTACTCCGGTGGCGGGCGGTGCGATGGTTCTTCTTACGCTCTTACGATCGTCAATTAGTCTAGTTAGTCCTTTATGGCCACATTTCATTTAATAATATATAAACAACGTGTAGATATTTCATATATTGTTTTCGCGCTTACAACTAACATTTTAATACTGATAATTAAGAAATAAAAATGCATTCATTCGCTGTAAGTCGGGTTGCAGTTATTAGCGATTAGCGAATCGAATAAAAAAATTTTAAACAAAAACTATATTTTAAAGGAGATTGAAACGATTACATACATTTTTGGGCCCGAATTTAACGTGATGAAACTAGTATGAATTAATAGATTCAGATTAATCAGTACCTTGCTGAAAATTATAAAAGTTTTCTCAATCTGAGAGCCGAGTTAATAAAGATTTAGTAAAAGTTAGGTTATGTTACAATCTCTTTAAAAGAGCTGAATAATAACTTATTTAAGCATAAGTAAATGTTTATTATATCCATTGGATAATCTTTTAAATGTCATATTATGAATGAATATCAATGATATATATCAGGTATGGAANTAAGTAAATGTTTATTATATCCATTGGATAATCTTTTAAATGTCATATTATGAATGAATATCAATGATATATATCAGGTATGGAATATGGAATTGCTATCCCACAATTCACACAGCGATCCATAATTTCAACAGTATCCAATGCAACAATTTCAAGTCAAACGTGTGAGCGATCTTCGGTGTCCAGTGTAGAAGCAATTATCGTACAAGGCTGGCAGAGTTAGAATCCATAATAATAGAGCAGTGATCGTTGAAAATATAAAAACAGCCCGATAGATACACACTCAAAATGCGTCGAAGATACAAAACGAGTAGAGCCGAAAAAACCAACAAGCGCCAAAAAATAATTGTATAATCTATGAACAAACGTCATGTCAGCTTACTGTCAAAGCTGCCACCAAAAATACAATCGATTTTAATCGATTTGAAATCGATAATCATGTTACTTTGTTAAGTAATAATAGACTTTTTCTTCATTTATGTGTATAATCGCAATTAAATCCGGCGTATACCGCACTTATATACAACAAGTATAAATGGCTCATTTAATTACTTTGCATTAATTACCTAGTGCAATGTTTTTCTTTTTATAATCCTGTAATCGATTAATTAAATCGATCACACCGTTATACCGACAAAAACTAACTTTCTCATTTTTCTCCGTCCCAGAAAGAGGATTGAGGTGATTTTTTATATTCTTATATAAAAAAATATGACAAATTTTTTAGACTACATTCCAAGTTATTACATTTTTGGCCCACGATTTTCCGTCTCCTTTAACAACTTTATTTATGTAAGATTGAGTTAATTGCCCTTATGATACCACACGATTACATAGTTCCCCACATAAAGCAGAAACGGATTAATATAACTTTTTTAACTTACTTTTTAGTCTTAAAAATTTACAATCAAACCAGTTTTAATATGACGTCACGTAAACAAAAAACTCGCCAGGTAGGTAGTTATAGCATATTACTCTCATAATAATAATATATACTAGTGGTCCCGCAGTAGACGTAATTCGACTATAATTAATTGAAATTAAAACTTTGAACATTATTGTGGGTCTATTGTCAAAGGCTATTAAACTTTTATATTATTACTAGCTGACCCGGCAAACGTTGTGTTGCCTTAAATAAGATGTCTAGGGAAATTCTTGTGTAGAAAAAAAAAACCTCATTCAACCACATAATAAAAAAAACCTCATTAAAACAAAAAAAGTATCCAAAAAATAAATGTTTGGGGTGGACAACCCTTATCACTTAAGGGTATGAAAAATAGATTGTAGCTGATTCTCAGACCTACTGAACATACTATTGATACCCAAATAAAACCAAAAAAACATGGCTGAAAAATGTATAGTGAGTAAGACCGGAGACCGGCTTCGTCCTCATCCCTACTACGTGATGTTAGCTGGATGAGTGGAGACACCTGGCGGGGATAACTGATCGATTGATAGTTGATCAGTAGTCGACCGGCGAGGGTGGGAGATCAAATTGAATTTAAAAAAAATCATATTTAAAGGAACTTGAAATTATAAACTCTGAATAAGAATTTATCGTACTACAATTATTACTATAATATTTGATTGACCTCTTGCAACCTTATTGCGGATCTATGCATAGAATAAAAAAAATAAAAATCGGGATGGAAAAATAGGGGTTGATCGTATAAGAGTGAAAATTGAGAGTAATATGATTTTTTTATTTATTTTAAGTCATAATAAAATAAAATAAAAAATTATTGCCAAAAAAATTAAAGTTTATAATTAACAAATAAAAATAAGGGTTGATCGTAGAGGGGTGAAAATTTAGGGTTGTATGTATTTTTGTATGCTGTATCATAAAAAAATAAAAACAAAAAATTATGTCTAAAAAATAAATAAGTAAATTTAGGGACCACACTTGACATTTAGGGGGATGAAAAATAGATGTAGTCAGATTCTCCACCTGCATATAATATGCAAGCTAAGATTCACGAAAATCGGTCGAGCCGTTATTGATTATGTTATTTAACATGGTGGTTATTTAAAATGGTGGTTATTTGACAAGTATAAAGTCAAACAATATTAATTTAGACAAAGACTTTTTAGCGGGGATGCGAGGAGCGAAGTTGTGCGATTTGTTTTATTTTGTCTATTTAGTGTTTCTTCCGATTTAAATGGGTAATAACGGTGATTTATTAGGTTTATAGTATCTGTGAAAGCGCACAAATGTGGGAAAATAAAACAAAGCCGCTGGACGTAACTTCTCGGGATTCTTCAAAAAGTCCACTGAAAAGGTCTCAGTAAATAGGATAATAGGAGTAATTTTAGAACTTCTTGTGAATCCGCACGGGTAGGTACCACCATCCTGCCTATTTCTGCCGTGAAGTAGCAATGCGTTTTGGTTTGAAGGGTGGGGTAGCCGTTGTAACTAAAGCGAGGGAAAAAGGAGGGTGGGGGCATTTACGTTTTAGATGTCTATGGGCTCCAGTAACCACTTAACACCAGGTGGGATGTGAGCTCGTCCATCCATCTAAGCGATAAAGAAAAAGAAAAAAACACCATTTTGCTGAGATTATATTTCATTCCATATCATCTCATCTCATTACATTTAATTTCATGCCAATAGATTCATGTTTCAAATTAATCAACTTCATTTCATTTCACTTCCTATTACCATTTTGCATTTAAATTTTTTTTATAAAATATTAAGCTGCATGGTATGATACCTTTGCCTTGCCAGTTGAAAAAATACAACTACCACTACTCATAAGTTTGACAACAAAAGAGTATGCATGTGTGTGTGTCAAATACATGGTAGTGTGTGTAATGTTTTCTTTATTAAATTAATGTACCTTTTATGCATTATTTTAAAAAAATATTAGCATTGTGCACTTCTTCTCTATATTCTCTATATTCTCTATAAGTGTGGGAAATTTCATACTCCTCCGTCAGCGCAATTTTCGTAAAAAGGGATACAAAGTTTTTGCTTCACGTATTAATATATAGATTTATATAGCATGTAATATGAGTTGTCATAATTTCAAGAGCTTACCAACTTACCAGATACAGCATAAGCGCTTTTTGGTAAAATATTTTAATATCGGCTAAAACGGCCTCAAAAAACCTTAACCTACTTACTTTTATGGCTAGCCTTACTTACTTTCATAGTAAATCTATTATTATTAATAGAGCAAAATTATTTAGGATATGTGCCAAAACTCTACACGCCCCGCTCCAGCACTCAGTGTGTGAACCCCATCCTAACTCTCATTTATTGCAAAACACCTGTCACGCCTCGACATACAATATATATTTATGGTTCATAAATGAAAAGCCAATCGAATAAAATTTTTTATACCACAACAGTAATGGCTGTAGAGTTAACGTTTCTATTTTGCCTAGTAATACTTTCGGTTAGGGCCAATTCAATCAGTGACAAGGATCTAAAAGGTAAAAATGTTATCGTAACCGGGGCAGCTAGAGGTATAGGATACGCTATAGCTGATAATTTCCTAGCTAATGGAGTCAATCTAATTATAATCTTAGATAGAAATGTGACTAACGGAGTAAGAGCAGCTGAAACTCTGAATTGTAAATATGGAAGAGATAAGGTTATTTTTATACCATGCGATGTTACAAAAGATCTTTATTTGTGGGATGACATAGTTGACGAGCATGGGCCGATACATGTGCTAGTCAACAATGCTGGAATACTTGAAGAAGACCAACCAAGAGAAATGATATTGACCAATAGCGTTGCACCGATTGAATGGTCATTAAAATTCAGAGAATATGCGAGAAACGACAAAGGTGGTCCTGGTGGAACTATCGTAAACATCGCGTCCATTTCAGGTTACACTATATTCCCGTTCATGGTTTCCTATGTCTCATCAAAGCATGCAAGTCTAGCTTTCTCCAAGTCATTAGGACACCCATACAACTTCAAAAGGACAGGAATCAGGATTGTGGCTCTATGTCCAGGCTTGACCTACACTGCGATGACTGCAAAGCAAATGGCTTGGGATGACCAGTTGGAAGATTTTAAAAAAGTAACCAAGGATGACGTTTGGCAGGAACCCGATGCTGTTGGCAAAGCAGCCGTACACATATTCAAGAATGCCGAGTCCGGGACCGCTTGGAAAATCATTGGTGGTCAACTGAGTGTAGCTCCAGAGTATTTGTACATGACTGATGAAGAAATTGAAAACGCGTTAAATTAAAATGTAGTTTTATGCCGATAGTTAAAGACAAAATTAAACACGACAATTTTCGCCACTTCTTTCGCAATTAAGACTTACAATTTTGTTACCTAAATGTGTAAAGAATCATATGTATTGTTTCTATATTATCTGTTACCTCGATTGTAAATTCTTAAAAGTTTAAATCTAAAATAAAAACTACTAAATATCCATTCTAGTTTCAGAATTATTTAAATTTTAAGTTTTTTAACAATTATTGATAGAAATTACAAACGCCTTACCAGTTTTAAAAGTTATTTTTCTGAATGTTATAAAGTTTCATATATTTTTAAGGCCTCCTGGGGAAAACGAGGAAATACCACATCTGAAGGCAAGTGATTACCGTTGCTCATGAATGTCAGCTATGTCAAAGGCACATTCAAGCTAAGTACTTCTCTCAAGCCTCATTTGAAGAAGAACGTAGTTGTGGTACTGGACTCGTCCAAAGATAAAGAATGTTTTAATTTGATAGGTCGTAAAGGGTGTTTCCCAAAAAAATTGAGACACAAAAAAAAACTTTGCAATTTATCACGGCGTCCCCGCATACCTCCGTCGACTGATCGGCTCCTATCTCGAGGGCAGGTCGATCATCGGTTACGACTGGGTCCTGCGGGGCGTCATACGGGGTCCCCTCCCCGGGCTGAGCGTAATTTGCTACGCTGACGACACGTTGGTTGGTGCTCCGGGGAGGGACTACCGGGAGTCTGTCCGTCTGGCGTGCGCAGGTGTGGTACACGTCCTCACTAGGATCCGACGGTTGGGGCTCGAGGTGGCGCTCGACAAAACCCAGACCCTGTTGTTTCACGGGCCGGGACGGGCGCTGCCTCTGGGTGCCCACCTCGTGATCGGGGTCGGGGTGACTGATCTTCGGTACCTCGGCCTCGAATTGGACGGTCGGTGGAGCTTCCGCGCTCACTTCGAAAAATTGGTCCTCGGCTGATGACGACGGCCGGCTCTTTGAGCCGGCTCCTTCCAAACGTCGGGGGTCCCGATCAGGTGGCGCGCCGCCTCTACATGGGGGTGGTGCGGTCGATGGCACTATACGGCGCGCCCGTATGGTGCCACGCCCTGACCCGCAAGAACGTCGCGGCGCTGCGACGTCCGCAGCGTGCGATCGCGGTCAGGGCGATCCGAGGATACCGCACCGTCTCCTTTGAGGCGGCGTGCTTGCTCGCTGGGGTGCCACCCTGGGACCTGGAGGCGGAGGCGCTCGCTGCCGATTACAGGTGGCGTAGCGACCTCCGCTCTAGGGGGGAAGGGCGACCCGGGGAAGGTGTAGTTCGAGCGCGGATGCTCCAATCTCGGCGGTCCGTGCTGGAGGCGTGGTCTCGCCGCTTGGCGGACCCGTCGGCCGGCCTCCGTACCGTCGAGGCGGTTCGCCCGGTTCTCGCGGACTGGGTGGGCCGCGACCGCGGATGCCTCACCTTCCGGCTGGCGCAAATGTTGACCGGCCATGGGTGTTTTGGCCGGTACCTTTACAAGATAGCCGAAAGGGACCCACCACTGCGCGGACCGCGACGAGGAAGACACAGCGGAACATACATTGACCCTTTGTTTATATTGAGTTTTTCTTACGAGTTGTTATTATTGTTTTAAATTTAGTTTTTGTTACGAGTGTTTTTCTTTTCAATTTGTTTGCAATGCCAGGACCAAATACCAATGACCATATAGTCGATTCAATCACTGAGCGTTTTATCATTTACGCCAGTGACGACAGCGACTCTTCGTTATGTCAACGATGAGGAGCCAACTCCTTTCACCAGCTCAGGTGCTAACATAAATTTAATTCAAGGGCTGTAGCACTGTTAGAAAATGATAGTGACGACGACGACACATAATTTATATATTAAGTATATTTTTTTAAATAAACTTCTTAACTTTTAATTGTATTTTATTTCTAACACCTAATACACTTCACGAATTCCTCTCTTTTCTTTAACATTCTTCTAAACACACAGGCTTAAAAACAAATTATGGCAAATAAAAAATTAAATTAAATTATAGGTGGGCAATAAAAGTGACCATTTTTTTGTTGCAATGTGCACTATGCGCGACATTACCCCCACTACACCAAAACCTTCCCAACTTACGTGCCGCTTACTATACCGTATATATATTAATATGCATGTAGTAAAAAGCGGTTATTTCAATTCAATATTACAAACAGACACTCTAATTTTATTTATATGTATAGATTAGTAATTTAATACTTATCGCGGCGACCCTATTTTTGCAACAAATCGTTCCTGGAAAATTTCAAACAAATTAAAAACAAAAAATAACAATTATTACTAGACTTTTCTATCTTCACGGACTACAAAAAGAAATTTCGAACTGTAAACATTGTCCCAAAACATGTTTAATCCAAGAACATTTAATTTTCCTCCCAAATTCTCGGATTAAAGAAAAGTAATGTGGTACATTCGTTATAATAAACACAAAAAAGAATCCATATCATATTTATGTGGTCCCATTAAAGACATGCCATATCCTCATCACAAAGCCATCAAGCTTAAACACTCACTTATATTGTTATAATGACATATCGTCTTCTCGCATTAAAACTGTATATTCTCAAAACTTACTAATTTTACAGGAGAGTGTTTCAAAGGTTTAACATGTGATATTTTAAATATTAATCATCTTTGCAACACTATTTTTTTTATTTTGTACCAGTTACATTACCTGTCTTACAAAGTAAGATAAAATTATGTATTAATTTTGTTAATAGTAGTCAAATCATAGGGAAACTAAAATAAAAACTAAAAAAAAGCTACGCTCTTTTGACATCAGAGCCTTTTTAATCTATACATTGACCGCCTGATTCGTGGGCTCAGCAATTCCAGTGTCGGATGTTCCATTGATGGTGTGTGTGTTAATAATATCAGTTATGCAGACGACATGGTGTTGCTGAGCCCATCGATCAGGGCTCTCAGAAAGCTGATTAGGATATGCGAGCGTTATGCGGAGGAACATGGGCTCAGATATGAGTCGTCTATTATCAAAGGTGGCAATCTGTGCATTTGGAAAAAAATATTTTATTGATATGTCAATACAGATTGATTTGAATATAATCGTCTCCTTCAAAGAATACGGTTCAAAACCCGCATTAAATAAAGGTTAATAGTTAACCTGTTATTTATCTAAGATGTCGTGCCGAAGAGTTTTGTGACTGCCAATGGAATACAAAGTCAATAATTCGTTTTTCTGATTTACAAATAATTATCCAAAAGTCAGATTGCCGGCTTTGATAATAGTCGACTCATATAATGCCGTTAAAAGCGAACTGATGGTATTTAAATCAGGCAGAAAAACCTACGAAGCTGTCCCATCAGTCATACTCAACGGCAGTGTCCTTAAACAAATATCGCAATTCAAGTATCTGGGTCACTGGGTCACTGAGACGCTTGCAGATGATGTAGACATGGACAGGGAGCGCAGGGCGTTGTCAATCAGGGGTAATATGCTGGCCCGTAGGTTCGCGCGGTGTACTGCAGAGGTGAAAGCTACTCTTTTTAGAGCATACTGCCAGTCTTTCTACACGTGCAGCCTATGGGTTAAGTATACCAAGAAATCCTACAACACCCTGCGTGTCCAGTATAATAACGCTTTCAGAGCGCTGATGTGGCTGCCGCGTCACTGCGGTGCGTCGGGGATGTTTGCGGATGCGCGAATAGATAGCTTCGCAGCAATCATTCGTAAGCGAATTGCTTCCCTAATTCGCCGTGTGCGGGTCAGTCGCAACCGCTACCTACGGCTGTTCGCCTCACGGATGGATCTGGACTGCCCAATAATGCAACACTGGACACGTGTGCATGTTGAGCACTCTGGATCCCAACCAGCCTTTAGGATAAGGTAGTTTTCATGTTAATTTAGAGTTTTTGTTTTATTGTTATTATTATTATTATTTGATTTTTTTGTTTTATTATTATTATTATTGTTTTTGTTTTACTCCGAGATTAGTTATTATTTTTATTTAATTTTATTATAAATGAAATGTTAATGCAATGTAATGAAGACGTGTAATATGGATGTAAAATCTGAAGTTAATTAAATAAATAAAAAATAAAATTTGACAGTATTTATTAGAAAAATACTGGTGATACCAAATGATTCCGCATATGAACTCAATTTCGAATATTTTTGGAAATTGTACACTTTGAATGCGAAAATACTATATTATTATAAATAATATCATGCGATTGGACAATGTACGAGCCGCTCTAAAACCTTTTTAAGCCGCAGTAAAGAGAACAAGGATACAAGTTAAATATTCAATACCTAGATAATAAATAGGGTGATGATTACAACATATTTACAGGTAAAAATTAGTAATCAAATTTTCGATATATGACAAGGCAAACTTCAATTAGGAGGCATTATGATTGCATACCTAGATTTATGAACAACAACATTCTAGAGTTCTATCTTCTGCGAAAAACTTTGTTCCGTTGAAAACCAAATTAACTCATTGTATTGAAATGTAGTTGAAGAATTGTAATATACGAAATTCTTAGACAATCTTAAAAGAGTAGCCGAGAAATTTAGTTAAAATGATTGAAATTGAGTCGAATACTAGAATTGAAAAATCAAAATTAGATAGCTTGAATTGAAATTAGAATACTAGCTAATATTTAGAGATAGAGTGAATAGAGAGCATAGTTTTTAACTGTGTGTCAACTTGTTACAGTACTTAATATTCAAGGCTTAGAAACAAAACGAACAAGGCGCTATAAATATAAATAAAAGGGAGTACGTTATCTACGATGCGAGAATCGAGCCACGCATACGCATTCAAACTTTAATCAAAGACCCGCGTCATTTTAAGCATCAGACCAAGCGATGCATCAGCGCATCACAGTTGAACCGTGCGGCTCTGAAATTACCGCCCAAACGTGGACTCGAGTAGCGCCCTGCCTATTTTTACCCTAAAGCAGTAATGCGTTTCGGTTTTAAATGGTGAGGCAGCTGATGTATTTTGAAAGCTGAAACTAAGAACTGATATCTTTGTCCACCTGGTGTTAAGTGTTAGGTTACTGGAGCCCATAGACATCTACAACGTAAATGCGCCACCCACCTCGAGATATAAGTTCTAAGGTCTCAGTTTATTTACAACGGCTACCCCGCATTACTGCTTTACGGCGGAAAAAGGCGGTGTGGTGGTACCTACCCATGCGGACTCCCAANAACAGTATCCTGAGCATGATCGCAAGCAGGCTGGACTGTATATACATGGGTCGCTGTGGTGCCATCTCCCATGGGATGTTACCACAGTAATTCATTGTGATGTAAATATAACTACTAACATAGGTCTAAGTCTTATTAACAATTTATATGAGTCATGGATACTTGAAATAAAAACATTATTATTATTATTATTATAAATATAAATAAAAGGGAGTACGTTATCTACGATGCGAGAATCGAGCCACGCATACGCATTCAAACTTTAATCAAAGACCCGCGTCATTTTAAGCATCAGACCAAGCGATGCATCAGCGCATCACAGTTGAACCGTGCGGCTCTGAAATTACCGCCCAAACGTGGACTCGAGTAGCGCCCTGCCTATTTTTACCCTAAAGCAGTAATGCGTTTCGGTTTTAAATGGTGAGGCAGCTGATGTATTTTGAAAGCTGAAACTAAGAACTGATATCTTTGTCCACCTGGTGTTAAGTGTTAGGTTACTGGAGCCCATAGACATCTACAACGTAAATGCGCCACCCACCTCGAGATATAAGTTCTAAGGTCTCAGTTTATTTACAACGGCTACCCCGCATTACTGCTTTACGGCGGAAAAAGGCGGTGTGGTGGTACCTACCCATGCGGACTCCCAAGAGGTCCTACCGCCAGTGGTTACGCAAATTATAATTTTGCGGGTTTGATTTTTATTACACGATGTTATTCCTTCGCCGTGGAAGTCAATCGTGAACATATCTCAAGGTGAGTGGCGCATTTACGTTCTAAATGTCTATGGGCTCCAGTAACCACTTACCACCAGGTGGGCTGTGAGTTCGTCCACCCATCTAAGCAATAAAAAAAAACACAAGGTCGGCCGTAAGCTCATATGGACGAATGAAAGTGAATTTTTTTAATACTAAGCCATCTCAAGCGTGGTATACCAAAGCCATGAAACACTTAGCAACTTCCCTCCCATCTTACGATCGTCATCTAGTTTAGTTAGTCCTTTATGGCCACATTCCATTTAATAATATATAAACAACGTGTAGATATTTTTATATATTGTTTTCGCGCTTACAAGTTACAACTAACATTTTAATACTGATAATTAAGAAACAAAAATGCATTTATTCGCTGTAAGTCGGGTTGCAGCTGTCAGCGATTAGCGAATCAAATAATATAATTTTAAACAAAGACTATTTAACTTTTTTTTTATCCTACCTATGCTGATAGCCTTGGGAGGCTATTTCAGCTTCGCCCTAACATGTCGGTGAGCCCACGGGGTTTAAATCGGAGCGTTGCAAACACTGGCCCTAGCAAGAGCAGTGCTTCGCAGAATCTACCACCGGACCGGAAACGCGACCCACTGAGAAGATCCGGCGAGAAACTCAGTGCGCTGTATCTATGGGTTAATACGCTCGTCGAGCCCTTCATTGCAATCGACTGGTTCGACCAGGATGGTGACCGGAGTATATAACAGCTTTATTTCTATACGTGTGAGTTAATTGCTCTTATGAGATCACCAGATTACATAATCCCTTAAATAAAGTAGAAACGAATTATCATAACTTTTAAATTACTTAATACTCTTAAAAATCTACAACAAAACCAGTTTTAATAAGTCACGTAATCAGAAAACTCCCCAGGTATGTAGTCATAGTATATTACTCTCATAATATACATTTATATAGCATGTAATATGAGTTGTCATAATTTCAAAAGCATAGCTTACCAGATAGAGCATAAGCGCTTTTTGGTAAAATATGTTAATATCGGCTAAAGCGGCCTCAAAAAAAGGTTGACCTATTTACTTTTATGGCTACTGTTATGGTTAAGTCTTACTTACTTTTATGGTAAATCTGTAATTATTGATAGAGCAAAATTATTTAGGATCTGTGCCAAAACTCTACACGTCCCGCTTCAGTACACAGTGTCTCAGACCCCATCCTAACTTTTATTTATTGCAAAACACCTGTCTCTCTACACACAATATATATTTATGCTTCATAAATAAAAAGCCAATCGAATAAAAATTTTATACCACAACAGTTATGGCTATAGAGTTAAAGTTTCTAGTTTGCCTAGTAATACTTTCGGCTAGGGCCAATTCAATCATTGACAAGGATCTAAAAGGTAAAAATATCATCGTAACCGGGGCAGCTAGAGGTATAGGATACGCTATAGCTGATAACTTCCTAGCTAATGGAGTCAATCAAATTATAATCTTAGATAAAAATGTGACTAACGGAATAAGAGCAGCTGAAACTCTGAAATGTAAATATGGAAGAGATAAGGTTATTTTTATACCATGCGATGTTACCAAAGATCTTCATCTGTGGGATGATATAGTTGACGAGCATGGGCCGATACATGTGCTAGTCAACAATGCTGGAATACTTGAAGAAGACCAACCAAGAGAAATGATATTGACCAACAGCGTTGCACCGATTGAATGGTCATTAAAATTCAGAGAATACGCGAGAAACGACAAAGGTGGTTCTGGTGGAACTATTATAAATACCGCGTCCAGGTCAGGTTACAGAATAACTCCGTTTATGGTTTCCTACATCTCATCAAAGCACGCGAGTCTCGCTTTCTCCAAGTCATTAGGACACCCATACAACTTCAAAAGGACAGGGATTAGGATTGTGGCTCTATGTCCAGAACTGACTTACACTGCNTCCAGCTCATTAAGCTCGCGCTTGATCCTGGGACAACGAGTTGTCGCCCAGAGCCTCCTCAGGCCCCTCTTCCGGCGAATAATCGCTTTCAGATGGGCCGGGAGTATACCTCTGGGCCAGATCCGGCGAGAAACTCAGTGCGCTGTATCTATGGGTTAATACGCTCGTCGAGCCCTTCATTGCAATCGACTGGTTCGACCAGGATGGTGACCGGAGTATATAACAGCTTTATTTCTATACGTGTGAGTTAATTGCTCTTATGAGATCACCAGATTACATAATCCCTTAAATAAAGTAGAAACGAATTATCATAACTTTTAAATTACTTAATACTCTTAAAAATCTACAACAAAACCAGTTTTAATAAGTCACGTAATCAGAAAACTCCCCAGGTATGTAGTCATAGTATATTACTCTCATAATATACATTTACATAGCATGTAATATGAGTTGTCATAATTTCAAAAGCATAGCTTACCAGATAGAGCATAAGCGCTTTTTGGTAAAATATGTTAATATCGGCTAAAGCGGCCTCAAAAAAAGGTTGACCTATTTACTTTTATGGCTACTGTTATGGTTAAGTCTTACTTACTTTTATGGTAAATCTGTAATTATTGATAGAGCAAAATTATTTAGGATCTGTGCCAAAACTCTACACGTCCCGCTTCAGTACACAGTGTCTCAGACCCCATCCTAACTTTTATTTATTGCAAAACACCTGTCTCTCTACACACAATATATATTTATGCTTCATAAATAAAAAGCCAATCGAATAAAAATTTTATACCACAACAGTTATGGCTATAGAGTTAAAGTTTCTAGTTTGCCTAGTAATACTTTCGGCTAGGGCCAATTCAATCATTGACAAGGATCTAAAAGGTAAAAATATCATCGTAACCGGGGCAGCTAGAGGTATAGGATACGCTATAGCTGATAACTTCCTAGCTAATGGAGTCAATCAAATTATAATCTTAGATAAAAATGTGACTAACGGAATAAGAGCAGCTGAAACTCTGAAATGTAAATATGGAAGAGATAAGGTTATTTTTATACCATGCGATGTTACCAAAGATCTTCATCTGTGGGATGATATAGTTGACGAGCATGGGCCGATACATGTGCTAGTCAACAATGCTGGAATACTTGAAGAAGACCAACCAAGAGAAATGATATTGACCAACAGCGTTGCACCGATTGAATGGTCACTAAAATTCAGAGAATACGCGAGAAACGACAAAGGTGGTTCTGGTGGAACTATTATAAATACCGCGTCCAGGTCAGGTTACAGAATAACTCCGTTTATGGTTTCCTACATCTCATCAAAGCACGCGAGTCTCGCTTTCTCCAAGTCATTAGGACACCCATACAACTTCAAAAGGACAGGGATTAGGATTGTGGCTCTATGTCCAGAACTGACTTACACTGCGATGACTGCAAAGCAAATGGTTTAGGATGATCAGTTGGAAGATTTAAAAAAGGTAACCAAGGATGACGTTTGGCAGGAACCCGATGCTGTCGGCAAAGCAGCCGTACACATATTCAAGAATGCCGAGTCCGGGACCGCTTGGAAAATCGCTGGTGGTCAACTGAGTGTAGCTCCAGAGTATTTATACATGACTGATGAAGAAATTGAGAAGGTGTTAAACTAAAATGTAGTTATATGCCAATATATGCGGAGACATTTAAATGGTGTTTAGTTGTAAGGTTAAGTTTATATAGTTTAAGTTCACTGTTTGTCTTCTTAATAAAATAAAATAAAATAAATAAAATAAAATAGGTAAAATCAAAATTAAACACGACAATTTTTGCCACTTTTTTCAAATTCAATACTTATAATTTTTTTACCTGAATGTGTCAAAAATCATATGAATTGTTTCTATATTATCTGTTATCACGATTATAAATTCTTCAAAATTTAAATCTAAAATAAAAACTATTCATTCAGTTTAAGTTTTTTTTTCATTTTATGATTTTAACAATTATCGATAGTAATTACAAAACTTTGTTAGTTTTAAAAGTGATTTTTCCGAATTTTATAAAGCTTCATATGTTTTTATGGCCTTCTGCGGATGGTGAGGATATACCACATTTGATGGCAAGTGATTACCGTTGCTCATAAACGTCAGCTATGTCAGAGGCACAGTCAAGCTAAGTACTCCTCACAAGCNTTCATTTTATGATTTTAACAATTATCGATAGTAATTACAAAACTTTGTTAGTTTTAAAAGTGATTTTTCCGAATTTTATAAAGCTTCATATGTTTTTATGGCCTTCTGCGGATGGTGAGGATATACCACATTTGATGGCAAGTGATTACCGTTGCTCATAAACGTCAGCTATGTCAGAGGCACAGTCAAGCTAAGTACTACTCACAAGCCTCGTTCGAAGATGGACGTAGTAGTGGTACTGGACTCGTCCAAAGACAAAGAAACTCCCCATGTTTTAAGTTGATGGGTCATAAAGTGTTTTTCGCAAAGAAATTGAGTCGCATTGGAAAAAGAACAATGCAACTTAAGATGACGCTCACGGTGTATGAAATCCATGAACTCCACTAATTAACACTAACCAAGCATCTTGAGGTATTAGCTTTAACTGAAAATTGTATTCGAATTCAAAATTTAGAAACCCAAAATATTCAACTCCTTACCAAGCCATTCAAATTGTGAAAGAGCAGACACAAAAATCAGATTTATCAGTTGAAGAAACATCTCCCAGTTCCTAACAGAGGCCGCCCAAAAGCGATTCGGGTTGCTCGTAAAACATAACATAACATAAGCAACGTATTTCAGACGTATTTGGACGGTTACCATTTAAAGGTACACGTCATTACGGATCTTCCTGATCCATTAGCGGTGCTTTTAGGTGCCTCAAGCACCGGTCACCCTCCTCGCCGAACCCGTCGCTTACGACGAAGGGCTCGACGAGTAAATTAAACCTATACACACAGCCAACTGATTTTTTCGGCGGATCTTCTCAGTGGATCGCGTTTCCGATCCGGTGGTAGATTCTGCGAAGCACTGCTCTTTCTAGGGATGGTTAGCAACGTCCTCTGTTACTGTACAACCGACTATATTCGAAATGAAAAGCATTACTGTTTCACGGTACAAATAGATAGGGTGGTGGTTCTTCCCGTGCGAGCTCACAATGCGTCCCACCACCAACTGTGAACCAAAACGATTGAAACGACAACTATTCCTATTTACATTAGTAGAATTAGTAATTACTATGCTTATTGCGACGACAATTATCCCTATTTTTGCTACAAACCGATCCTGGAAATGTTCAATCAATCGAAACTAAATAAAAAATTTATTATTATTGTACTCATCTATCTCCACGGATTACACAAAACAATTTAGAACTGTAAACAATTTTCCAAAACATTTTTAATCCGAGAACATTTAATTTTCCACCCAAATTCTCGGATTAAAGTAAAGTAATGTAGTACATTCGTTATAATAAACACAAAAAACTATCTCCATGATGACCTGGAGTTTGACTCAGTCAGTAAATATCTACAGTCGGCATCATTGCGCCACTTTGAGAAAGCGGCACGATATGAGGACACTTTTGTCGTGGCCGCTGCAAATTACATACCCGATCCTATACACCGAATGATAAATAGTCAACGTCACCCAAAACACGTCATTACGGATCCTCCCAATCCATTAACGGTGCTTTTAGGTACCACAAGCACCGATCACAATCCTCGTCGAACCCGTCGCTTGCGACGAAGGGCTCGACGAGAGAATTATCCCATAGACACAGCCCACTGAGTTTCTCGCCGGATCTTTTCAGTGGGTCGCGTTTCCGATCCGGTGGTAGATTTTGCGAAGCACTGATCTTGCTAGGGCCAGTGTTAGCAACACTCCGGCTTGAGCCCCGTGAGCACACATGTTAGGGCGAAGCTGAAATACCCTCTAAAGCAGGGGTGGGCAAAAGCCGGCCCGCGGGCCGGATCCGGCCCTTTTGCTAATTTTATCCGGCCCGTTGAAAAATTCCGCACATAAATTTTTTTAAACTCTTTTATGAGATTTTGATGACATCAGCATTATTAGTGTGCGTACTGTATATATAATAGTCTTAATAAAATGGGCGGTCGGCTAACTACACTAGTGTGGACGATGTCGTGAACTTGAAACAATCCTCGTGTGTTTCACACGGGTGTAACATGTTAAATTGTAATAACTATGTGTCAATATAAAATAATTTGTATCATTAAGACATAAATAAGTAACAAAATAAAATGTTTCATTGACTGGTTTATCTAATAGGCATTTATTTATAAAAATATTTCTTTAAAAATTACGTGACATATTTTATTCAAATTGAAATGATACTTAGTGTTTTTGTCAAAAAAAAATTGGCAGGGAAAAAACTNGGACCAGAACGCTGAATTTATGTCAAATGTTGAATAAAATTTGCATTTCCTTGTTTTTACCATTAAATCTTCGATAAGTGGGAATGGTTGCGATTGGGGAACTATAATTTTATTTAATTCACGAAAATCTATACAAAGCCTTGATCTCCTTCCTTCTTCTTTTTTAAATGCTAGTGTTATCGGAGCGGCAAACGGGCTACTATATGATTCCTCAATTAAATTATGTTTTAGTAAGTTCGATACTTGGTGTTCAATTTCTTTCATATCTTCGATAGAGCACCTATACGGTCTTTTGATACAGTATTTATCTACCAACAAATCAATATGGGCTTCATAACCTTAAAACCCAGGTACTATTTCTGTACGATCAATGAACGAATGAGATACAGGACGTATGCAATCATCTTAAGCCACTCTCAGTACAGTTACAGTAGAAATTCTGCCCCAGTGCAACTAACTTTTCTCAGTTAAACTCATCCCTATTATGTCTATTATGTCTATCACTAGTCTAACAATAAAATATACACACATGTTCTATCGCCTACAGTAGGAAGTGTCAGTGAACCACCGCTGAGCTCTACGCAAGAGCACGTATTGACGATATATTTGTTTTCCTTATAACTACTCCACAAACTGGTTTCTTTGTGGATTTTTGCATCGCAACTTAATCACAGCGTTACATCCATTCGAGATAGTCGCCTTTAATATGAACGTGCTACTCGTAATATTGTTAAACCTACTATTCCTTTGTGGTACGATCTGCGTACATAATAAATACAAGAGGACGTATCTCTGGAAATTATTCGGCTACAACATTGACGGGGTTATATGTGAGTTATATACTGTTCGCTCTTATTGTTGCTTAAAATTCTATTACTTACAATATCAAAATATTGAGTTATTTCACACAGACATTTATTAATTTATCTGTATCTTGTGTATGTGTTTTAAATTAGTTAAAATATTTATTTTATTATATTTTTTGAATGTTTTATTGGAAGTAGCTGTCTAATCTAAACGATAGGGCATACGATCAATATCACGATTCCTGAGATGTAATCCCACAAGCTCTAGCAAACTACAGAGTGCTGCAGTGATTAGTAATCGTAAAGGAAAACATTAGCTTTGATGTGATCACTATTTCTGTGAATTAAACTTCATACTTAGGTCATTAAATGAGAGAGAGAGAGAGAGTATTCTTTATTGTACAACAAAAAAAAAAAAAAAATTAAATAAATATTTATTTCCAATCCGTAAATCGATTCTAATAATTGCGACAATTGATCTCGTTTGTCTAGTTATGTGGCTAATTGTTTGGGATAAATGATCATTAATCTCGTCGGATATTGCGTTCAGACTAGTTTCGCAAGGCTATTTTGTAAACTAAGAGATAGATTCCCGGGTCCTTATTTTGTGTTACAGATACGAATGACTCGGACTTTGAACACAAACAAGGTTCATTTACTTTTAAAGATGTACAGCTGGAAGATCACGAAAAATTTTTGATTCGAAAGAACTTAGTTCCGAACCACATCAACTATAATGTCTTTCGTACAATAATATCTATTCCTAGGACAAGGCCGGGTAAGTAGCCCTGTAATTATCGGGGAGTGTTTAAAGTGGCATGAATATTATAGGGAATATATTTTAGTCTTCTCGCAAAGGAGAAGACTACCGATATACTTGGATCGAGCGATGCATCTATGCTGGCAATCAAATCCCGCCATCAGGCACAGATTATCTAAGCCTTAGATTGGTAAAGCCTAGCATTGGTAAAGTTTTGGACAGATTTCAATATTTGCTTGATGAAATAGTATCCTTCTTGTCGATAAAAGAAAAACTACATGATTTTCCTGAATTGCAAAATAGAGATTGGCTAAACGATTTCTCATTTTTAGTAGATATCGTAAAATATTTGAATGAACTAAATATAAATCTACAAGGGAAAAAACAATTCGCTTTCAATATGCACTCAAACGTCAAAGCATTTATGACAAAATTAAGTTTATTTGCTGAAAACTTTAATAATAAATTATTAAATCATTTCCCCTCATTGCAAGCACGGCGAGAATCATTGAAAAATACAGATTTTTTTAAATATAGTACAATAACACAAGACCTGCATTCTGAATTCCAAAGAAGATTTCAAGATTTCAAAGCTATTGAAAAACCTTTATCATTAATTAGCCAACCTTACAATTTCGATGTGCAAGAAGCCCCTGTTGAAATTCAACTAGAACTAATTGACTTACAATCAAATATTTTACTAAAATTTTCACTCAAACGAATTGAGTGCTTTCTATGGCGCTTTGAATGATGAACATTTCAAACATTTTTTGAACTATGTTCAAAAATACCTTGTTTTATTTGGTTCGACATATATTTGTGAAAGAACTTTTTCTTTAATGGTTTCCACGAAAAATAAATATCGATCACAAATTACTGACGAAAATCTACACTCGGTATTAAGGATTGCTGCAAGTGATTTGGAACCCAATTTTGAAGAAATAATGTCAGATGAACATTCGAGATTTCACGTTTCGCATTAACTTTAAATATTTATTTTACCGTTTGATGTTTTTCTTTTCTTTTTTGAATTCTATTTACTATTATATTTACGAAATGCAATATAAATGTTAAATTGTAATAACTATGTGTCAATATAAAATAATTTGTATCATTAAGACATAAATAAGTAACAAAATAAAATGTTTCATTGACTGGTTTATCTAATAGGCATTTATTTATAAAAATATTTCTTTAAAAATTACGTGACATATTTTATTCAAATTGAAATGATACTTAGTGTTTTTGTCAAAAAAAAATTGGCAGGGAAAAAACTCCATCCAAAACATCCGCTTGTGCAAAGCATATGCGGTATAGTCCTCCGGCCCGGGAGACATTTTGAAAATTTCATTTTGGCCCGCGCTTTAAAGTATTTGCCCACCCCTGCTCTAAGNTGTT
This sequence comes from Bombyx mandarina, assembly GCF_003987935.1. Next base: position 206,420 of record NW_021011533.1, read on the forward strand.
AAATTGTAATAACTATGTGTCAATATAAAATAATTTGTATCATTAAGACATAAATAAGTAACAAAATAAAATGTTTCATTGACTGGTTTATCTAATAGGCATTTATTTATAAAAATATTTCTTTAAAAATTACGTGACATATTTTATTCAAATTGAAATGATACTTAGTGTTTTTGTCAAAAAAAAATTGGCAGGGAAAAAACTCCATCCAAAACATCCGCTTGTGCAAAGCATATGCGGTATAGTCCTCCGGCCCGGGAGACATTTTGAAAATTTCATTTTGGCCCGCGCTTTAAAGTATTTGCCCACCCCTGCTCTAAAGGCTATCAACATAGGTAGGAAAAAAAGGAATCCATATCATATTTATGTGACACTCGGCAATGACAAGTCGTTTCCTATTTTTACGACGAGGTCACGGCCCCACCCCTCCCATGCGGGGCAGGCGACGAGCGTGTGTACCGCCGTGTCCAAGTCGCAACCACAATGGTGGCACTCTGCCGTCGGTTCGGCTCCGATCCGGTACCGAAGCAACCATGCCCGTGAGCACCTGCGTGAGCTGGAAAGTGAGGCGTCCTCTGTCACCATTCACCCAATCTACAAGGACTGGGCGCATCACAGTTAAAAATTACCGCCCAAACATTGCAAGACTTGGCCGATCGCAACCACAATCATTAGGACCCAAAAAAAATGAGCAGCCATCATGATACATTTTCATTGGTACTTAAATAAATGTTACAATTTATTTAAAATAATCACTAAAGAATAACCAAAAATGAATTTAAAATAATTCATTACGAATTGGCCTACCTACCTACCTACGACCTGATCTGCGAAATTGCCGCTTAGTATACAGAAGGTTTTCATTATATTCATTATGTATGGTTTATGATTACATATTTCTATTAATATGATTATATAAAGTCCTGTAGATATTAAGAATTATTATTAAATATGAGGTTTGTATTGCAAAACATTTAAATATTATTGTTTATTAGTTGCTCAATTGACTGCTTTTAAAGTCACGTGAATAAGCCACGTGACCGGTCAAGAGGGGATAGCCAGCTGCGACATATTTAAAAGAGAATGCAGGCGGTCAGAAGAGAGTAGTTGAATGAGACGCATCAATGTAAAATTGGCAAATTAAATCAGAGTGTGAATAAAGTTAGTCTGCTTAATTTATATGACTGACACCCAAAAATTAGGAATGAAATTTTTTTGAATTTTTTTTTTCTCAATCAAAATGCATATCCGATATAGATGCATCTTTCCCAGCGCAGTGGTAATCTCGAAACCCTTCTTGAAGAAATCAGGTGTACGGGATCAAACTCTTCAAAGGCATTTTGTACTGCCTCTCGGGTATTGAAATTTTCCCAGCCAAGAAGCTCCCCAAACTTTTAAAAACAAAAAAGTAAACGCTAACATTGAAAGCTGCTGCAACTCAGCGATAGATTGAGTATCGTCAGCTTCCATTATCGCCTTTTTCGTCGTTGTTGACTTTAGTTTTCGGGCGACCACACGGTTCATTTTTTAGATCAAAATTTCCATGTTGAAAGCGAATATGGAGTCGCGCGTTAGGTTTTAGTTTTCACCCTCTATACGTCATTAGTATTGAAAGCCGTTTCGTGCGGCATTGCTACTGTGACGGATCTCATATTCCATGATTACTTGTATTTCTATTGTGTACCCATGCATCAGCCCGCTGAGTTTCTCGCCGGATCTTCTCAGTGGGTCGCGATTCCGATCCGGTAGTAGATTCATTCGCGAAGCAACTACTCTTGAGTTGTTAGGTCTCTTTCGGAGGCGCTCGGGCAGTTGTTAGCAAATCCCATCCTCCTGGCTGAGCCTTTGCTCACCCACCTGTCCTGATGAAGCTGGAAAGGCCTCCGGGCCACCAGTAATCTTTCAATCATAAAAAAAATATCTATCGTGTTCATATTGATGAAAAAGATACAAATGTATCAAAAACAAAACACTAATCAATCAATAAATGACTGATTCGAAAAATATAGTTAATTCCATTTTTTTGTATTTATTGCCAGCCACACAAAAATTACATTTCAAATGGCCGGTATTGTAAAACGGCACGTTCATTTAAAAAGAAGACCTAGTATTTTCTAAACTTTAAATAAGACACGAATTGTAATTGCAAACAAGATTTTGTTTATCGCGCTTCTGTTCAGTTGTATTTTTAAATTAAAGAAAGAAATCGGAACGCAAAACCTCTAACAGTTTACGGGGCAATGGAAAACTTTCCTAGTTCGTTATTCCAACAAGTCCACCAGTTAAGTATAAATTGGATTTTCATTTCATTTCGTAGTGAATAATTTTAGTTTTTGTTTTCAACGAAATAATTGATTTTCCGTCTTGAAATTGTTGTATATTAGATGGGAATCGGCCTTCTTTGGAATTTAATGTAACTTTCTTCGTTCGAATAGCACGTTCCAAATAACAATTTAAATTTTGAAGTAATCGATGCGTTAAGGATAGGAAGCGCCGTTTTAATAATGAGACGAATCAGCTTGTTTTTATACATATGTATGTATATGTCGGAAACGGTCATTACTTTGGTAGCTAAACGAAACGCAGCACGATTCCCGAGCACGATTGCGGTATCGTCGGAGCTCGCCTAACTTCGTGCTACGACAGAGCCTAGCCGATGGAGGCGCGTAGACACCATCACACTTACCAACCAGCCTTCTTGAAGAGCAGTGCCTCCATCCTAATCCTCGTTTTCGTTTGCTAACGTCAAGAGAAGATTTCTAAATTATTCTGAGACTACAAACCTCAATATTTCTCTTAGCTCGATCACCCTATTTGCCCCTGTGATTTCTGACGATGGTGTTAATAATTGTGACTTCTCCGACATATATATGTAAGCTTCTTTTTGGCAAGGATAACTGCTGGTACCTTCAGATCTTTCCAGCTTCAGCAGGATGATGAAAGCTCTGTGGCGACGGAGGGTCTCTTTCTAATACGGGAACGACAGATCTGCAATTACGGGTACATCTAAATTTACATATTAGAGTTAAATATGAAACATTTCATAAAGAACACTCGAGTGTGTCTACGCCTTAAATAATAAGTATGCCAATCCACAATATATTCTTTTTAATACTCATCTTTTATTTTTTATGTAAAGTAAAAATAACTTATTAATAAGGTTCGATTATAATGGTAATTGGAGACACGTAATTAAAAGAAGCAGTATATTTATGCAAACTAATTTGCAATTAATTATTAAAATATTAAAATCGAAAACGTCATGTTGTCTATGTTTCAGAATATCATGTTTGGTATGAGCTGATGAAAAGTTAATAGCTAGTAATTTTGTATGCATCATTTTGTATGAATCATTTTGTATGCATCATTTGGTTTGATACTTTCAAATGCATATTTACAAGGGTCTACATAAAATTACTAATTAACAATGCTTAGAAATACACGATTGTGCTGAATATACACTTTCAATAATTAGGTGGGTAATAATTACATTCTTTTTCTTTTCCAATGGTGACTTCTGGGCTCTATAACATTTACCTTTCACGGATTTCTTTTTGGTTTTGAAACATTCTTTGTAAACTACAGAACGTCCTAACTCAGGTTCCTGTTTGTTTGTAGAGCGTAGATGCAGAGTGAATGTATTCCATATTACCAAATCTGTAAAAAATGTCGGAACCAAATGAAATGTTTTGTTTGATGAGACGTAATGAAATAATACCATATAATAATTCTATGCAAGAAAAATTGTTCGTAGCTTGAAACCAAACCTAACGTCTAAAGTTTCTGATCGGATATCTATTTAGATTATCGATTAAAATCCAGCACTCCATAACCTATACAATTTCTTTATTTATTACAACACTAATCTTGAAAACTTTAACAACCGTGTGACCTGATAACGTAAGTGACATAGTTTGTCAATTAACCTAAACTCTTGTAACAAAATCCGTGTCAGAGCTTTCGCACGCCATCGGAATTCAGTTAATTAGCCAAAAGCTTAATTAACAAATTAATACCTCACGGTAACACAGCTTTCAGGGTGCGAAGCTGCAGACAAATCGGCGAAGGGCGCAAACGTCAGGTCGTTGTCATTTTTCAGGCTCCCCCGCACGATCAAGACGGATGACCGGATTAGTGTCGTGTCGCCAGCGTGATGTAACGTGTGACACGCACACTAAAACACTTTCAACATTTTTCGGATTATTTCGCTTTAAAACTGTCTTAGGCTTACATAGAAAACGGATTTCTGAAAGCGGAAGAAATGTATTGAGAATTACCTTTATGCTTTTTGGAACGAAGTTCCTTATGGGACGATGCGGAGGGGTACCCTAACCAGGAAAAAACGTCCGTAACGTAAGATTTTTTTTAGTAACGCACACAGTGTACGACTTAACTTTGTAATAACGTACAAAAAATAACATATTTTATATCATTCATTGACCACGATCTTAGAGCGTTCGTTTGCGCAATACACTAACTCTTATGCAAACAACCGTGAATGAAGGGTACCACAATAAGTTCGCACATTACCGAATGACCGTGGGTTGTTGCGAAACCTCTAGTTTTATTTTCTTTATACCTCGAATAGAACTTAAAATTAATATTTTTATAATAAAGAACTTTGTTCCTATCCGGTGTCCCACGACACCGCACATCTTTTTTGCACTGGTGTAGGTAGGAATTTGTGTCTATATATTCTAATATTCGATTTTTTTTTTATATTTATTAGCGCGTTTCAAGTTTTTACCAGAGTTTCTTCTATGGCTGGTACGCCGATGGCATCAAAAGTTTATCCTATATTAAAAACAGCGGGATTGACTAGACTTTTCTCTTTTGTAAAAATAGCCAAGACACGTCCACGAGAAAAGTCACGCAAACCAGAAATTTCCAAAGTTTTAATAAAGCTTGGCTTTGCCCCTGGGCTTGCTGGCGTCCATGAGCGACGCTGATTACTGTTCTTCAAATGGGCTTTAAGCTCGTCTGCCTACAAAAAGAATATAAAGAAGTCAAGACACCAGTGATACTCCAAAATCTTCTTTTCTTCGCAAGTCACAAATATTATTAAATCAGTTCACCACGAAAATTATAAGTGTCCTAAATATCGAAAACACAATATTAAAATCGCGAAATCGAACCTTAAATTAATTTTAACTAATAATAGAATCGTAACGAGATCCCGATTACATGAACTTTGATCGTGAATCTAAATCAATTAAAGTAGATTAATGTTGTGTTTCAAAAATAAACGACAACTTATAATAATAAATAAGACTAGAGGTCCCGCAGTAGTCGAAATTCGACTATAATTAATTGGAATTGTAAGTTTGTACACTATTATGATTGTATTTTATACTTCTATAATCACAAATTTCGCCAAGACTACACTATAAAAAATATTAACAAAGACAAACAATATTTAATCTATTCTTAATTTGACAAGAGACGTCAAGAACAAAAGTTTGACAATAAATAGTATGCATGCGTGTGCGTCATATACATGGTATGTAGTGTGTGTAATGTTTTCTTTATTGATTTAATGTATCTTTTAAGCATTATTTTAAAAAAATATAAGCATTGTGCACTTCTTCACTATATTTGCTGTAAGTGTGGAAAATTTCATACTCCTCCGTCCGCGCAATTTTCGTAAAAAGGGGTACAAAATGTTTGCTTCACGTATTAATATATAGATATGAAAATGTTAAATTGTGACACGCTTATTTTGTGACCGAAAAGATTCCCGAAATCTCGGCGTGCATTCGAAATTCGCGACCAGAATGAAGCGTGTACCTATAAAGCGAATGTGTCTCGTAAATTCGAGAAAGTTATTTTACTAAACCGAACACACATTTCGTCTTCACGAAAAATTTTCCGCTGAATTTTCCTTGAAAATATCTAGACGCGTTCGTAGTTTGAAAAATAATTTATTTGATACTAGCTGACCCGGCAGACTTCGTAGTGCCTCAATCGATAAATAAAAAACCTAAGCTTTTGTATAATATAAATTTAAAACAAACAAAAGGAATCCATCCGACACATCAAAGGAAAAACAAAATTGTTATTTTTATTTAATTCCGAGCATTTTCATATTCGCAAATAATTCAAGACCAAAATTAGCTAATTCGGTCTAATCATTCTCGAGTTTTAGCGAGACTAACGAACATTAATTCATTTTTATATTTAAAGATAGATTAAATTCATAGATTTTACACCGATGTTTATGACTGATATTTCACTGATTTTACCACGCTCCGTTGCTATTACCAGCAATTTGTGACATACTATAACTTCGGATGATGGTAGATTCACAAACTCCTCTCATGACTTCTTTCTTCGAATCGTGTAAGTCCACTCACAAGTAATCTCACACACCCTCGACGGCTACTAAATAATAAAAAGTAAAATAAACCTAGTAAAGAGTATTAAAAACGGTCAAAATTACAAAACTATTCATGAGCCAAAGTGAAAATTTTAAGTGTCAAAATCAAAATCATTGTTTTTGTTTTCTACGACTGATCGTGTTTATAGCCCAACTGCTATTAATATAGGGCTAAATCCCTAAGACATAAGAACGTGAACTCAACCATCCACCTTATAATATAAGGTCGAATTCTCTATCATATTATTATTACAACGGCTGTACTATCCACCGAACCGGACATACCGTCAATATTTAGAACACTTCCTATGATTTCAAGGAAAAAATTCACAATTATAATAAGATATAAAATGAAATATAAAAACCAAATATTCCCTTCCAATTGTCGGCAATAAAATACTATAGGAACACGAGAACGCTTTTATGGGGTACGTTTATGGGAGGGAACACGAATACTAAAGTGAACAGTATGCTACCTACCGTATTTTTTAAACAGTATTTGATTCATAGTGATTGGGTCGAAAATTACGCTTAAATTGTTCCATAGTTACAATTACAATCGATTCTTATCTGCGCCGGTGTTCGAATCCCGCAGGCAGATTTGATTAGGTACCACCACCCTACCTATTTCAGTAAAACGCTTTGGTTTGTAAGGGTTGGGGGGGGGGCAGTCGTTGTATTCTAAAAACTGAGACTTAGAGCTCATGTCTAAAGGTGGGTAAATGCCGTCTTACGTTTTTAGTCTCTATGAGCCTAAATAACCACTCAGCACTAGGCGAGCCGTGAGCTCCACTCATCATAAAAACACGATATCAACGCCGGAATACTACTTCACATTGGCGACGCTACACGATAGCATCCTTCTTTTAACTATCGCTAACACACACAGTAACCAGTCACTAACATCACCCTAAATGATAGACCCGTCTGGTCCACTCTCAGTATTTTTAGAAACTTGTACTTTTTATTTATTTATTGTCCTAGTAGGCAGATGCACGTACGGTATGCCCACCTGATGGTGCATGGTTACCGCCGCCTATGGACTTTATCAATGCCAAGGCAGAGCAAAGCCGCTACCTACCATTAAGTGCTCTCCACAAGCCTCGTTTGAAGAAAAACATGTCCTAACGCCCAGGAGACACCGTGGAAGAGAGCTCATTCCAAAGCTGGATAGTATGTGGCATAAAAGATCTCTGGGAACGCATTGTGGATGAACGCAGTGGCTCCAGGTAGTATGGATGAACTCTACTCCGGTGGCGAGCGATGCGCTGGTAAAAACGAGATGATGGCATCATCTTAAACTGGTCCCCTCCAGACTATGACTACACTTCGCGTTAGCTAAATTCACTAAGATGCCTCATTTCAAGACACGATCATATTTATTTGTGAAGCCTTAAGGTCGATCCTCGACATGTCATCTGCGTTTGTTTGCCCTTCATACTGTTCTTAGCTACATTGCGTATTCACAGCAATACCACGAAGCATTGTGTCGGATGGAGTACATTAACATAATATTGATGTTCGTTTTGGGCGCTCAAGTAACCATAACTAATGTAGCCGCTCGAGTTATTGTTCGCGGTTATTCAATCTATGGCCACAGGGATTCCTCATCCTACTATAAGCCGCACTACTTGGCACGAATATTTACTGGCTTTTAAAACTTATGAGAAAATTACATATTACGTAATCGCCCGATGTGGATATCGTAATGAAAACGAGGCCCTGATTTAGCACTGTCGCTTACAATAAATAGATTCAATTGCTAATACAATTTTATTTTCTTCTTTATTCCCTTTTTTTGTTGATTAGATGCGTGGACGAGCTCAGGGCCCATCTGATGTTAATTACCGAAGCTTATAGACATCTACAACGTAAAAGCCGCTATCCACCTTGAGACATGATATAAGTCTCGGTATATACAATACAACGGCTGCCCCACCCTTCAAGCCGAAACGCATTACTGCTTAACGGCAAAAATGAGAAAGACGGCGATACCCACGCTACCCGTGCGCGATCACAAGATACCCTACCATCAGTGATTATAAAAAACACGTGAAAGCCACCCACTTTGAGGCATGATATCGAAATCCCAAATGTATTGTATAACGGTTTTCCCACTCTTCTAAGTAGGAAGGATGGACCCTGCTCTGATGCTGGGTGGTCCAATGGCACAAAGAAAATTGATGGGATCTCAACTAATACCTTGAAACACTTTCTAAGGAATTAAGCAGGGAAATATCAAGTACCTCTATAAATTCAGTGGTTTAATGCTGACCAAGGTGTCCCTCGCGCTTAACACCAAGTGAACTGTCAATCCACATCTCAATGATCCAAACCATTAGCCTTAAAAGCTTTCTCACCAACCCCCTTTAACCTCTGGCCTCCGGGAAACTACAGAACCGACATAATAAAGCTTTGAGGAACCCTATTACGTGATTCGCAATCTCAAATTCTAGAGCTAATTTTCGGAGGAACAATGGGTAGGTAATTAACGATGAACAAACTTACGCTTCACGCACCAAATAAAAGAAAAATTGATTTAATTTAGAAAACTTCGTAATATATTTCTTCAGACAATTTAAATTAACAATAGATCTTTTAATTGACAGTTTTTAGATGACAGTATTTATGCTCTTAATTAGAGCGCTTGAATACCATACATTAATAGAGAAAAAACATTTTGATGAGATAATCGGATTCCTTCTTTCTTTTTCTTGATAGACAGACTAAGTAGCAACTAAATAGGTACATGGAAAGCTATATATGGTAACATTAGCATTCGTGCAGCTTTGTAGCACGCATTGGATGATGCTGAACATCTTAGCTAACGCGACGAGAAAACACGAGATTAAACCATAAATGTAATTTTATTTGTATCTTATCGTTACAATTTACAAATAAACAATGTAAATTTATGCTAGTACATAAAAATATCTGACGTAAATACATACATAATAATATATAATACAAACAAACATAAAATATGCACATTTGCGTCATATACATCTCATTATGATACATTGTAGAGACATTGAAAGGCGAAATAAAATCACCAACAAAATATGAATCATAAAACATGTTATACACATTAGAATGTGATTTTATGATACATATTAATATATAATCACTTCTTTTCTTTCTCTTGAACACATGTACGTAAAAAGCATTTCCAAACGATTTTTTATTTCTGGGTATATCGCACGTCGCTCCATCAAACAACTATATAAAACTTTCTCCTTCTATAATTCAAAGTTGGGTAAAACTTTAGAAATTGTTGCGCTCTTTGACAATCGAAAACCTATGGATACGCTGTTTTTTTATTTTATATTGCTTACATGGGTGGACGAGCTCACAGCCCACCTGGTGTTAAGTGATCACTGGAGCCCATAGACATCTACAACGTAAATGCCGTCACCCGCCTTGAGATACGAGTTCTAAGAGGTCTCAGTATAGTAACAACGGCTGCCACACCCTTCAAACCGAAACGCATTACCACCAGTAATTACGCAAATTATAATTTTTATTACACGATGTTATTCGTTCACCGCTGAAGTTAATCATGAACAGTTGTTAGGTACGTATTTCATTAGAAAAATTGGTACCCGCCTGCGAGATTCGAACACCGTTGCATCGCTCGATACAAATGCACCGGACGTCTTATCCTTTAGGCCACGACGATTTTTGGTTGGAAAATACAACCGATTTACAAATAACCCCACATCCAGATATATTTTATCTTGAATGCGAGCGAGTGTGACCTTAGGGTGGAACAGATAAAACAATATGAGAGTTTTTAACTCGCTCCGTCCCAGGAGCCTAAAGTTTTTTGACTTCGAAACATTACAGCGAGCTCTCGAAAATGGCTAACTCGTACATAGAGGCGGATTTTTTTCCATATAAATATATATTTTTAAATACATTGATCTTCGTGAATCGTTTTAGGAATTTAAAGAGTTCCGTGTCTACGTAGACATTTGGCTGAAAACGGAAAACATACGATTTGGACATCTCTGTCTGTCCGTCAATTTAAATAATCAGTTGTAGCTACGATTGCTTTGCTGAAAAACCATGTTGCTAATATAAACGCGTATAGTTTTATCAATTATCCAAAATCCGGTAAATTTATAATGCCTAACAAAAATTCCAATCATTTATATATACAGCTCTAACGAAAAATACTAACTACCCTTGTTAGTATGAAGTTACTTGGATGAAGGTATTTAGAGCAATAAACATTATCACATCATTGACAGCAAAAATCTTATATTACTACTTGTATTACTTAATTACTACTTATTACTTATATTATATCACTTGAATAGTACGATATCCTTAAAAGTAGCAAACTCCTAACTTGCAAAAAAAATAAAGCTCTAGGGATCATCCACGATGATGGAATTAGAACTTTAGTCTTCCGAAGTGTCATTGCTTTGGAGACCGCTGCGGCGCAAAAAAATAGATGATGCCTTTAAAATTTAGTGACCTGACCCTAAGAACGACTAAAATTACAGCTGTTGTTTGGGTGATATGGTACCTCAAGCACCGGTCACCGTCCTCGCCGAAGGGTTCGACGAGTAAATTAACCCATAGACACAGCCCACTGAGTTCCTCGCCGGATCTTCTCAGTGGGTCGCGTTTCCGGTGGTAGATTCTGCGAAGTACTGCTCTTGCTAGGGCCAGTGTTAGCAAAACTCCGGTTTGAGCCCCGTGAGCTCACTTACATGTCAAGGAGAAGCTGAAATAGCCTCTCAAGGCTATCAGCATAGGCAGAGAAAAAAAGGTGATATGGGGTGAAAATTATCTAAAAAATTCACTAATAGCATTTTACATATGGAGTAGCTTCGGCTTTATTGCCCACTAAAACACGACATCGATATGCCTCTGGTATTAAATGAAGACTTACGAAGGGTGAAGGGGGGATATGAGACTTGCCCTTCAGACTGGCATGACTGTATGAAGGCATGAATAGGTAAATCGATTGCACCAATAGTATTCTCTACAGGCATTATTCTTCATAGTAGATATCACAGGATGCTATATTATACACAGCGATTCAAACCTGGATTTTTTTGATATGGTTTCCATTTCTTCACTCCAATACACAAAATCCAACCTACGTATTATTATTTTTTAAACTAATTGTCTTTCCTGGTGATAGAGCGTATTATGAGCTTGCACGGGTAGCTTACCACCGTGCTGCGGTGAAGCAGTATTGCGTCCATATTGTTAAGTCGATAAAAGCAACGCCATCTATCGTCGACTAGCAGAAACGAATATCAGTAACTAGTAAAATCGAGAACGCTCGAGAAGTGCAACGCCATCTATTATGTAATAACGGAACACATCGAAACTACTCGACCCGTCAGGAATGTTCTCAAAATATTTCTAGAGATATCGTATCGACTATATAAATAAAAGCGTTGCAGAGATAACACGAAGGCAGATAGTAATCGGAAGTAATCGAAGCGAAAAACCGAACGGATCACCTGAAGCGAAGCAGAAGAAGTGAATTACGAGCTGTAAAGTGTTCTGTAACTGTTTTAAGTGTTAAATAGAGTTTTAATCTGTACTTCGGTAGAATTTTTATTTAACCCGAACCCCAGCCCATAACGATATTGAGTAAATGGTAAGACATGCGCAAAGTACAATTGACACATAGACCCCATTTCTCAAGGTGGGTGGCATCACTCATGTTTTTATGTCTATGGGCTTAAGTAACCACTTAACAACAGGTGGGTCACGAGAGCAATAAATAAACATATTTTCACGAAACTCTGTTGTCGACCTAAGCCATCAAAGCCGGGCTCAATCAATCGTATCGATCGTCGTTAATTCGATTGTGATTCCGTTTCGAATCAATTGCTTCATGAATTTTCATGCGACACTGTTGCATAATTATCTTTTTAATGACGTAATTTTTGTCGGTATTAGCAGGGAATTAATGGTTTAATAATGGAATCGATTAAGCATATGCAGCGGCATAACTCTGCCTCTGGTATTGCTGAAGTCGATGAGCGACAGTGTTACTCACCATCAGGCGGGCCATATGCTTCGTATGTCTACAAGAACAAAAAAACAAAATAACTATTCTCAAATCGATTCGTTCGTTACCATGACAACTATGAAATATTCCAAACACGAAACTAGAGGTAGTTTTTATTTTGATTCGCGTAAAGCAGCATGATAGTGACAAATTTAACATGTTAGAACGACTCCTAGTCCAATCAATTGTAAGATTTGTTGTAAAATAATTAAAATAAATAAAATGTATCATGTTAAAGTTAAGGCAATTATCGGATTGCCAGATAGCAACACTGTTGGGAGCAATGGCAGCAGTGGGGACGTGACATAATAAAAAAGGCGGTAGTCTGAAAAAACGGGACAGAAAGCAGTATATTCAGTAGTGAGCAGATATCTAAAGATTGTACAAGTGGAGTTACAAATAAAGCAATATTAAATGAACTATTGCAATCTGTGTATTTATTACTGAGCTTGGAACTAGAGTCTTACACAATTTTAAGTGGTTACTAAAGCTCATATACCTAAGAACTTAATTCCACCACCTGTTGTGAGACATTGAGTCAAGTTCTCAAACCGAAATGCTTAACTACTTGGCGGCAGTAACATGGATCACAGTGTACCTACCCGTATAGACTTACCATTTTTTTCTTTTGATTTATACTTCACGATATAATTTCTTCATTATGGACTACATTTTAATTATGTACATAAAGGGTTTTTCAATAAGAACGCTCGAATTTAAAAATAAAATAAAAAACCTGTTTAAGTGATATTGCCACGATTTTTATTTTATTTTAAAGTCGATTTTAGTTACATACTCAAAATAGAATTACTACACGTTGAAGATGCATAATCTAATACGCTTCGGTACGATGTGCTTCTATAGGATACACTTAATGTATCGACATATATCATTATAGTGTCAATATTATACATATGTTTAATATATACTGAGATACCTCGTCAAACATGACGTACAGACACAACTACACAGCAAAGCAGTATCAAACGATCGTACCAAAATATCTATGGACTTATTATGCAAAGGTGAATACTTTAAAATCAGAACACAAACGATTGCTTTCCGGGGAGAGATTTTGTTGAAAATGTGGCGGTAGCCATCTTATAACACAAGATATTTGGCAAATGCCTGAATCTCGCTAACGACATTCTCTTTTAGTGAGGTTCGACTCCCACATACCGTGCGGGTGGAGATCCGGCAATTTTCTCCTGCGGAAAAAAAAAAACGACATTTTCTTACACCTAACTGACTGCGATTGACTGAATGTCTACGTGAACTCACGGGGCTCAGTCTGAGAGACTTTGATAGCATCTACAATTTTCAAGATAATACATATAATATTATACAAGTTCGAACATTAACCAATGGACCGTCGGTCTACCGAGCAATATCAACCGCCCTCTCTCTTCCCAGCTATTTATCCCACATGGTGGTGGGGTCAGCTTTCCTGACTTTACTCCTCCACTTCGCTCTGTCTTCGACATCCTCGTCAGCAATATTGCATTCTCTCTTGTCCTTCAGCACTACGTCCCTCCACCTTGTCTTGGGTCTGCCTCTAGGTCTCCGACCGGGGAGGTCGAGCAGTAGCGCTAAATTTCCGACGTAGTCAGGTGGCTTCCTTTTCACGTGACCATACCATCTCAGCCTACTCTCCTGCATCTTGTCGGCGATGTCCCGTACACCTAGACTTCCACGCACGTACTCGTTGCGGATTTTATCGAGCCTAGTCACGCCGCACATCCACCTCAGCATTTTCATTTCAGCAACTTGAATGGTATGNTCCACCTCAGCATTTTCATTTCAGCAACTTGAATGGTATGTACGTTCCTTTTGGTTGCCGCCCATGTTTCGCTGCCATACATAAGAACAGGCCTTATTATGGTCTTATAGATCATACCCTTGAGCTTAACGGGCATCCTCCTATCGCAGGTGACACCACTTACTTCTCGCCATTTTAGCCACGCTGCGGCTATTCGGTGTTGAATATCAACCGTATGAATATCAGCAATATCAACCGCCCGGTGGAAAATATTCTCTTTTTTTCCGAGTTGGGTGAACAAGCTCACGGCCCACCTGGTGTTAAGTGACGAAGTGAACGAAGAATTAAGCAATAAAACCGCCAAATTACATGATGCATGAAGTTTAATAATTAAATTAAAAGCATATTTTATTCCTTCACTAGTGACCCGCCCTCGCTTCGTTTCGGAAACTGTAATTTATTATTGATTTCCCCACTATTTAATGAATGTTATTATACATGTAAACCTTCCTCTTCAATCACTCTATCTATTAAAAATCATCCCGCATTACCGCATCAAAATCCGTTGCGTAGTTTTAAAGATTTAAGCATACATAGGGACAGACAGATATAGGGACAGAGAAAGCGACTTTGTTTTATACTATGTAGTGATTTAGCCGTTTCAATCAAGGTCAGAGTACAAACTTAGACCTGAGAGAAGGAGACCGACAAAATGATTCTAGCAAGTACTTAACAAACGTCCAACACCTTGAACCAAAGATCAGAATAAAATCGAACAATCCTTTTTTTTATTGCTTAGATGGGTGGACGAACTCACAGCCCACCTGGTGTTAAGTGATTACTAGAGCCCATAGACATCCACAACGTAAATGCGCCACCCACCTTAAGATGTAAGTTCTAAGGCCTCAGTATAGTTACAACGGCTGCCCCACCCTTCAAACCGAAACGCATTACTGCTTCACGGCAGAAATAGGCATAGCGGTGAAACCCACCCGCGCGGACTCACAAGAGGTCCTACCACCAGTAATTACGCAAATTATAATTTTGCGGGTTTCATTTTTATTACACGATGTTATTCCTTCACCGTGGAAGTCAATCGTGAACATTTGTTGAGTACGTATTTCATTAGAAAAATTGGTACCCGCCTGAGGTTCGAACATCGGTGCATCGCTCAACGCGAATGCATCGGACGTCTTATCCCTTAGGCTACGACGACTTCTAAAATTGATAATGAGGGTCGAACTTATCATGACGTTTAGCAGAAATTTAACGATAAGATAAAGATTAGCACGAACTTATCGAACAACTAGTCATTTTACTTATACCCCGAAAACTAAAATCCGTTAAAATAATTCAATCGAATGGTCAAGCAACGGTCGTGCAATTGTTTTGATTTACATAATCACAACCGACACACGCTATTTGCTTTCCTCAGTATCATGCCGTATTGATTGTCTTTCAAAGGAAACTCCGAAGCAACTAAGTCTATATCGATAGTTCATATAGTTCTGAAACTCCCGATATACTCAGCCTATTTACTTGTTCTTCGAATCTCAACACAGTTAAAGTTTGTATTAGCCTCAAACTAAGATTGAAAGCAACCAAAGCATATTTGTAATGGCGCAAACGAGAGATTACAGCTTTCCTGATTTTGCCGAAAAGTATTTGTAATTCTACGTGATTTTCCCTAAAAATAATCGTAATTCTACCTGATTTTGCCGAAAAATATTCGTAATTCTACCTAATTTTATCGAAAAGTATTGGTCATTTTTACCTAAGGTAAAATTAAAGCAATGAAAACAAATCATTAAACAAAAAATACGCTTTTATAGTTAGCTTACTGGTGGCAGGACCTCTTGTGAGTCCGCACGGGTAGGTACCACCCTCCCTATTTCGCCGTGAAGCAGTAATGCGTTTCGGTTTGAAGGGTGGGACAGCCGTTGTAACTATACTGAGATCTTAGAACTTATATCTTAAGGTGGGTGGCGCATTTATGTCGTAGATGTTTATGGGCTCCAGTAATCACTTAACACCAGGTGGGCTGTGAGCTCGTCCACCCATCTAAGCAATAAAAAAAAGCCGAACTAAAAAGTAGTAAATAAGTTTCTGTGCAGGACGAAATCGATTTTAAATAGTTTTATCAAACAAATAGAATTAATATAGTTGATAAGTAATTACGTAACAAAAATGTATAATCTTAAATTATTTTATATGCAATATGTTAGTGTATCAGATCAGAGAATGTAAATAGACCAATAGGAACGATTTGTGGAGCGCTTTCACTACGGTAACATACAGATCAAGGGACCCTCCGAAAGTGACGCGTCGATAGCGCGTCGCGAGATGGGGTACTGAAATAAATATAAAAGGATGGCCATTTATAGGCAAAAACAGTTCTCAGCGAATCTCCGACATAGAAACATCAAGACAGAAACAGTTCTCAGTGGATCTTCGACAGAAACAGTTCTCAGAAGCTCTCCGACAAAGAAACATCAGCAAGACAGAAACAGTTACCAGCAGTTCTCCAATAGTACAGTTATCAGAAAACCACCAGTGAATCAGCTACCAGTGAACCAGACAGTTACCTGTGAAACCTCACTACAGAAGCCGAAACCCATCGAAAGAAACAGCCGTCTTCTACCAGCGCACAAACAGACAGCAGNAAACAGTTCTCAGTGGATCTTCGACAGAAACAGTTCTCAGAAGCTCTCCGACAAAGAAACATCAGCAAGACAGAAACAGTTACCAGCAGTTCTCCAATAGTACAGTTATCAGAAAACCACCAGTGAATCAGCTACCAGTGAACCAGACAGTTACCTGTGAAACCTCACTACAGAAGCCGAAACCCATCGAAAGAAACAGCCGTCTTCTACCAGCGCACAAACAGACAGCAGAAAATATTATTACACGACTCGGAAACAGCCATACAGACCGGGTCGTGTACAGTTTCTATGAGTTAATAAAAATATAGACAGAGGTCACATATCGAACACTCTAAGAGCCAGAGACACTATTATTAATAAAATATATCCGACGTTATGTCACAATCAACGTTTGTACGAAAATACCACTAATAAAAATCATTCGGAAGTCGTGAAAAAAAAAAAAAAAAAAAAAAAAAAAAAACCTTTATCACGAACGCTCTATTAATACCGCTAAGTGCTTTGCCTTTGGCCACCGATCATTACCATTATAGGCGACTGTTTTTGGTCATTCAGCCATCAGAACTATTAGGTGTGGTGAACTCATCACGTGAATGTAACCTATCACTCCAAACGCATAAAGTTAATTGAAGGTTTGTATGGAAATATGATTTTATATATATAATAATACGTGAAGCAAAAACTTTGTATCCATTTTTACGAAAATTGCGCGGACGGAGCAGTATGAAATTGTCCACACTTCTAGAGAATATATAGAAGAAGTGCACAATGCTAATATTTTTTAAAATAATGCATAAAAGATAGATTAAATCGATAAAGAAAACATTACACACACTACATACCATATATTTGACGCACACACGCATGCATACTATTTTTTGTCAAACTTTTGTTCTTGACGTCTGTGGTCAAATTGAGAATAGATTAAATATTATTTGTCTTTATTAATATTTTTTATAGAGTAACCTTGGCGAAATTTGAGATTATAGAAGTATAAAATACAATCATAATAGTGTACAAACTTACAATTCCAATTAATTATAGTCGAATTTCGACTACGGCGGGACCTCTAGTTTGATTAGAATGTCGATTTCGACTCGTTGAAGGCCTAGAGTTGAGACGTAGATATTTTCGCATTGGAGAACGCACATGACCGACTTGCAAATCGGCGATAATGTAGTAGCTCTAGTCGGCGACCGATGATGATCCTTCGAGGCCAATATTCGCTTTTGCTAGTCGTAGATACAATGAATAATACTTTTACGGTAATCTCGCGTTTTTACTATATACTCAGTCACAGGCTAATCATACTTTGGAAATATTACAACGCCAATAAAAAACAAAGGATTAAGCTAGGAAGTACAGCTGCAAATTTTTCTCATGGCTGAAAACGCGAGCTAACTTTCTGGTGCTTAACGATAACAAGCTTATACAACTTGAATCGTAAGTTCAATCGTCCAGCACGAGTTTTTAGCTAGAAGTCTTGATTGCAATCAAGACCTTTTTTAAAAGTTTTACATCAAAAGTACTGACCACATATTTTTGTCGTATTGCGTAGACGAGCGAAAAAGCTTAGAGCCCACATTGTTTAAGCTGATCATAGGAGTTTGTAGACATCACAACGTGAATTCGACCACTTACTACCGACCATTTTGGGACACGTTGTCGAAGTACTTTCTTTATGAAGGAAGGATCACTGGTGGTCCGGAGGCCTTTTCAGTTTCGCCAGGGCAGGTTGGCGAGTATGGTCTCAGCCAGGAGAGATGGAATTTGCTAACAGCTACTCAAGCGCCTTCGAAAGGAGACCTAACAGCTCAGGAGCAGCTGCTTTGCGAATGCTTCTACAGTTCATAGCACTTGGTACTGAAGTTAGGATAAATTATTGAGAATATTTCAACGAAAAGCGCCATCCTTAGACGCTACTAAGTTAATTCAAACAATTGAATTCAAGTTAGTTCTCACACATCTATTTTATGGACGACTAGCGACCTGCCCTCGCTTCTCCCGCGATGTTACCCGCGGCTATTCTCGTACCGCGGGTGACGCCGCGGGGCGAAGCTAGTCTAAAAAAGTAGCTTAAGTTACTCCTTATATCACAAGCTACCTATCAGTGAAAGTCCCGTCAAAATCGGTCCAGCCGTTCCAGAGATTAGCCGGAACAAACAGACAGATAGACAAAAAATGTTATTTTGATGTATGTATGTATATTGATCTGCATGTAGTAAAATGCTGTTATTTCAATATTACAAACACACTCCAATTTTATTTATATGTATAGATTTCGTGCTAGTGAATTACGAAATTAGGGTAGTACTGATATATACGTAATACTTGATACTAGTACTTAATGTTTAACGTTGATTCGTAAAATTTGGAGTAGGTCCTATAATTGCTCCATTTTTCATTTAATTGAATGGATAAGTGAGCTCATGACATACCTGGTATTAATTGGTACGGCGTATTGCTCTCTGCACAAGTAAATGACAATAACATTACTATTTCTGCAGAGAAACAGACATATGTATGTTCTGGTTGAAAGAGTGGCACAACCATTATACTCGTATTATCTATATATTAATACGTGAAGCAAAAACTTTGTATCCCTTTTTACGAAAATTGCGCGGACGGCGCAGTATGAAATTTTCCACACTTATACAGAATATAGAGGAGTGAGTATAGAGGAGCTAATATTTTTTTTTAAATATTGCATAAAAGATACATTAAATCAATAAAGAAAACATTACACACACTACATACCATGTATTTGACGCACACACGCATGCATACTATTTATTGTCAAACTTTTGTTCTTGACGTCTGTTGTCAAATTGAGAATAGATTAAATGTTGTTTGTCTTTATTAATATTTTTTTATAGTGTAACCTTGGCGAAATTTGTGATTATAGAAGAATAAAATACAATCATAATAGTGTACAAACTTACAATTCCAATTAATTATAGTCGAATCTACTGCGGGACCTCTAGTACAAAGAAACTGAGACTTCTACATCTTCTATGAAAGCAGGTGACGAAATTCGCTTTATCGATGCTATGAAAGCAGGTGACGAAATTCGCTTTATCGATGGGCTTCGGAAACCTATTCTAAAAAAGTAACAAATTCGTTCAGAATAACGATCTGCTAAACCGTCAATATTAGTACACATATACTTAGTGGAAACTGATATTATATTTTCGATAACATCCCTAATAATTGATGTCGGTGCTTAACTACAGTGCCAATTGGTGCAACTCGAGTAATTTAGTTACCTCAAGAGAAAACTTGTACTCGCATACGGTAGGGAACTATGCCGTTCGATATAATAGGAACAAATGCAATTATTATTATACTGTTCGTGTAATTTCACTAACGGATAAGTATTGCATGTAAGTACTGCATGTAAGTACTGCATGTAAGTCTATACTAATATTATAAAGAGGAAAGATTTGTTTGTTTGTTTGTTTCGAATAGGCTCCGAAACTACTGGACCGATTTGAAAAATTCTTTTTCCATTAGAAGCCGACATTGTCCCTGATGAACATAGGCTACTTTTTTTAATTTTTTTTTTTTTTTTGGTTTCATGTGTGTTTTAATGTTTCCGAACCGAAGCGAGGGTGGGTCGCTAGTACTGCATATAGATACTGTCTGTTACTGCCGCGAAGTAGCAGGACTTTGTTTTGACCAGGCGTTTGACAATAAAATTCAAAACCTCAACTTCGTGCTTCGTAGTGCATTTTTATGTACATTTATTAATTTATAAGCGCCAAACTTGACCCGCCTAAAGTATATGTAGTTCATTTGATATAACATAAAAAAATCGATTTCAAAGAAATCACGAAAGAACATGTGACACTTATTAGCACTAGTTAAATGTGAGGCGTGCAATATATTTCCTTTCGGTCGGGAGGCCAAACCTTTTCCTAGGTTCCAGCGTTTACAAACTTCCACGATGAAGGAATATCAAATACAAACTCTTTGATACACTCGCAGATAAAGCGTACCGAGTTCGAAACGTGTCGATCTGTAGGTTTATGCTACTAAGTCATAGTATAGAAGCAGTCGACATCGCCCAAAACACGTCAATTCGGATCCTCCCGATCCACTGACGGTGCTTTTAGGTACCTCAAGCACAAGCACCGGTCACCGTCCTCGCCGACCCCGCCGCTTGCGACGATGGGCTCGACGAGTAAATTAACTCACAGACATAGTCCATTGAGTTTCTTGCCGGATCTTCTCAGCGGCTCGTGTTTCCGATCCGGTGGTAGATTCTGAGAAGCACGGCTCTTGCTAGGGTTCGTGTTAGCAACGTCGTCAGGTTTGAACCCCGTGAGCTCATCTACAAGCTTGGCGAATCTAGAATAACCCTTCGAGGTTACTAGAATAGGTAGGGAAAATAAAACAATATTCGGAACGTCGGTCTACTGAGCAATATCACCCGCTCGGTGGAAGATCCTTCCTCCTTCGTTAAGCCTCCAGATAGCATGATAAGAAGACATGCTACTCTGAGGTGAGAGCAAGAAGAAGTGATCAGAGTAATAAAGTCTCTAGTTTCCTTCGAGGGTTATGGGCTCCAGAGAATACTTAGCACCAAGCTGACTTGTTGTTTAGTATTTCTCCTGAAGATGGGCAGTCAGAACTTTAGGCCGTGAACAGCAAACTACCGTTAAAAATAGTTTACTTCAACTAAAACAAACCTTTGTTGTAAAAATGCCGGCTTCTTTTAAATAAGAATTGTTTTAATTGCAAGCTGGCTCGAAGCCAGCCTCATTAGCAGAACATTAACTGTTAGAAAGTTGATTCTGCTAATACTCGTTAACATATTGGCAACGGTTTCTTTAAGTTTTTTTTATTTATTGCTTAGATGGATGGACGAGCTCACAGCCTACCTGGTGTTAAGTGGTTACTAGAGCCCATAGACGACTTAATCTATCTACGACGATCTACGACGTAAATGCGCCACCCACCTTGAGATATAAGTTCTAAAATCTCAAGTATAGTTACAACGGCTGATCCATCCTTTAAGCCGAAACGCATTGCTGCTTCACGGCAGAAATAAGCAGGGTGGTGTGTACGCGCGGACTCATAAGAGGTTCTGCCACCAGAAATTACGCAAATTATAATTTTGCGGGTAGTCTGGTATTAAACATGTTATTCTGTTTTATTGGCTTTGCTAGACGAACAATGGCCCAGCTAACGGTGGTGGTTATTGTCTACAAGTCTTTTAGTTGTGTCGTGGTTTAATCTGAAATTTTAATAACTAGAGGTCAGTTGTCGAAATTCGACTATAATTGGAATTGTAAGCTTGTACACTATTATGATTGTATTTTATACTTCTATAATCACAAATTTCACTAAGGCTACACTATAAAAAAATATTAACAAAGACAAACAATATTTAATCTCAATTTGACAACAGACGTCAAGAACAAAAGTTGGACAATAAATAGTATGCATGCGTGTGTGCGTCAAATACATGGTATGTAGTGTAGTGTGTGTAATGTTTTCTTTATTGATTTAATGTATCTTTTATGCATTATTTAAAAAAAAATATTAGCATTGTGCACTTCTTCTCTATATTCTTTATAAGTGTGGAAAATTTCATACTCCTCCGTCTGCGCAATTTTCGTAAAAAGGGATACAAAGTTTTTGCTTCACGTGTTAATATATATATAGATGACAACAAATAGAAGCCATTTCCTGTGATTCCATTTCATGCATAATTCGCACAACTAACCGCTAAGCTTAAGGAACTTAAAATTTGCTTTATGCGAATATAATTATTCATCTTCAAAAATATTAGTTGGAAAAACTCTTTACAAATTTTCCACCACGGCGGTGCGCTGGTTCAATATTTTTGAGGGAAGTTTTGCGAGGGCGAGTATCGCTAAAGATGCACAAAACAGGGGAAGGCCGAGGCTAGGCTATGAGGAGTAGACGTACCTGCCAACCCGTCGCTAGCTTCTTCCAGGCTGCAGAATTCGACGCCACTGCTGGATGACGCGTAATGGCGGCGACTTGACACGGCACTCTTCTAAATTATTGTCTATAAAACTTGTATATCACTCGCGCAACGACGAGTATGGTCGTCAGTAAGAGTTCGTATAATAGAGTCCAAAAAATATATTTATGGGAAAAAATAGGCGGCGTGTGCGTGTACAGCGCGTGCGGTGCGGTCGGCGATAGTCTTCTTTTTTATTTTTGACTTTTGCTTCTTATGTTTCTTTTTTATAAGTGGCCATGCGATAGGTTTTATGTCTACTCTCATTAAAAAAGAACCAAATATCGTTATAGGTAATTAAATAATCTTCAGAAAAAATGTACCGTTGCTGCGTATTCCATAGGCATTTTTAACATTTTTATGTTGTCAATTTTTTTTTTATAATGTATTATTCTTTATTTTTTTATTTGTACACACAGTTAATATAATACAGTAATTGCGATAAGATATAAAAATGTTTATGCCCGGAATATAATACTATTTATTAATCGTATGTCCATCATTTAGAGATGGTATATAACTAGAGATAGCTTAGAGTGGACTCAAGTGTCAATGGACACCCAGCTCCAATCCAACCCAACCCCATGGTTAACTCTAGATAATCATCTTATACATATAAATGTTTTAACGTGTATATATAATATATATCATATATTATTTAAATATCATATAATATTATTTTATCATTTTGATAACATCAACAATCGCAAAGGCTTGTATATTATATAAGAAACAAATACTTGGATTATTTACAAATTTTTATAATCGCTTTCTAAGCTTAAATTTGAATCCCAAAAAAAATCGGTTGTCTATAATCGGTTTACTGACGATAGTCGAACGTGACAACGTCATAAGAAAAACATGTAAATGTATTATTGTATAGCAGCTATCCACGCGGATGCATCGCTCACTCAAGTAGGAGAGAGAGACAGATGTCGAACACTGTCGAACGCGGAGGCCGATTGTGCCTCTTTGCCGCTCGTTGTGCGCTCTCGCTTGCATTTCAAGCCTTAAATGGAACGCCTCAGAGCGAGGTAACGCCGCATGAGTCATGTTTTTTCGTGCGTGCAGCCGGCTCCATCGCATTATAAGACGTTGTCACGTCAAAACAAATTATAAATTAATAATTGTAAAGTCCAAACTTGTTTCTGTAAGTTTTTATATTCGTATTATAACTGAAAACGTACTCACGAGTGGGCCCCGAAAGCGTTTTCGAGGCGAGCCTGGGGAGCACTTGAAAAAAGTTCGAAGATTCAGAAGAAACATCTCGCGCAAAAACGTCAAAAAAGTTCCGATGTTTCCTCAAAGTTTTCATTTTTATTAATATTAATGTTATATCTGTCTTTTGGAATGAATAAAAATGGGCACTTGACCGCACTTGCGTCTCAACTGTATTAATAACTAGCTTATGCCCGCAACTCCGTCCGCGTGGAATAGTTACTTTGTCATAACGCTAAATCTTACCCCCACTTCATTTACGTCGAAAATGAAAATATTTTTGAATTATACAATGTTAAGGAGCTATTTTGAAACATTCTTTGTTGGTGCTCCACTTGTATTGGCTTTACCGTGATGTTATGTAGCCTATAGCCTTCCTCAATAAATGGGTTATCTAATACTGAAAGAATTTTTCAAATCGGACCAGTAGTTCCTGAGATTAGCGCGTTCAATCAAACAAACTCTTCAGCTTTATAATATAAGTATAGATTGTACTCGCCGCTAGTTCGAATTTAGGCACACATCGTTACAAAATACAAGAAAAAAGCATCCTAACTCTCCCTTCTGATAAGCAACCGTGTCACATAGCACACTAGTTACAATTATAATTTGCGTAATTACCGGTAGTAGGATCTCTTGTGAGTCTGCACGAGTAGGTACCACCGCCCCACCTATTTCTGCCGTGAAGCAGTAATTCGTTTCGGTTTGAAGGGTAGAGCAGCCGTCGTAACTATACTTGAGACCTTAGAACTTATATCTCAAGGTGTATGGCGCATTTACTTTGTAGATATCTATGGGCTCCAGTAAACACTAAGGAATAAAAAAAAAACCCTAACCATTTAACCAACGTGGCGTATGAGATTAACAGCAATAAATCCCAAACAAAACCGTACTCCGCTAGCTGACGTCACGAAATTACAAATTAATCGTTGAAGGTTTTCCAATGCACCATGCGGTACTGCAGCACGAGGTCTGCTGTTCAAATAAAATTGCACTCTGTTCCGTTGGAATAGGTGAGTGTTTAGTGTAAACTCATGAGGACCTGGAAGCATGGGGTCGTAATATGAACCAATACAAGTTATTAGTCTACCGCTCGGCGACTGCAATGATACCACGTGCGTCTCAATATGAAGGATCGAACAGCCATTGTTACATTAAAATTGATACTGCAACCTAATAATAATAATTACTCTGGGGTCGGGCCTCCTCACTCTGCGGCGCCAGGCTGATCTGTCCTGGGTTGTCGGTTTTGGCAATTGGGCTTTCTTAAGGTCTCTTTCGATGTTTGACCTCCAGGTCGATGGCGGGCAGCCTCTACCTTTCTTTTGTTCTGGCAAGCCCAATGCAACCTTCACCACATGATCTTCGTCCCGTCTCATGATATGACCATACCATCTAAGGCGATTTTCCGTCATTTTGTCTGTGATTGATGCGACTTTAAAGCTCCCCCGTATGTATTCATTCCGAACTCTGTCCATCCTGGTCACCCCACCCGCCCAGCGCAACATCTTTATTTCGTTTACATGTGCCATCTGTTCATGCGCTTTCATAAAATAATTACAAATTTTTTTAATTGCCCTTGCAGACAGACGAGCATACGACCCACCTGATGGTAAACGGTTACCGTCGCTCATGGATGTCAGCAATAAAACTAATCCTACCATGAAACTAATCCTAAACCTAACTAATCTACATACTAGGTAAACGAGACCCTTCAATAAAGTATTGGAAGTGCCTATTTTAGCCAATGCATCTCCGTAGTAGTAGTTTTGATCCGCTAAAATATTGCACTCGCAGTCTTAGAGATATAGGCTACCTCTTCTGGAGCTCCAGCAGTTAGCAAGCTTTGTCCTCCTGGCTGAGTTCTCGACTTCGCCCATCCGTGTTGCCTAAGTAGCAAGACAGAGAGACCTCTGGCACTACCGTGACCCTCCATCTCAAAAAAACATCGCATCGTTTTCAAATGTGGAACAGGTAATTCAGCTTCATGACTTTGATGAAATGTCTCGAGGGTAGCAGCTAGATTCCATTCTATTGTCTATGGAGTCAATAGCTGCTTAAAATCTGGTCAGCCATGGGCAAGTCTGCCTGTGAACGGAAATTAAAAGAGCACCACAACGACCCTATAGTACAATTATAGAACTAATCATGGAAACTCGGTTTCACTTCCTCTTTATGCAAATTACGTATCCGCCGCGAACAACGTCTGGCTAATTCGCAGAAAACGTTTTCTTCTCGTCAAAGAATATTAGTACAGCATCAGTTAATTCCCTAAATTCGAAATGCGAAGCTCTTGATTGGCAACTACGCGTTGTAAGACGCAATGTGGACATTTCTGTCTTTCTATCTTGTTGAAAGTGAATCCGGTAGCATTGGACCCGATATTGATACTGTAGTACTAAATGTTATAGAATATATTGGACAAAGATCTGAATGGCATGAATGACATTTTCAAGACAAGCTTGATAAGCTAAATATACAAAATCTGAAAGAAAAAACATCAAGTCTGCCCCATCCCCGGGTACTATCACCGCTCAATGAAAGATAATCCCTTTATCATTCCTCATAAACTAATTGGATTTAATTTTGTCTCAACAAGTACTATTTATACACAGGGCGTATTTTTATTTCTTACTTTCGTTATTATAACGCACTACATTTCCTTTTTTAATGCGTAGTCATTACCCGTCTAAACTACACAACTGCTTCGTCAATGGGTCGTAATTTAGGTTTACGATAATTACACAACATAAGCAATCAGCAGAGGGTAATGATGGTGTAATTACGACGCTCACTCACTTAGCACCGTATTATTAAGAGCTCTCCAGGATATTCCAATGAATTGAGGTATTTCACACTTTTTTTATTACTAGGATGAACGAACTCGTGGTACGAAATTGATAACATAAATACCGCCACCCACATTAATGCATGAGCATAAGTACAGTACAGTTTCATAGTAAAACAGTTAGGCTATTCTTCAAGTTGCCTTACTGATTAGCGGCCACGGTGATGATGTATATTGAGCTCTAAAGCATCTAGATTTTGCAGTCTACTCCCAACATCTGTGTGCTTAGTGCGAGTTATTAATGTTCTCGATAGCGTAAAAGTTAACTCAATTTAGTATGCAGTTGGAACAGCACCCCTAGCGGCAAACGTAGGCAATCGTTCCAACTCCATTCATATTTGAGTTAACTTTTATGCTGTCGAGAACGTTAAAAAATTCGCTCTAAGCACACTGTAGTCAAGTCCCACATAGCAAGTATGCGCCTAATGTGCAGACACCCAGTAGAAGATTAGGCACCTTGCCCGAAAAAGAAAACCTACTCAAATTTTGCGGGCTCTCAAGACACCCTACCACCCCTTTTTTCCTCTTCATATCTCACTTAAAACCTCTGGGGAGGTTTCTTCTGTTAGAAAGTGAATCCTTAACTATACCAATCGATATCTGAGCTATAACAAAATGTGAAAACAACATTTCAAATCGAATTGAATTACAATCAGTTCTAAAGTATAGTTGGCTTGGGGGGCATTGGGGCTTTAGAAGACTGGGCTGATCGTTGACTCGTGTATTCGTCAGCACAGGAATGCTTCATAGTGGGCGATGAATTTCAGAAAACGTTGAAATATATAGATTATGGTGTTGACTATATACTATTTTAATTATATAGACGCTAAAATTACTGAAACAACCAGGGATTGTAATGATAATTAGTGATTTAGAGCTAATAGTACTGTAATAATAGATTAGTAATAGACCACTGCCAACCAACACTAACGACACGTGACCTCAACAGACGCAACTCCATTCCGTATTACCCGCTCTTCATTAAAATTACCATTTAATCGAATACAAAAATATTAAACGCTATCAAAATAACAGAGTATATTTACCAATTATTAAAATTACAAAAAATATAATTAATATAACTCTAAAAATAAAATTAACGCATGTTCATTATTAAAAAAATTCACACTTTGTTTATGGAGATAGATCTGCTATAAGTCAATCGTACGTTAATATTCCAATAATTCCTCTGTGGGATATAAAAAACACGTTAAACAATTTTTTGGCAAAATTATACACGACCTTTTTACTGGTGGCAGGACCTCTTGTGAGTCCGCGCGGGTAGGTACCACCGTCCTGCCTATTTCTGCCGTGAAGCAGTAATGCGTTTCGGTTTGAAGGGTGGGGCAGCCGTTGTAACTATACTAATATCTTAGAACTTATATCTCAAGGTGGGTGGCGCATTTACGTTGTAAACAGTTGTTACGTTGTTAACAACAGGTGGGCTGTGAGCTCGTCCACCCATCTAAGCAATAAAAAAAAACAAAAAAAGACCTTTTTGATTCTTATTTAGAAAATTCATGATGTTGTTAGCATGGGTTGTGCTTAAAATTATAAATGTGCGGCGATTTTGGTATTAAATTATTAAACTGCTAAACTTTTGTGATCATTGATAATGTTAAAGCAGCAGGGGTAGGTACATGGGGTTTAGTCGGTAGTCGTTCTGCGGGGCAAGTGCTTCGCGCGCCTTTTTCAAGGCGTAGTCTCCTGTGAGAAATTGGGGGAGGTGAAGGACCTCGGCCTTTCTCTTCTCCCCTTCTTCCTCTCAGGAGGCGCCGGAGTCCAACATAACCCGGTCGGTTACCCCCCTCGACCGGGTATCCGTAAATGGATTCCCCAGCGTTAAAAAAAAAAAAAAAAGGGTTAGGTACAGCTTAATTGTATCGGTAAAAGTTCAACTTTACTTCTCAGGGTAGATGACGACAATGACCCAAAGCTCGTCTCATTTAGCATAAAACAGATAGCAAAGATCATTAACGTAGGAAAGTCAAAGAAAAACCTCTTCAGTACTCTATTAGCTACGTGCAGAATTTAAAAGTATTTCAACACGAAGGATTAAATCGCATCATTGCCCTCCCTAAAAGCCACTTGAAGTCCTCTCAGAGACAAAAACTTCTGCGCGACCAGTTTACCAAAACGGTTAAAGTGGGCCGTCTGTGTCGAGCACTTGCTGATTCTATGCCCTAATGCGGACAGAGTATGCCGCGTGGATCTCGGCTCCAACGACTTCCAATCCCAGGAGTGGCGCTCGATGAGATTACTCCGGCCTGTAAGACATAGCCTCTCATTACGTGACAAAAATGTCAAGTGGACACATTGCGTTATGAATTTGAAGTTTTCTTTAAAACTTCATCATATTTGGACATCGGTCATCGGTGAAGTCATCGTGGCCTAAAGGATAAGACGTCCGGTGCATTCGCATGTAGCGATGCACCGGTGTTCGAATCCCGCAGGCGGGTACCAATTTTTCTAATGAAATACGTACTCAACAAATTTTAATGTTCACGATTGACTTCCACGGTGAAGGAATAACATCGTGTAATAAAAATCAAACCCGCAAAATTATAATTTGCGTAATCACTGGTGGTAGGACCTCTTGGGAGTTCGCACGGGTAGGTACCACCGCCCCGCCTATTTCCGCCGTGAAGCAGTAATGCGTTTCGGTTCGAAGGGTGGGGCAGCCGTTGTAACTATACTGATACCTTAGAACTTATATCTCGAGGTGGGTGGCGCATTTACGTTGTAGATGTCTATGGGCTCCAGTCCCCACTTAACACCAGGTGGGCTGTGAGCTCGTCCGCACATCTAAGCAATAAAAAAAAAAAAAAGTCATAATGAATCGACCATTGTCTCCTTTAGATCCGAGAACTTCATCTTTTAACGTCCGATCTTTTTCTCAATGTACAGACTACTCACTTTAAATAGTCACCAGAGCCTTTGGATATCAATTAAGTTTAAAAGATATAAGAATTCGTATAAAGCGATTGTTTCAAACAGTAAATCTTTAAAATTTTTCAAACCGTACACAGTATTTCTGAACAATAAACTTTAAAAAAAAACTAACAAATTAATACGCACGAATGTACAGTTTACTAAAACATAAACTCAGAGACCTAAAACAAAAGAAAACAACACAATTATATTTGAAAAAGGGACGACAAAAGAAAAGGCCATAGAATGAGTATAAACAAAACAAGTGACAGTCTCACATTTACAATTCGGGGCGGTTCAAACTTCCCTAATTGATTGTTCCCGAGTTCGCTCTAGCTCACTACAAATATATATAATACTTACCAACGTGAATAAAAGAACAACGCTGTTTGGTTCCGTACTGTATTAAAATTTTCTTTCAATTTTATAACCGGAATCTAAAAGCCCTTTGGGAATGGTAGTCAGGATTCGCAAATCATGATAAATTGGCTGGCTAATTTATGAAGAGCTTACATCTCTATAAAGTAGTTACTGCCATAAATCTATAATAATATGCAAGAGAAATTTGTTCTTTTATAACAAAAATGGGCATGCATTTCAAGTGATCTTAATCAGTAACCCAATCGGTGCTTACAGTATACTGGCATTAGGACGTCTTGTGAGTCCGTAGGATTAGGTTAGGCACCACCCTGCCTATTTCTGCCGTGAAGCAGTAATGTGCTTTGGTTTGAAGGGTGGGGCACCCGTTGTACTGTAAAAACGAACACCTTAGAACTCATATCTCAAGGTAGGTGGCGGCGTTTACGTTGTAGATGTCTATGGGCTCCGGTAAGCACTTAGCACCAGGTGGGTCGTGAGCTCACCGTGCACGCAGCACGTGAGCTAGGAAAGTATAAGGCACCAGACTACGTAAAAGGTTACCCATGCGATGTACCGACCAAATCAATTCGGTACCTGGCGGTTGTTTGCATGAGTGTACCAGGCTCACTACATACCGCGAGAAGTGGCGATTGCTTTCGAGGCACATAACATCTGCCCACAGCAATGATAAGCTAACGACCACGACCGCTCTGACAAGAGTGATACGACAAAGAAAAAATGTAAACACGCCAAGCAACCCTAAAAAGAACTTTTTCAATCAAGCAGCTTCATGTCTTAAGACCATACTGACAATCGGTATTAACTTAATTTGGGAGGCGTCGGAGGGAAAAAAACTCCAAAGCCAAATTGTATTTTTTTGTTTCTTCCTCAAAAATGTATCTCTGTATTTTTCATATTCTAATCACGTTATCGGATACCCTTGTAAAGGCTTTGAAATTTAAAGATTTTATTCAGTTAATTTTAATGAGACATCATCCTGAAGAGTAATTCAATTTCACGGTAAAATGAAATTTAAATCTAGTACAAATTTTAAAAGGTTTTTTTTTCATTGAGCCACTTATCGCCACTGCTTTATTCGCGATTTGCTTTAATATTTGTTTCTCAAGGTCCTGATGACTTTATAAACTCATTCAATGTACATATAAGCCTTAATTGCTCACTCGATTGACGCTTTGAATTTATTGGCGAAACCAGATTTAATATGATCATACTAAACAGCTAAATGGTTTTTTTTTTTTTTTTTCTACTGTGTAAGTAAATGGGTGAATTATATTAAATACCGCAATCCGCCTTGAGATATAAGGTCTGATTTTTAAGTGCTTAATATAAGGTACTGCCCCAGGAATAATGAGGCTGATGGTATTTATACCCTTGCGCCTACCACAAGCAATTACGCAAATTAATTTGACTGAGTGTTATGAAAACGATAATAATGCAATTAGCAGCGACTTGACCTCTAGCGGATGACCTCTAGCATCGATGATGTCCATTAACAACAGTGACTACTTACCATCCGGTAGATGGTACGCTAATTTGCCTGAAAACCCAAAAATTACATTCTTCAACAAATTAAGTACGTATTTCATAAAAAAAAGGTATCTTTATGTGGGATTTGAACATCGGTATAGTCACCTCGATCGATACGAATAGACCGGCCCTCTTATATTTTAAGCCACGACGACTTCAGTTTCAGATTAATTCAGTAATTCTACTTTTAAAACGTCCTTTGAATCAAACTTTATTAGTATGTATCAATAAATTCTCGTGAATTGACGGAGCTTGCAACTGTACACACATATGAATCGATTTCATTTTTCAATAAACACACTCAGCCAGTAAATATTTGAAAATGCGAATGAATTTCTGCCCAAGCATTTCATATTTGCGTTGATATTCAATACTGAAAATATTCTCTGCTACAAAGAGCAAAGCCTAGTTTAACGTTTAAAGAACAAAACCAATTCGGTAATTTTGTTGATAAAATACAGTATTTGTATATGCATGCCCTCACGGTGTATCCGCACGGGAGAGGTATCGCCATCTTGAAGTCATAGAAGTCGGTAGCGACTAGTCGTGACGGGCGATAATCAACTTCTAAAAGGCCACCATGTTGCAGAACCTTCCAGAGAAATCGGGGGGCCGGGATAAGGATCTCGCCCGAATCCTAGCCTCAGAAGTGTTTTTTTATTGCCCGTGCCCGTTTTAACCGTGCGGAGTCATAGGACGTCCTACTACCAAAAAAAAACACAAATTATAATTTTTGAGGTTTGATATTTAAAACGACGTTATTCCTCCACCGTGGAAGTCTTTCGTTAACATTTGTTAAGTACATATTTCGTCGTCTTATTCTTTAGGCCACGACGACATCCTATACTTGGATTATCCTATACTTGGTGAGGTCAAGGTACACGCGTCTTGCAAAAGAGCAAGCGGGTGGCGGATAATCCATTCTCCGACCAAGGCTACCTATGACCCAGCCGGGTATTGTGGGGATATGAAAGTGGCTCCGTCTAGGCTAGTCTTGATAGTGTGTCAACCGAGAAACTGGACAGTCTCGACGCTGACAGCCGTATGGTGGCAGGGGGGACGCGCTTCGTGCAAAATTCCTTACCATCAGTGTGACCATATGGAGACCAAGATCCTGCCATTTTGGCAGGATTGGGATAAAGAAAATAAATTTCCTTATGGCAGCTCAATAAAATGTAAAAAATGACAACCCTGAGGATACTTCGTGAGCGTGTAGGGGATTTCCCTATACTTCTCGTGCTATGTTCGTATCACATTCAATTAACAACTTTAAAACTTTGCTTAGAAAGTTGATAATCTAGAAACGAGTATTCATAAACACGAGTTTACGGTTCATACAACGTCCACTTTAAGTTCCTGCCAAAAAATCCCGTGTCCTTACTTTTTTGGTTTATTACAACGGTTAATAAGGTTGGCATTAATTAGGCAATTTTTTACTTCAAACTTTGGCAGGATTTGGCAGGTTATCAACAAAAGTAAGGTAGGATCTATATTTAAGAGGTGGTCACACTGCTTACCATGCTCACCATCTTGGTTCAGTTCAGTCTTACCCGAGGCTCGGAAGCGGTCTGTGGAGGGACACGGCGTTTTAGACGATTCAACTCATACCTCGTCTACCGTCTCCGATATGAGACGATTTTCTCTTGAACAAAGAATCCTTGTAGAGTATTTATAGGTTATATGACATATCTATATATTAATACGCGAACGAGAAACTTTGTATCCCTTTTTACGAAAATTACGCGGACGGAGGAGTATGAAATTTCCCACACTTATAAAGAATATAGAAAGGGAGTGCAGAATGTTAATTTTTTTTTTTAATTATGCCTAAAAAATACATTAAATCAATAAAAAAAACATTACACACACTACTACCATGTATTTGACGCACACACGCATGTATACTATTTATTTATTGTCAAACTTTTGTTCTTGACGTTGAAATTGAGAATAGATTAAATATTGTTTGTCTTTATAAATATGTTTCTATAGTGTAGTCTTGGCGAAATTTGTGATTATAGAATAGTATTTGAAAATACAATCATAATAGAGTACAAACTTACAATTTCAATTAATTATAGTCGAATTTCGACTACTGCGGGACCACTAGTTCACATAATTATGTATAGGAAAATGATGTATCGAATATTTAGGTAAGTGACTACATCGGACGCCTTAGGCAAGTAGGTGACGAGCCCAAACAAAATACGTTCAATGCGAAACAGAACTTCAATGCGTTAAAGCAGCCTAACTATTGTTTTGAATTGCTCAGCATTCTATTGTGCTAGACTAAAATGTTCTGGGTGACGTCAGCGTTCTCTGCTCTATAGCGATTATTGGTGGCTCTGTGAGCCATTCGCATTTCATTCACCTGATTTAATTGACCAGGCATAGTTAGTGATTTTATAAGCGGCTTTACCGGTGCTATTTACAAAAAAACTATCCCTTTACCTGAACATCTCCACACACACACCCACACACCCACACACCCACACACCCACCCACCCACACACACACACACACACANCCCCTTTTTACCAAAATTGCACAAACAAACAAACAAACACTCACTCACACTCACATTCACACTCACACACACACACACACACACACACACACACACACACACGCACACGCACACGCAAACGCACACGCACCCGCAAACGCACACGCAAACGCTCAGGCACACACTCACATTTTTCGATCCGGTAGTAGATTCATTCGCGAAGTAGTTTCTCTTGAATTGCTAGGTCTCCTTTGGAGGCACTCGGGTAGCTCTTAGCCACCAATCCCACCCTTCCTGGCTGAGCCCTTGCTCGCCCACCTGTCCTGGTGAAACTAGAAAGGCCTCCGGGCTACCAATAATCCCTCCAGCTACATTTTTTTAATGATTACTCGTAAAAAAAATATAATTAAAAAGCCACCTACTGAACAAAATTCAAATCAACAATCACATATGTATCAACCTCGCCAAAGACTTACAATAAGTAGCATTTCATATGATAATTAACCATTTAATTATCAACAAAGACTAATTGATAATGATATTCAACACTACGCTAGAAAAAGTAATTATTTAAAAGCTTTTTAATACTCAAGTTATATTCAAACGGCCTTAAGCTCACTTTGCTTTTAATTTAAGTGCCCCGAAAGCTATTAGCGTAATGAATTATTAAATTAAGAAAACTGGCAACATCGAAAGCGTTGTTTTTCCTTGAATTTGCTTTTTTTCGGTGTTGCCGAAATTTAATAAACGGTTCAGTATAATGTTGCAAGGTTAGGTAAAATATAAATTTATTATAAAATGGGTTGGGTGTTACTGTTTTTTGTTACTATGGGTTTGTTCAAACATCATCCAAAAACCGCTAAACCAATTTTAATGGGAAAATTTATACGAATGGAATTCTGAAATGAGATTCAAAAACTGGTATACTTTATTCTTATCAAGCGTAATCAGTTAAGATGTAACAACGTGGCTTTTATTCAATGTTTGTGGTAACTAAATAAGCCGTACTGCTTCTAACAATTATGAAAATCCGAGGACAATCAGTGTTCTTCCTCAAACGAGGCTTGAGGAGTATTCTCAGTGGTAGACAGCGGCTCAGCTGTGCCCTGGCTTGCTGATGTCCATGAGTGACGGTGACCACTTACCTTCAATTAGGCCGTATTTTCAGTTAAAATTCCACCTTTTCCAAGAGAGGTTTGGACCCTGACGTGTCCTGACATCATTCAATGCGACATACGCGGTCCGCTTGGGGCTTGTAACATCCCTACTGACTTTATTATACCAAGGTCCGCTGCGACCCCCAACAGATACCTTAGAAGAAGCAATGACTTATCTCTTTCTACGTATCTAGTTTAAATACGTAACGGCCTTATTAATGTGAGATCAGGTGGTCGTGACTCGAGAGCTCTTGATCTGGTATCTGATGCAACATACAGCCTCTTGCTAGATTTCAGTACGCATATTAAATATTATAAACCGGTGAACGAGTTCAGGACCTACATGGCGTTAAGTAGTTACTGGAGCCTATACATCATCAACGTCGTGAACTCATGTCTCTGGGAAGGTGGCCACCACCTTGACATGAGTTCTAAGTCTCAGCTCAATAAAACACCAAACTACTTACAACGGCTGCCCTATTCTTTAAATCGGAGCGCATTACTGTTTCCAGGCATAAATAGGTAGAGTAGTGGTAGGTACTTTTTTTTTTCGGGTAGGAGGCCGAACCTCATACAAAGTGTCCGCGCTTAGGGGGCGCGCGGGGTATCTGAGTGTAGTGGTACCTACCCTGACCAATTCTTGAGAAGCGATAAAACAGTTGAGAGCACTTCCATATAAAAAAATAAACTTAATGGACCAAGACCAATTTACAATTTAAATATTATTCTTCTCCGAATTATGTAAAGTTCACGCAAATTAGACTTTTCTGCTGAATTTTTATAGATCTCAATTCCCGTTCGGTCGTAATATTTTAATTAGTCTAACATAATTAGTTAAGGCGGAGGTCTGTTTTTTTTTTGCTTAGGTGTGCGAACGAGCTCATGGCCCATCCGTTGTTATGTGGTTACAGGAGCCCATAAACATCTACAACATAAATGCCGCCACCCACCTTGAGATATGAGTTCTAAGTTCTCAGTATAGTTACAGCGGCTGCCCCACCCTTCAAACCGAAACGCATTACTGCTTCAGGGCAAAAATAGGCGGGTTGGTGGTACCTACCCGTGCGGACTCACAAGAGGTCCTACCACTAGTAATTACACAAATTATACTTTTGCATGTTTGATTTTTATCACACGATGTTATTCCTTCACCGTGGAAGTCAATCGAGAACATCTTGAGCCGAGGGTGGGCATAGTGCTGTCCTTCATGGCAGAGTATTACTCATCTATTATTACTTATGTTTCTAACTCAGTGGTACAGTTTTTAACGGCCCTGACTATTGCGGCGAGGGTTGTGGGTTCGATTCCCACGTCGGGCAAACATTGTGTGATGAACAGGTTTGTTTGCTCTTTGTTTGGGTATATATTTAAACTTATACCGTTGCAGCGACGCAAGTGATCAAGGGACGACTCTTCGGTTCGGTGCTCCCATACCGATTGATGGCGGTATTTTCTTTACCGTAAAAGTATACCTCCAACGTCAACTGTCAAACAGACTCAAACATCAAACCGCTGTAAACTAGTGTTGCCATCGCTGTATCAACCTTAGCCAAGTGAACTACTTCCCGGTCGGCGGTGTATCGCGTTCCGACCCGGCAGGCTGGTTCTGGCCCAACGGGGTATCCCAGAACACCAGCGGCATCGCCCGGGCGGCCGTACCGCGAAGACTGACGTCGTTGGTCGTCGACTATCGCCTCGATGACCCGTCGGTCGGGCGTCCTCGGGGTGGTGCCGCGTGTCTGGTTGTAGTGTTGACAGCGGGAACCCCCCTACTCTGACTGGGCTTTGACCCCGGACGGAGATCGGACGTCGGGTATAAGAGTGCAGGGGAATCGTTTAGTGGGTGGGCCCTAAAATTCCTTGGGCCCGCGGTCTGCTCCCAACACCTGCAGATCGTTGAGTCCCACATACTCCGCGCGCCCCCTAGGCGCGGGGTCCTCGTAGGAGGTTCGGCCCCAGGCCCGGAAAAAAAAAACTACTTAACGTTTTCGACTAAACACGATTGATAATGTTTACTGAGACTGCGATATACATATAAGCATGTTAGCCGGATGACCGTGCGTAATTTGTTCCCAGTTATTTTTATTCTACAACATAATATTGATAAAACCATGTAAATAAAAATGCGAAATGATTTACCCTCGAGAAAACCAAACACACAGCTAACAAAGATTTTTAAGAAATTGTAAAAATTAGCAGTAAAACGTATCATCGCCTTCTGATCTCAAATATTTTTTTTCCAATGTTGCTCAACAGGTTCATGAGTTTAGCTACTTTCGAACCAATAATAACTACACGCAAGACTATGTTTCTTTCATACAATGAAATACACATAACTAGATATAAGCGACTTAGCTTTCTAGGGCTTACACAGCAAGAGTGAAAGCTCCAGCAATCTCTCAGACGCCTAATGAGGGAATGTGAAAGAAACCTACGTACTCCGTAGCCTACGAGAGAGCGAATGGAAATGCGAATGTCATAGAATAAATTCCGACGATAAGAGAACAGTATACTGATTCGTATTATATTTTTTGCCGCAATGCCGTTCCTTCAGTTTGAGGGATGGAACAACAACAAAACTCCGACTGCTGGGCCTTTTCTTTTTTCCTATCTATGCTGATAGCCTTGATAGGCTATTTTAGCTTCACCCTAACGTGTAGGTGCTCACGGGGCTCAAGCCGGAGTGTTGCTAACACTGGCCCTAGCAAGAGCAGTGTTTCGCAAAATCTACCACCGGATCGGAAACGCGACCCACTGAGAAGATGCGGCGAAAAACTCAATGGGCTGTAACTGTGGGTTAATTCGCTCGTCGAGCCCTTCTTCGCAAGCGACGGTTTCGACGAGGACGGTAACCGGTGCTTGTGGTACCTAAAAGCACCGTTAATGGATCAGGAGTAATGACGTGTTACTGCTGAGCCTAGAGTCGCTCGTTCGATTCCCGTTTCGGACAAACACTTGTGTGAAGGACACGTCTGTTTGCTATGTGTCTGGTTTTTTGAATATTTACGTATGTATTTAACTGTATGTTTGTTATTATGTTAATTATTGTTGTTCTCATAGTACAGGGAATCCTATTTGGGTGTCAGACTTGTTACAAAATATACAGCTTATGCTTCGACGTCACACCCCAATCTGAATGGTAGCATTCACGTTATACATCAGTGGGAGAGTAGAGAAAGCATTAGTGAAATAACTTTCAGTCTTATATCTCAAATCAGGTCTTTGGTTTTGAACTCGTCTGCAACTAAAAAATGTCAAAACCTCACTCGAGGAACAAGTGTTTTTAACAAATCCCTCGGTGGCCTCTTGACGTGAAAGTGTTGAGAAATCGTAAATATTAGAACGTTCATTAAAATAACTTGAAGAGTTTTTCACTGAAAAAGGCTTTTTCATTTATTTTCAACTCAAGCTCTAACGTAATATTTTTAGCATTGGCGCCTTGAAATAATTGTATGAATGCCTATTTGTTCTTTTTTTTTCAAGGCCTATGTAGATAGGGCGTGTAATGTCGGCCTAATTCTGAGTTATCACCGTTTTGAGTTCATCAGAATTACCAAGGGAACTGCGAAAACGTATTGTTATGAAAACTCCTTTTTGTATAACCTAAATGAGATTAGTTAGCAGAATCCAAGGATTTCACAACGTGCATATCATGTTATGATCATTGATCTACTGAAGACGAATTACCTTCGCCCTTCAAAAGAAATAGGCAGGATGGTGCTACCCTATAATAACCTTATCGCCAGTAAAGGTAGGTGTAGAAGGAATCTCGTAACTATTTGACATCACGAGTTGTTTATTAGTTATTGGCACTGACATACCACATATTCCACGCTCGATTACCAGTCGGGTTCCGTACTTTTTATTTTAGGGCTTGTATTTTTTTTTTTTTTTATTGCTTAGATGGGTGGACGAGCTCACAGCCCACCTGGTGTTAAGTGGTTACTGGAGCCCATAGACATCCATAACGTAAATGCGCCACCCACCTAAATAAGTTATCGGGTTTATCTGAGCAACAAGAAAATAAATTAAATATATGTCAGAATGGAATAGTGAGAAGCGTATTTGGAGTAAGAAAAAAGTATAAAACAGAACTAAAAAAGATCAAAGGAAAAACTAAATTTGTAAAAGTTTAATCAATATGCAGAAAATTAAAATTGTGCTGGACGGGACGGGACATATGCTGAGGGAAAAGAAAGAGAAACGGACCAGAATAATAACGGAATGGTACCTTAGAGAAAAGAGAAGAACTAGAGAAGACAACTAAAGCGATGGGAAGACGATTTGAAGCAAGTAGCTGGGCCACGATACGTACAGCAAAGGACAGAAGAAAATGGAAATGCTTAGAGGCCTTTGTCGCAAGACGTTTTAGTTCAAGTTGATTTTATATTTTTCTTACCTCTATTTAAGTTAAACTGTAACAGCAATAAAGTCTTATTTATTTATTTATATGAGTTATCGATTTTAGTAACGCAAGAGAAAATAACGGGTTGGGGCAGTTAAATGTGTATTTTATTTTGTACTTCACGTCCTATCTGTATCAAAATATTCTGTGACGTATACGGGAGAGGGAAAATTCGAAAAAACCGCACTCAGTCACGGCGACAGCGATCCTTTGCATAGCCACAAAGGACCAGTGCATTGTGTTTCAAGTATTACTCCGGAGTGTACCGAGTTAGGATTCAATCTATAAGCTTATAGCGTTATACAAAAAAAAAGCTACATAATATTGCAGAGTCGAGGTGCAGGCTCGGTTGAATCGAAGCGAACATTCTTTGTCTGACTTAGGAAGAGTGAAGACACCTCGGTATTGTAATGCCGTTTTGTGTTACGAACCATAGGCCCACTATATAAAAAAAACTGAGGACATCAGCCCTTCTGCGACATATATCATTTAAACGAGATTGTATATCGTATTTGTGAAATTAGTTTAAAATGGTAAAATGAAAACTGTGAGAAGAAGCCATACAAGAAAACATGACCACAAATTCATAGTTTGGTTCGCTATTAACTAAAGATGAGTATGCTATAGGATTTCAGTTCAGTTCAGATCTTCAGGTATCGTATCAGTTCAATC
Organism: Bombyx mandarina; assembly: GCF_003987935.1. The sequence goes on from NW_021011533.1 coordinate 246,901, forward strand.
AGTTTCGGTGGTTCCTTATTAAGCTACACAGGCAATACAACTCACTATCCAAATTTTCTCTTGGCCCCTACATACTAGAATGGCAGCTATTTGCATTTGCAGGCCCCTGAGCTGCGAAATAAAAAAACCAAAATGGCTGCCAGTCTAGTATGGAGGGGCCAAGAGAAAATTTGTGATTTGTCGATAAAAATCCCCATATTTTGCCCTCCTTAAGTCTCCGACACTGGTGTACGGACACATTCTATAATATTATGTCAGATCCTTATCATTATGTCAGAATAGATGCGCCCTTGCGCACGCTCTTAACTAAACATTTAATACGAGATCTATAATACATTATTTTTGCCATAAAAGTGAACGAGCTCACGACCCACCTAACGTTAAGTGGCTGCCCAAATCCATAGGCATCATAATGTAACGCAATTCAACTAAGACACTATATACAAAATGTTTCACCACTTCGACATAAACAAAAGGTTGGCTCTCTCATGCATTGGACCATTCGTAAGACGATCGTCCACAGTCTTTGAACCCTCGGGGCATTGAAACCTAACCATGCAAATTATGAGTTATATATACCGGAGGCGGGTCCCATGAAACATATCGTATTTCATCCTTATGTATTTACATTCGTGGATGTTTGCATTTTTCTTTTTCTTAGAAATATTGTGGTATTTAAAGATATTACTTATTTTTCTTTACGGGTGCTGCGATTAAGATATTTGAACGGCAAAAGCTCTGCTCAGACTTTGTTAGTTTATTAACTGTTTGGCTGCTTATTGGGTGATTTAAAAAAGAAAAAAATCATTTATTTGCCAAGCATAGTCAAAATGAGTTATTACATAAGTTAAAAGCAGCGTGCATGCTTTGTCATTATTTGACATGCGAATTTTAGTGCAGTGCAAGATATTATAATATTATATAATTTACCATTCATTCATCCATAATTCAACTAATAATTAAAAAATCCATTAATTTTCAATGTCGTCCATAAGAAAATCATTTATGTGATAATAATTTTCACTAATAACATTATCTTTTAGTTTTTTTCTTAAAATGAAAATCGTCTAAGTCTATTAATTTCTTTGGTAATTTATTAAATATCCTAACGCTCATACCTAATATACTGTTAGTCTTTAATGTAGTTTTGGATTTTGGAAAACATGGGTTTATCGTCGCGTCGATTTCTGTTTGCCACATTAGAAGACATCTTGGTGAATCTATTGGGACAAGTTTTAACAAAAGATGCAACTTCGTATATAGTATAGAGTGTTCGAAGTTCACTCTTTTTTATGCGACTTCTCCATAACCTTTGGTAGTAGCGTGCAACACAGCACGTACCACCGGCCACTAAAAAGACTCTTGAGTCTTGGCTTGCAGGGTTCTCTGGGGTTCCTGCCGAGAAGCCGACATGCCGTCTAGTTTGAGACGCGAGAACCCCGTTATATAAACAATTTAGAGGAAAACAGCAGGATAGCGACGCATTATGATGTCCATAGGCCTCGATGGTCTTCCAAAACCGACTGAGTCATAGGTCTCGTAGTCGTAGTCGTAGGTCGTAGGTCTGAGTAATTACTGATGGTAGGACCTCTAGTGAATCCGCACGGGTAGGTATCACCACCCTGCCTATTTCTGCCGTGAAGCAGTAATGCGTTTCGGTTTGAAAGGTGGAACAACCGTTGTAACAATCCTGAGACCTTAGAACTCATATCTCAATGTGGGTGGTGGCATTTACATTGTAGATTTCTATGAGCTCCGGTAACCATTTAACACCAGGTAGACTGAGGGCTCGTCGCCATATAAGAATTTAAAAAAACTCAGTTGCCTATCTAAAACGATACAGATTAAATGTTTGGCACGTAAAAGAGAAGTATGTTTCTCTCTGTTTAGTTTCTCAAGTGCAAAATAATTTTACAAAACACATTTTCCAAATAACACGAATACTCAGAGAACTTCTTGGAACGTTGGATGAAATTTCTCGAATAATAATATTCAGTATGGAGGAAGGATCCTAGAAAATACGTGATAAACAACAAACGCCACTTTATTAGATCATTGACCGGATGTGGGTGAACTCCTTGGTTATTTTTCGAAGCTTCCTTTTATGACAGATAGATTAAATTACGGTAAACCTGATTTTTAAGAGACTATCACAGACAACAGATGTTACAGCACGTATTATTCACAAATGGAATGTATTCGTGAACATTGTAGCGTATTTATTAGCATACATTGTAGAAACGGAATTCAAGACGTGCTCCTTATCTAATCTATAACCATAACGCTACAACAACATTACTGATGGTACAGCACATTGCTGACGCGGTGATACTTTTTATTCATTCCGATAGAGGCACCCGTCACGTGCGGACGTGCCCATCGACCACTCGATCGCCCGGCCTTTGTTCGCCCGGCTTTTGTTAGCCCGGCCATTGTTCGCGCGGCTTTTGTTAGCCCGGCCATTGTTCGCGCGGCCTGTGTTCGTGGTACACCTGCCGACCAAGTGTTTTTTCCTGGAAGTTTTTATTTGTTTTGTTTCCTTTCGTTATTTCTGTGTTCGTGGTACATCTGCCGACAAACTGCTTTCCTGGAAGTGTATAATTGTTTTGTTTCTTTTTGTTATTTCCGTTTTGTTGTGTTTTTTCTTTGTCCTGTAGTAATCGTGCCGCATCGCCACCTGTGTTCAATAGAACCGCTCAGGTGCGAGAAGTTGGGGCCTCGCCGCAAGGCGAGTGTCTTCAAGACCCGGGGCCGCCCCACCTGGGCACTCAGTGATCATGGACGCTGTGTTCGCGGAATTCCTCCGACTTCGTCATCCACAGCTCGCCTCAGAGTTTCTGGCTTTCAAGGCCAATCACACTGCGAGCTCTCTCGAAGACTCCGCCGTGCTCGCTGCTCCTGCGTCGCCTGTACCTGCGTGCAAAGCTTCTACATCGAGCACCGCAACCTCCGTCGTGCCTGCCGTTCCCGCGTCGCCTATACNGTAGTAGATTCATTCGCGAAACAATTGCTCTTGAGTTGTTAGGTCTCCTTCGGAGGCGCTCGGGCAGTTGTTAGCAAATCCCACCCCTCTTGGCTGAGCCTTTGCTCGCCCACCTGTCCTGGTGAAACTGGAAAGGCCTTCGGGCCACCAGTAAACTTTCAATCATAAAAAAAAAAAAAAAAAAAAAAAAAAAAAAAACTTTTTATTGCCATAGTACCTACATAGTGCTAAATTGCTGCCACTTACCTTCCACTTATCACCGCCATGTCTACATCTGGGATTAATGTTAGACAATATAAATTAGACTCCAACCCATTTTTCAAGGAGCGTGGCGCCAATATAGAGAGAAACTAAACAAAAACTACTTTATAAAGTTTGCAACAGTAGCGGCATCTAGTGCCCAATAGCGGAAATATAGAAAACCACAAACGTGAGTAGCACTAGCGGTGACTGGTGGTAAGACGTCTTACGTCTTGTGAGTCCGCACGGGCAGGTACCACCACCCTGCCTATTTCTGCCGTGAAGCAGTAATGCGTTTCGATTTGAAGGGTGGGGCAGCCGTTACAACTATACTGAGACCTTAGAACTCATATCTCAAGGTGGGTGACCGCATTTACGTTGTAGATGTCTACGGGCTCCAGTAACCACTTAACACCAGGTGCGTGGGTAATCCAGGTAATGCGTTTTGGTTTGAAGGGTAGGGCAGCCGTTGTAACTAAACTGAGACCTTAGAACTTATATCTCAAGGTGGGTAGCGACATTTACATTGTAGATGTCTATGGACTCCCAGGTGGACTGTGAGCTCGTCTATCCATATATGCAATAAAAATAAATAAATAACAGGCATAAGTCTTATCTTAATCTCATCCGTCTTGGCTAAGCAGCAAGAGACCAACCGCGATCTTCACATCCCAAAAATGGAAGACCTTGTCCAGTCCCAATAAATAATTTGTTTCAAGGACAAAGATTTTCGTGTGACTATCGTCTCATCTACGAGCCGTCTTCAACAAACACACAGCTTATAGCTTCTATTCTGTGTAAGCGTCTTTAGTCTCGTTTTAAGCAAACTTTATTTTGTGCTCGAAGCTCGTGTCCGGAATCCGAAACAAACGGAACGTAGAAAAGCTCGCTCGAAACTTTCGATGCACTTTTTCGTTAAGAGTTTTTGTGTATCTTTAGAATTTGCTGGTCTCTAAGATTCCATGAGACGCTTCGTTTTAACTATTAACATTGACTATTTGAAATGCTTCTTGAGATGACTCGCGCTTGCTATCGACTTTGTTACTATAATACATACCAACACAATCGAATAAATAATTAAATTTACCAAGCTTAATTTCAATCAATGATAAGTGGTTAACGAGAAACCGACAGAAGAGAATGCATTCGCATGACTTCACTCTTCACGTCCACACCAAAGAGTCAGATCAGTCAGTCAGTCAGTCTTACCTTTCCTTTTTTCCTACCTAAGCTGATGATTGAGAGACCATATTATCAGCATCACCGGGCGAGTAGATGAGCTCATGGAGTTCAAACCTGATGTTGTCGCTAACGTGAACCCTAGCAAGAGCAGTGCTTCGCAGAATCTACCACCGGATTGGAAACGCGACCCACTGAGAAGATCCGGCGAGAAACTCAGTGGGCTGTGTCTTGGGGTTAATTCGCTCGTCAAGCCCTTCGCCGCAAGCGACGGGTTCGACGAGGGCGGTGACCGGTGCTTGAGGTACCTAAAAGCACCGTTAATGGATCGGGAGGATCCGTAATGACGTGTTTTGGGCTCAAATTAACATAACGTTCCGTATTTGTGCACTTATACAGCACATTGTGCATGACAAGCGAATATATTTTAAAACAATTTGCTGCTCAGACGGGGCGCGGAGTGAAATTTAATTATGTTAGTTAAACAAATTAAGCTATGTCCTGTTAAATTTTTAGTGTATAGATATTGCAGTCAGTACATTCGCCCACGTTAAAGATATCACATATTAACGCTTATGTGATGTTCAGATTACCAAAACCTATACACGTCGCCATGTGAATGTCACCCATCTTGAGCAGTGATGCGACCAGATCCCATGGTCCTGCTTCACGCATTTGTCTTGTATTTTGGTTACGAGATAAATAGAAAAAATCCACTTTATACTGGTGGTAGGACCACTTTTGAGTCCGCACGGGTAGGTACCACCGCCCTAATGCAGTAATGCGTTTCGATTTGAAGGGTGGGGCAGCCGTTCTAACTATACTGAAACCTTAGAACTTATATCTCAAGGTGGGTGGCGCATTTACGTCGTACATGTCTATGGGCTCCAGTAACCACTTAAAACCAGGTGGGCTGTGAGATCGCACACGCATCTAAGCAATAAAAAAAACCTAGATCCCAAATATTTCAGTAACTCGGACCAGGAGTCCAACTCAGACGTCGCGGCATAACTAGCTCAATTGTATATTTCTCAATCGTCAAATAAAATACAACTTGAAATAAAATAAAATTTGATAATAACACAAACCCGGAACTTAATTTGTTTATTAAGCTATTGCATAGCTTTTATCACGGGCTTTGATCGCGGCGACCGAATCAAGAAATTACGTAACGAAAATAAAACCTAACACCCCCACTCCGCCTACCATGTAGCTCGCGTTCAACACATTCACACATTGCGCTTGTGTAGTTTTTGTGAATAAGCGCGCGGCGTGACGTCGCACTGCATGCTCATCATGAAAAGTCTACCCATCTCTCTCTAGCGCGGTCTAGCTTATCAGTGTGAAGGAGACAGTTAATGTTTTGCTTTTGGTAATGTTTATAAATATAGCGTGGTCTTATTTTATTATTATTTTAATATTAAATTATTATTGTCTAATTATAATTGCATAAGATCATAAAAAATGCTATGCAGTAGCTTTACCGCGCTTTACCGTAGCTTTTTTAATACTAAAAGTACCGTGCGCTGTGAATTTCAAAACCTTCCGGAAACTTCCATTGCCAAGTTGTTCTTGATAATGGAGCAACGATTTAATTGTTGTGTTAATTAATTCCTTTACATTGTAAAAATCAAAGTATACATTTATTTTAATGTATTTATTTCTTTGTCTGTAACCGTGATATCGGAGCTAAGTAGTTACCTGGGCTTATGGACATCACGACATAAATGTCATTACTCATTTTGATACTCGAAATCTATATCTCGATTATATAGTAATGTTACGCGCTGGGGTTCGGGATAAATGAAAAATCTACCGAAGTACAAGACAAGTTAACATTGTATTAGCACTTACAACACTTAAAACAAACACTTTAAAATTCTCAATTCGTTTCTTCCGTTTCGCTTCAGGTGATCCGTTCGCTGTTTCGCTTCGAGTAGTTCCGATTACTAACTGACTGCGTGCCATCTCTGTAACGTTTTTATAGCCACATCCCTAGAATTATCTAGAATTTTCCACACAAGTCGAGTACTGTGCTTCCGCCATCTGACAATAGATGGCGTTGTACTTCTCGAGCGCTCTGGATGCTACTAGATCCTTCGATATTCGTTCGGCTATTCGGCGATAGATGACGTTAATTATAATTTTGATTTTCATTACCTTGTTAAACTTTTGAAGTTAAGCACGTATTTTATTAGTTTTTTATATCTGCTTGCAGGGTTTGAACGAAGGGTATGTTCGGATCGATCGATACGAGAGCACAAGGCTTCTTATCCTCTAAGCCTCCGTCGCGGAGGCGGTCTTTAGGGGTCTTTAGGTGTCAAAAGTGCAATAGAAAACTACACGGCCAATTGTTGGGTTATTGATTAACTATTTTTTAACATATCCTGTCAACGTTTGTCGGATTTATCCAATTGACAACGTTTCGTCTGTGACATGTCGATCTATCAGGCGCATTGATAAATGTGAATAATGCCAACGATTGCCATGTATATTATGTCTAAAACTAACAGAAAATCATTAAAACCGATCTATTCTACGAAAAGATTAATAAGAATATACAACACAACACGTGTATAAATATGTCAACAGTCCTACAATACTTAGACATGATAGGGGTGGGGTACCCTTAAAACTGTTCTGACATATCTATACATATAAATAAAATTGGAGTGTCTGTTTGTAATATTAAAATAACCGCTTTTTAATACATGCATATGAATATATATACGGTAGATACACCAAATTAACAAAATAACATTTTTTACGATTTTTGTCTGCCTGTCTATTTGTCTGTTTGTTTGTTTGTTCCGGCTAATCTCTGGAACAACTAGACTGATTTTGACGAGACTATCACTGGTAGGTAACTGATGATATAAGGAGTAACCTAGGCTACTTTTTTAGACTAGCTTCGCCCCGTGGCGTCAACCGCGGGTAACATGGCGGGACTCAGCTATCAATAATATAATTTAATGTTTCCGAAGCGAAGCGAGGGCGGGTCGCTAGTCCTCAATATGATGTGCACACAAAGTGGGGTATTTGATAAAGTATTGTGTTACCGTTGAATGAAATTTCATCTGCCTGTTAAAACGTAAAGGGTTGATGAGAGGCCTCAGGGATAGGCATCGGCTTAGTGGTGCCCCTTGGATTGCCGATGTCCGTGAACTGGTCTGCCATTTTAAGAAAAAAAAGAGCGCTGTATTTACGTATGTATTCTCGACTAACTTTTGCTCAAACTTGCGTCGAACTCTTCTAGCTAGGAAATTACTGCAGCAAAATAATTGAGTCACTTTTTTTTTTTTTTTTTTGGGATAGGAGATTGCTGTTGGCTGATGAGACTTTCCAGTTTCACCAAGGCAGGGGGGCGAGTACCGGCTCAGCCCGAATGTAAGGGATTTGCTTACAATATCAACTACCGGATCGGAGTCGCGACCCGCTGAGAAGATCACGAAATATCAAGAATAGATATCATGTCGAAGTCTTCCCGGGTCCCTATGCCTGATCCTAGCATTTGCAACTGCACGTATCTAATAAAAATGTCAAGGGATCTGGTGGAACCACATAAGAGTTAGAAATATGTCAACAAACTATACACAGTCAGATGTAAATTAAATAAGTAAACTAAAAGATTCCTGTTAAGGTCGTCAGCACTGCGCCAGGTTCAGTACTAAACATTGGAAGATGGCTCGTCTATCCGTCCTTTGATTACAATTATACGAACGTAGAACTAAAATTAAATATAAATTACTAGTGGTAGGGTGTCTAGTGATCGCACGGATCTGGTGGTAACACCGCCCTACCCATTTCTGCCGTGAACCAGCGTTTCGGTTTCACTTCGGTAACTATACTTGAGACCTTAGAACATTCCGATAGAGGCACCCGTCACGTGCGGACGTGCTCATCGACCACTCGTTCGCCCGGTCTTTGTTCGCCCGGCCATTGTTCGCGCGGCCTGTGATCGTGATACATCTGCCGACCAAGTGTTTTTCCTGGAAGCTTTTATTTTTTTCGTTTTAGTTATTTTTGTGTTCGTGGTACATTTGCCGACAAAGTGGTTTCCTGCAAGTATTTATTTGTTTTGTTTCTTTTTGTTATTTCTGATTTGTTTTGCTTTTTCTTTGTCCTGTATTCAATACCACCTGTGTTCAATAGAACCGCTCAGGTCCGAGAAGTTGGGGCCTCGCCGCAAGGCGAGTGTTTTCAAGACCCGGGGCCNTCGCGATTCCGATCCGGTAGTAGATTCATTCGCGAAGCAGCTACTCTTGAGCTGTTAGGTCTCCTTCGGAGGCGCTCGGGTAGCTGTTAGCAAATCCCACCCCTCCTGGCTGAGCCTTTGCTCGCCCACGTGTCCTGGTGAAACTGGAAAGGCCTCCGGGCCACCAGTAATCTTTCAATCATAAAAAAAAAAAAAAAAACCTTAGAACTTATATCTCAAGGTGGGTGGCGCATTTACGTTGTGTATGTCTATGGGCTCCAATAACCACTTAACACCAGGTGGACTGTGAGCTCGTCCACCCATCTAAGCAATAAAAAAAACCTATATAAGCAATTAAAAAATATTATTTCGACGCTCATGAAATGTGGCCTACGTTTTTTTGTAAGCGATCCCTTTTATGACTTTGTCGGTTTTCATAAAACTAAGTATTATACCATCACTAAATAAGAGAATATCACAACCAGATCAGATTGTTTGTTTAATTTATTTTTAGATTAGCTTTTATATTAGGATATGCGGGAAACAAAAATTTACTTATCATACGCGTTACGCGCTGAAGCTCGCGATAAATAAAACTTTCATCGAAGTACAAATTAAAACTCTATTTAACACATGAAACACCCAAGATATACTTCACAATGCCCAATTCACTTCTTCGCTTCAGGTAACCCGTTCGCTGTTTCGCTTCGAGTAGAGCTGATTATTAATTTCTTCATTTCATCTCTGCAACGCTTTTATAGTCGACATGACACGTTTACAATTATTTCCCGATCTATTAACGGTGCTTTTAGGTATCTCAAGCACCGGTCACCCATAGACACAGGCCACTGAGTTTCAGGATCTTCTCGGTGGGTCGCGTCTCCGATCCGGTGGTAGATTCTGCGAAGCACTGCTCTTGCTAGGGCCAGTGTTGGCAACACTCCCAGTTTGAGCCCCGCGAGGTCAATTACACGTCAAGGAGAAGCTGAAATAGCCTCTCAAGGCTATCAGCATGGGTAGAAAAAAAAAATCGAGAGAATTTCCAATACTACTAGTCGATATACGTTTTTGCTACTTGACAAGAGATGGCCATACACTTCTCGAGCGTTCCCGATAATGCTATAGTTCTATTGATATTCGTTTTCGCTATTTGATGACAGATGGCGTTACTTTTACCGGCTATAAAAATAGTTTAATTCAAAATCCTGTATTAATATAACATAAAAGATAATAAAATCGATACGCTTCGGTGTGAATAAAGTAAGCACTCTGCTTTCGAATGCAAACTTGTATTGTAGCGAACGCGGAATGGAATTGTCGGGGGCTTTGGGTCGCGTCTAGATTCATATTTTTCAATTTTATCATTCGTGGCTCCCTCGCTACGGTGTAAAGCATGTTTCGGATTTTTAGTTGTGAAGAATTTATGAACATTGAACGTGTTATATTCGAATTTCTCTTGAAATATTTTGAACAAAGACTGGTCTGGTAAGGCGTATGTTTAAAAAAATATTTCTTTATAGCTTTTTTCCTCAAGCCCATACCATTATCAATGTCCATTCACTCCTAAGAAAATATCAAATTACATAGACACAGCCCACTGAGTTTCTCGCCGGATCTTCGCAGTGGGTCGCGTTTCCGATCCAGTGGTGGACTCTGCGAAGCACGGCCCTTGCTAGGGCCAGTGCTAGGAACACTCCCGGTTTGAGCCCCGTTTGGTCACCTACACGTCAAGGAGAAGCTGATATAGCCTCTCAAGGCTATCAGCATAGGTAGGAAAAAAAATTTGATCACTTGTACATAATACCTACATTGCTTTCATAACATTTTTAGAAAATTGTAATGCTCTTTGATTTGAACAATGGGAAGACCCCAATGACGTACTGATTACAAGAGGCTCCGTTAATCTCTTAACATCGGGTGGCCCACTTACAACAATAACTATTTATGTTAGAAAAAAGATTAGTTGGTTAAAATAGGATCTAGGTTTATTCCTCGAGCTCTCCAGAACTAAATTAACGAGCAAATTTCAGTCCAGACACAGTCTCCACGTGCTAGTATTGAAACAAACTTCGACAGATGTCTTGGACGGGCTACTGTTGCTAACTTGATCCAGCTCTTAGCCTAAACCGGAGTTCTGTGTTATAATGTACTTCAGGAGACGAAATGTTTTTAAGTACGTTTTCTGTTAATGTCCAAATTACACAAGCTTACGATTGTTCACGAATCTCTTGTCTTAAGTTTGTACGGAAACAAATATCAAATTCTAACTACGGCAATAGCTGAAGCGTTCTAAGCCAAACGAGTTTTCACCATAGCATAGCTTCAGTGAATCAAATAAATTTCGCGACAGTACCTACTAGTTTGGTACTGGTGGTCGTTTTTGTGGTAGTACATACAGCATAACAATGAGATCCGATATGAATGGTGAAACAATCTTTATAGTATAATTGAGTGTTCGTTTCCATATCAAGGCACGTGGTGGCATTTATATTATGCCGTAGTATAGGTGAAAACTTATCACTCGACAACCACTAAACATAAATGTTTTACTTTTTTATTGCCCTTGTAGGCAGACGAGCATACGGCCCATCTGATGATGAGTGGTTATCGTCGCCCATGGACTTCCGCAATACCAATTAAAAAAAACAAACGTATCCGACGAGAAAAATAATATATTTTTTTATTGTTTAGATGGGTGGACGAGCTCACGGCCCACCTGGTGTTAAGTGATTACTGGAGCCCATAGACGTCCGCAACGTAAACGTGCCACTCACCTTGAGATATACGTTTTAAGATCTCAGTATAGTTACAACGGCTGTCCCGCCCTTCAAACCGAAACGCATTACTGCTTCACGGCAGAAATAGGCAAGGTGGTGGTACCTATCCGCGTGGACTCACAAGGGGTCCTACTACCAGTAATTATGCAAATTATAATTTTCGGGTTTCATTTTTATCACACGATGTTATTTCTTCACTCACAGGGGGTCCTACTACCAGTAATTACGCAAATCATAACATTTCGGTCCTCCTTTCTAGCTCCCAGTCTACTTTCACAACAACAGTAAAGTGCTGTATCTGTATTATGCACATGCTGCGTTAGGACAAGGGGGGGGTCGACCCCCCGGGCCCCGGGCTTTAAGCTATACGAGCGCTGTACAAGTTTCGATTGGTTATCGGATTTACTTGTATTATATTCAATGGGCTAGCTGCACCCGCGCGTAAATTTTACTCAAGGAATTCCAATTTATATGAAGACTTTAATTATAAACTATCGTATCGCTCGAGTTTTGAATAAGCATTTAGTGGCATATTAATGGCTTACGTATTCCGGAATGTATTCGACATTTATATGTCGTTTATCTATACCAATCACTACATAGTATAAAACAAAGTCGCTTTCTCTGTATGTATGCTTAAATCTTTAAAACTACGCAACGGATTTTGATGCGGTTTTTTTCAATAGATAGAGTGATTGAAGAGGAAGGTTTATATGTATAATAACATCCATTAAATAGTGGAAAAATCAGTAATAAATTACAGTTTCCGAAGCGAAGCGAGGGCGGGTCGCTAGTATGTATTATAAAGCTGAAGAGTATGTTTGTTTGAACGCGCTAATCTCAGGAACTACTGGTCCGATTTAAAAAAATATTTCAGTGTTAGATAGGCCATTTATTGAGGAAGGCTATAGGCTATATAACATCACGGTAAGACCAATACAAGTGGAGCAGCAATAAAGAATGTTTCAAAATAGGGGCTTAAATAGCTTCTTAACATTCTATAATTCAAAGATAATTTCACTTTCTACGTAAGTGAAGTGGGAGATAAAATTTAGCGTCATGCCAAACTAACTATTCCACGCGGACAGAGTCGCGGGCAAAAGCTAGTAAATCAACAATTTTATTAATTTAATTTTTTTTTCTTTTTAACCTTTTGATACTCGTTCAGATATTTGAACGAAGTTATAATGTTATTGTATTTATTGTCATTCTTGAAGCATGTGCAAATTGTTGTCTTGAAATGACATTCAAAGATACCATTAAATAGAAAACCAACACGCATACTAGTCGTGTTAAAAGCTTGGTAATAAATAGCTAATACATCGAAAAATGTAGAGTTATTTATCAATATGTAAAACCTCATATCTATAACTGAGATTCTAGTCTAGAAATAAAAATAAAACATCTTATTTCCCGGCTCAGTTAAAAAAAGCACACTGTAGTCTGTCTCGCTCTCTCAAATTCAGTAATAGACTTATTATCACTAGTGGTGCGAGACCCCGGTAGGCGAAATTCGACTATAATTAATTGAAATTATAAGTTCGTACAGTACTATAATTCTACTGTCAAAAACTATTATACTTCTATAATCACAGATTTCGCCAAGGCTACACTTTAGAAAAATATTAATAAAGACAAACAATATTTAATCTATTCCCAATTTGACCACAGAATATAAGCAATACGAAAAGTTTGACAATAAACAAATAGTATGCATGCGTGTGTGTGTCAAATACATGGTAGTGTGTGTACATAATGTTTTTTTAATAGTTTTAATGTATTTTTTATGCTAAATTAAAAAAAATATTATCTTTCTGCACTCCTTCTCTATATTCTATATAATTGTGGGAAATTTCATACTCCTCCGTCTGCGTATTTTTTTTAAAAAGGGGTACAAAATTTTTGCTTCACGTATTAATAAGATTATAATATTATGCCAGATTGGATTAGCCTCGCTTGTAGTGTGACAATATGTTTATTCCAAAGAAAAAGTAATAATATTATTGTGTAATTCATATAGGTAAATAAATTAAATCGGTATCGGCAATTAAATCGGCATTTAAATTCGGTTCATAGATACTTCAATGTACTACCTACCTATCTATTTAGGTATACTATCTACCCACTTTAGAAAGGGGCATCGAATTAGAAAAACTACACTTTTTAAAATCGTTAAAAAATAACTTCGATTGAAACAATAGGAACGTACGTACTATTATAAAGTCATATCCGATATTGATTTTAAAATTTCTTACAATATAATATAATGTAGGTACGGATTCAAGATATAATGTTTAAATGAAACCTAAGAAAATAAAAATAAAATAAGTAAGTAAATAAAAAAAAATCACATCAAAACTTTTATCGCGTATGGACCTTTGACCACAACCGCTCGTCTAACCTAAACATATCAAATATTGAATATTGAACCAAAACTAATCATATATACGTTCCAAAATCCTTGTGATTATGATAACTATAACTGACTCCGTGGTATAAAAGTCGTGGTTGTTGCTCCGAGGGTCGCGGATTCAAATCCCACATCGGGCAAACATTAGTGCAATAAACTAAAAAGTAATGTTTGCCTGGGTACTTATTATATGTGTATGTATATGTTTAAAATGCATATAAGTATGTATGCCAGTCTCTGGTACCTATAGCACAGGGAATACTAATTTGAAGCCAGATGACCGTGCGCGATTATTTTTTTATAGCTTAGATGGGTGGACGAGCTCACAGCCCACCTGGTGTTAAGTGGTTACTGGAGCCCGTAGACATCTACAACGTCAATGCACCACTCACCTTGGGACATAAGTTTTTAGGTCTCAGTATAGTTACAACGGCTGCTCTGCCTTTCAAACCGAAACGCATTACTGCTTCACGGCAGAAATAGGCAGGGTGGTGTTACCTACCCGCGCGGACTCACAATAGGTCCTACCACCAGTAATTATGCAAATTATAATTTTCGGGTTTCATTTTTATCACACGATGTTATTTCTTCACCCTGGAAATCAATCGTGAACATTTGCTGAGTACTTAATTCATTAGAAAAATTGGTACCCGCCTGGGATTCGAACACCGGTGCATCGCTCAACGCAATTGTACCGAACGTCTTATCCCTTAGGCCACGACGACATCAGGGTATTTAGGTATTTCGGTATCAGGTATCAGGGTATTTGCTTGGGTGCCTATTTATTATGTTTATGTATATATTTAAAACGCATATAAGTATGTATGTCAGTCTCTGGAACCTATAGCACAGGGAATACTAATTTGAAGCCAGATGACCGTGTGCGATTTGTTCTCAGCTACTATTATTATTATTATTTTTGGCACGGTTAATATATTTTCATAGTTGCGTTGAAACCGCTCGTCTGTTGCCTACAGAGTCAGTTGGCGATGAATTCAATCAACGCTACACATCGTTTCAATATTTCAACGGGGCCCCGACGGTGCGACCCTCGCCGTTTCATTACACAACAATTTCATGCGCAGCCAGATTCGATTCGCTACGAAACCTTCCCGTATGCACTGGGTACGCTTTTAAAAAAATACGCGGTTTTTTTTTGCCACTTTTGCTAACAGCGTTTATAATTGATATTCTGCGTTGCTGGTTTGTTTGATAATTTTTTTTTTATTGCTTAGATGTGTGGACGAGCTCACAGCCCACCTGGTGTTAAGTGGTTACTGGAGCCCCTACACATCTACAACGTAAATGCGCCACACACCTTGAGATACAGTTCTAAGGGTCTCAGTATAGTCACAACGGCTGCCCCACCCTTCAAACCGAAACGCATTACTGCTTCACGGCAGAAATAGACGGGGCGGTGGTACCTACCCGTGCGGACTCACAAGAGGTCCTACCACCAGTAATGCGATTAAATTGCGATTTGAGGTTTACAGAGGACCCGTTTCAGACGGATAATTAGATGTCAATAAATAAACTGACCATACCGGTCAATTCATATCCGACTCAAGCGAAGGGGCAACGAAAAGCCGCCGTCGCCCGAGACATGTCAAGAGTTTGACAAGCGAATTAGCCCATAGACACAAACCACTGAGTTTTTCGCTTAATCTGCTCAGTGGGTCGCTATTCCTATCCGGTGGTAGATTCTGCGAAGTGCTGCTTGCTAGGGCCAGTGTTTTTATTATGATTTATTACTTAGGTGGGTGGACGAACTCACCTACCTGGTGTTAAATGGTTACCGAAGCCCATAGACATCTACAGCGTAAATGCCGCCACCCTCCTTGAGATCAGTTCTAAGGTCTCAGTATAATTACAACGGCTGCCCCATCCTTCAAACCGAAATGCATTACTGCAGATTCACAGCAGCAATAGGCAGTGTTAACAAACTCTCCCAGATTGAGCCCCGTGCGCTCACCTACCAGCCATAGCGTGTCTGGAATAGCTCCTTACGCCACCAGCGAATAGGTATGGGAAATAAAACAAATTTTGTTGCGTAAGTAATAGTTATATAGCTGACAATTAGAATGAGGAATGAATGAAATGACAATGAGGTTGTTAAGAGAGTTTTAGATATGAATGTAGAAGGCTTTAGAGAAAGAGGTAGACCTAAGAAAAAATGGATGGATTGTGTGAAAGACAATATGTATGAGAGGGGAGTAAGCGAAGAAATGGTATATGACAGAGGAGTATGAAAGGAAAAATCTTGTTGCCCCTACCCCAGGTGACGGGGAGAAGGGCAGGAGAATAATAATGTTACGCCAGTAAGAGTAAAACCATCTACCGCTTTATAGTCGAACGAATATCTAGTAGAACCTAGAACGCTCGAGAAGTACGCCATCTATTGTCAGATAGCGGAAACACAATACTAGAAATGTGTGGAATATTCTCGATAATTTCAGGGATGTGGTATCACTATAAAAGGCTATAAAAGCGTAGTAGAGATGGCACGCAGTCAGTAATCGGAACTACTCGAAGCGAAACAGCGAACGGATCACCTAAAGCGAAGCGGAAGAAGCGAATTGAGAAATTTAAAGTGTTTGTTGAGTGTTTTAAGTGTTCTAAGTGTTGAATACAGTTTTAAGTTGTACTTTGTTGAAATTTTATTTATCCCGAACCCCAGCGCGTAACAATAATAATGATATGGCTCCATGGCCCTTTTATCAAACAAAATTGTTTAATGTTTGTAATTTAATTGTATAATCAGAATATGTACTTTAAAATAACAGTAACTGTTACTGGTCTCTCACTAGCGCATCACCTAAATACCATTCTCGTTCACAAAGTCCTAGCCGTACCGAATTTCAACCTTAAACAACTTTTCGTATTTATCATTCTGTTTGACAATGCCTTTATTGTGCGTGATATTGTATGTTTTTTTATTGCCTAAAACTTTGTCTTGTTAGATTGTAGCCGAGTATTCTTCAACTACAAAAAAGATATATGTAGTATTACTTGTTCTGTGACCGGAAGATATCGAAAATTAGTTTTATACTCGGAACCTGTAAATATGTATTCTGACAGTTTATAAATGTGTATATCTTATATATGAAGTCGTCGTGGCCTAAAGGATAAGACGTCCGGTGCATTCGTATGAAGCGATGCACCGGTGTTCGAATCCCGCAGGCGGGTACCAATTTTTCTAATGAAATACGTACTCAACAAATGTTCACGGTTGACTTCCACGGTGAAGGAATAACATCGTGTAATAAAAACCAAACCCGCAAAATTATAATTTGCGTAATCACTGGTGGTAGGACCTCTTGTGAGTCCGCACGGGTAGGTACCACCACCACGCCTTTTTCCGCCGTGAAGCAGTAATGCATTTCGGTTCGAAGGGTGGGGTAGCCGTTGTAACTATACTGAGACCTTATAACTTATATCTCGAGGTGGGTGGCGCATTTACGTTGTAGACGTCTATGGGCTCCAGTAACCACTTAACACCAGGTAGGCTGTGAGCTCGTCCATCCATCTAAGCAATAAAAAAATGAAATAAAATAAAAAAATTATATTTATATATTTCTTCTGTGCGTGTGTTTGTCAGTGAACTCCTCCTAAACGGCTGGACCGATTTTAATGAAATTTTCTGTGTACCTTCAGGTGGATTCGAAAATGGTTTAGATTTACAAATCAGCCCGGCAGATGGCACTGCAGTCTGTATCTACGTTTGCCGGGCCAGCTAGTATATTTATTAAATTCGATATTAAATTTAAATTTTGCACTCTCCGTTTCTTTCAAATGAATCGCATATCTTAAACTTTAAAGTATGCGATTCAATTTCAAGGCTGAAATTATTAAAATCTAAACTGAAAAATTACAATTCTTCAAGTGCATTTTTGGCGTTTACCAAAGAACATGAATTTTGTATTAAGCCACTTTAGTTCTAAAGGTGCAATATAAAAATATCCAGTTACGTAAGCCTTTTTGTGACGCGATTACGTGACCGCTGTTTTTTTAAACCTAGCCTTGATAGGCTATTTCAACGTAACCCTAACAAGTAGGTGAGCTCACGGGGCTCAAACCTGTTGACATTGCTAACACTGGCCCTAGCAAGGGCAGTGCTTCACAGAATCTACCACTGGATCGGAAACGCGATCCACTGAAAAGATCCGGCGAGAAACTCAGTGGACTGTGTCTGTGGGTTACTTTACTCGCTAAGCCCTTCATCGCAAGTAACGGATTCGACGAGAACGATGACCGGTGCTTGAGGTACGATGACGACGACGACGATGACCACTCACCATCAGAAGCATCTTTTGCACCTCTACAAAGGAATTTCTTTAAAAACCTACATTATTTCAAGCTTAAGTGTACGTTTAATCTATACTAATATTATAAAAAAGAAAGATTTGTTTGTTTGTATTGAATAGGCTCCGTAACTACTGAACCGATTTGAAAAATTCTTTCACTGCTTGGATGCTACACTATTCCCGAGTGAGATAGGCTATAATCTTTTTTGAAAAAAATTAGGGATCCTTACTAAAACTCCAATAATGTAACCCAAGGTGTAAAAAAATTACCTATAATATTCTTTACATCGCGTGCCCTGCGAAAACTATTGATGATAGGATAAAATAATGTTCTACGACTTTGTAGAACACATTTTTATTTACAAAAAGTGTCGCGGCAGCATATGTCTAACTATTAGAGTTATGCCGCAATAAGTGTTCTTTTATTTCAAAAAATAAAACAACTTCAAATAAATATCGTTGAAATTTTTGTTAAAGACCCGAGCGGAGCCGGAACGGGCCGCTTGTTATTTTATAAGTTTTTTTGTCCAGAAACACTAGAAAATTGTATTGTGGGACTATTGAATGTGCCATGTACGTATCAACAACAGCTTAGCTATAGATTAATGTCCAATTACGCTTAACTTGGACCTGTCTCGATCATACTAAAACAGCTTAGAATAAAATGTCAATAGAAATATGTTGTACCCATCAGATTATTTCAAACACGTTAAGCTTAATTTTTTGTTTTGATGTTTTTTTTATCCAAATCGCGGGACAAAAAATAGCAAAAAAATGTCAATAGCATACGAGATTATTTTATTGCCTTCATAGGTAGCGAGCGTATGGCGAACATTGTGATGGGTAGTACCATTTTCTTATGGAAACCAGAAATTTCGAAGTCATAGCCACTGCCTAGCGCTTAGTACACTCCACAACTTTCACTTGTTGTCGTCTGGTTCGTGTACGCCTTTATGAAGGCTGTTGGGGCGTGAATCGAAACACAGTGGAACGTGTATTTAAGACTTTTATAGGGTTTAATAACATATAGTTAAAGAAAACAGATGTCTACGTATATAGCACAAGAGTGATACGAGCCGGTGACGGCGTGCGACTAACTTATGCAGTAATCATCAATCTCAACCAAACAACACTATACCAGCACGGCTCATGATCTTCGCCTATTTTAACAAAGGTCTCAAATATAATAAGTGTATAATCTATGAACAAAGGCATTGATTGAAAATACTGTCACATCCACCCTCGTTCCATTTCATTTTGAATTAAATCACCTGTCATGTCTCTGTCTTAGTCTAAGTCCAGTCATTGTAGGTCGTATTTCCTGTCAAAGAGGTTGCACACCACGACAACTGAGGAGGGAAGTTCAGCCCAAAACCAGACGGCGTGTGGCGAAAAAGCTCCCCGAAAACGGACTTTGGATGAACGCACTAACAGAGAGTACTCAGTGGCAAATAAAGTATTAAATTGACGCAAATACTTTACTTAGTACTAGTATAAGCGCTTATTCTGGCAGCACTTCAGATGCACAGTTGTGCGTGTCGTGAAATATTTCGGATTGCATGCGTACCCTCGGCCATTAGGGAATGTGCGAGCATTCCAATTAGGGGAACACATGGTGCAGGCCATTTGCGCTGTCAGATTATTAGGGTGTAATTCATACGTGAAAAGTTATTTCGAATCTTTATCTATGGTTATAAGTGGGGCGACCTTGAAGGATGTTGAGGTTCGTGGATACTGTATGTTGAGGATATCTAAATAGCGGGCTGCGTGTTCAATAAAAGTCTTGTCGAGCCAAACTATGACGTATATTCAAATATGGAATTACACTTATAGTTTACAGTTTATATCGTTATTTTTTTTTTGCACAACACGTTTTATCGCGTTCCCTTAGTTTGTATACCGCGCTAATTGAGGGAGGTGATTTTAGGAAATTTTAAGTAAGTTTTCCGGCACCCGTGTGCTTAGGGCCGTGATTGTGCACATTAGGTGCACTCGTCTATTCTAGATGGCTTTTGCGGAATGACTAGCGAGCGGTGGTAATAAATGTCCCAACAAAGGATATTATGGATAAGAAATTTGGCCAATACCTTCACAATAAAACACGTACATTGGCCGCAATAGCAGTAGTCATTATTGAGAACCTTAAAACTATTTACATAACGTTTAAATTCGTTAAGCGCTCGAAAGCCGTAACGAGAAGCTATTTTTGCAGTTTTGTTAATCCTTGATGCAATGAGTCGACATATTGACATTAAATTTTCCATTACGATACTTTGTAAGAGTTAAAGCTAAGCCGAATAGTCTACAATCAGCCGCCCCATAGTGGGATCCTGTATGTTGGATGTCCTAAATACAGACACGAGACATACGCAAGTACGGCCTGACCCAAACACCAAACCTCTTGAACGAAAGGAATCGAAACTAGATCCTTAAACTTACCATTCTAACGTCAGAGAAATAATTGGACATGCTTACAACTCTGAGGGCATCCGCGCAGCCGAGGAGGCAGGGCTGATGCAGGATAGGATAGTCTAAGATAAAGTTTTTATGGGAGGCCCCGACCTTCACTATTGAGGATTATCGAGGCAATAAGGAAAGAAGAGTGTTTACAATTAGATTATATTGATTATAAAAAAATTGTAAATACAAATCGCTTTATTTGATTTGCTTCTGATGATAGGACCTCTTGTGAGTCTGCGCGGGTAGGTACCACCACCCTGCCTATTTCTACCGTGAAGCAGTAATGCGTTTCGGTTTGAAGAGTGGGGCAGCCGTTGTAACTATACTTGAGACCTTAGAACTTATATCTCAAGGTGGGTGGCGCATTTACGCTGTGGATGTATGTCTATGGGTTTCAGTAACCACTTAACACCAGGTGGGCTGTGAGCTCTTGTCCACCGACCTAAGTAATAAAAAAAAACTTCTTCTCCAAAACAATCCTTTGTAATGTAGTAATATATTTCAGGTCCAACACAAAAAAAAACTTAATTTTGAATGTCAATTCCATTCGTTGAACGGAAAGAAAAAATAACACGAAACGATTCAAACGAATTTAGATGTTAAATTCTATGCAATAAAAACTTTAATTGCGCGATATACATTTACAGATCTATCCGACCCAAAGTTTGCTCAGAACGTGCGTAATCGCATCACTTCTGAACGATTGAGCTCTCTTCACGCTTCGGCTGCAAGAGATCAATTTATTTTCAATTTTTTTTTTCTCCCTCCCTCTAACATTTCTGGTTGGAGCGCGTTTCCAATGCCGAAACGTGAACGGTCACGTCAGTGTTTTGTTGTAATACGTTTTAAAATATTTCCAAGCCAAGCAGAAGCAGAAATGCCCGTTGTTGGGTGGTTGTTGGGCCCGTGGCGGGTAGCTATCATACAACACAAGACTTTTGACAAATACCTGAATCTAGCTTACGACATTGTAAAGATAAGCTTGCTTAGATACAAGTTCTAAACAACAACATTCGGCCTCTTGGCTGAGCCCTTGCTCGCCCATCTGCCCTGATAAAACTGGAAAGGCCTCCGGGCCACCGGTAATCCCTGAAACATAAAAAAAGAAACAGTCGGACCATCCTGTTCCCTTTGACTTATACCTTCCAACACTATCAATGATTCCTTGCTCAAAATCTAGAACCACTATGCAATCCAGAATGCTATTCACGTACTGTCTAGATTTTTGTATATTTTTTCTCGATTACTATCTGAAAACAGTACCGAATCCCTGATGTGGAAACCGGAGTGTTTTAATCTGATCGGAAACAATACTAAAAAGATTGTTGTTTTTTCTTACCTACTCGTTGGTGGCCTAAGAGGCTATTCCAACTTCTGACGGATGGGACAAAGGCCGACATTTAAAAAAAAAAGTGGGTAAAGAATTTTTACAAGGCATTTTTTCGTTATAAATATTTAAAATTTCCATTAATCAAAATATGCACCTAATGGCACCTATGTTATTTGTGCAACTCTGCCAACTCATGTCATCTCATCTCTGCACAATGTTCTTCTTGAAGAAGTCAGATTTATGAGATTCAATACACTCTTCGAAAGATTTTACAGTTTTTTTTCCCTACCTATGCTGATAGCCTTGAGAGTTCCTTTTACCACCGACAACATTTTTTAGTTTTTTATCGCCCCTTTTCTTTAAACTTTCTTTTCTTGATGGAACCCTAGTTTGAAAGCGGGGTCAACAGATAGAATGGATGGTTGATTGAAGAAGAAATAACAAAAATGGAATCCCAAAATAATCTACTTTGTATTTTATGCAATAAATTTCATAATTTATAATACAATTGTCGTATAACCTTATTTCATGGGCACAGTGTACACCATGTGACCACGTGACGCGCCAAATTGGATGCTTGTTCCGATTTACGTGTGACAAGAGGGAAAGCAAAGTTTTAATTCGAAGGGTTCGGTGATAAGCCGCCGGCGGAATACCGGGGAAGATAGTAAACATGAATATCCAAATAGGGTCTTTAGCGTTCGTGAAAAAAAAACCCATTTTTTTCCTACTTAAGCTGATAGCCTTGAGAACCTATTTCAGCTTCGCCCTAACGTTTGTAGGTGAGCTCGCGGGGCTCAAACCAGAGAGTTGCTAACACTGACCCTAGCAAGAGCAGTGCTTCGCAGAATCTATCACCGGATCGGAAACGCGACCCACTGAGAAGATCCGGCGAGAAACTCAGCGGGCTGTGTCTGTGGGTTAATTCGCGCGTCGAGCCCTTCGTCGCAAGCGACGGGTACGACGAGGACGGTGACCGGTGCTTGTGGTGCCTAAAAGCACCGTTAATGGATCAGGAGGATCCGTAATGACGTGCTTTGGGCGACGTCGACGGTTTACCATTCGGTCTACTGGGTCGGGTATGTAGATTCCAGCGGCCACGTCGTGCCGCCTTCTCATGTCGTGCCGCCTTCTCAAAATGTATTCTATTTTTGTTAGTTTTCGTGAATAGTAGACGCAATTAAAATTACACTTATGGTTTAATCTCGGGTTTTCCTGAGGGACTGTAATGTGAGTCGTCTATTATCAAAAATCTGTGCATTTGGACAAAAAAATGTTATTGATATGTCAATACAGATTGATTTGAATATAATCGTCTCCTTCAAAGAGTACGGTTCAAAACCTGCATTAAATAAAGTATTACCTTAACCTGTTACTTATCTAAGATGTCGTTCAGAAGAGTTTTGTGACTGCCAATGGAATACAAAGTCAATAATTCGTTTGTCTGATTTACCAATGATTGTCCAAAAGTCACATTGCCGGCTTTGATAATAGTCGACTCATGTATAACGTATAACTGTAAAATATATTTTTAATTTGTATTAATGTAAATATGGGCGCAAACGCCACTATTAGCAATAATTAACATAATAATATATAGTTTAGTTTACTCTATGTTAATATTTATTTATTATTAGCAAGATGAAACTGTTATTCTACCATATTTAATATTTGACAGACACTGTTTTGATGTGAAAATGTTCAGAATATGATTATTGTTTATATTATTATTGTTAAAAAACACAAATGACTGTATAAATAATTATAATAAAGCATAAATATTAATAATAATTTATATTATAATTTACAGTAACAAATTAATTAAGTCTTGTAATTGTTATGCAAATGATGTTGGCGCCATCTATTAATAGGTTGGATAATAACAATGTTAGTTAATATAAGTTAAAAGTAATTCATGTAAAATAAATGAATGTCAGTCGTGTAAAAATCACTAAAATATGTATTGTGAATATTAAGCTATATTTTGTGAATTGTTTCGCAGTAATTACATTTGTTTGTATAAAAGAAGTTGTAGTTGCTATAACCATGACAAAATGGCTAATTATGTAAGAACTAAAACGTGGCTTTTTGTATTATACAAGTAATGTTAAAGTTTAATAGAATTGTATTGTATTTTCATTGTAAAAGAACTTATGTGTGAAGACCTTATTTTTTTCGGTAGAGTGCTGAACCTCCTACGATGTGTAAAGACCCTGGCTTAACGCCTACATATACAATTTAAAAAGCATATTTATGATGATGATTCATCCGACCGATTTCGGCCATGGCGACCACTTTAACTCCTATCCGTCGATTTGGCGCTCGTGCGCTCGAAGATGGCTTATATAGCCTATCTTCGCGGCAAAACTCCTTGAGCATTGAGGGCACGTAAGCACGCCGTTCTTATAATTATAGGTTATGGCAGCAGGAGGGCGGGCCTTCAACTGGTCGCGTTTGTAATCAAGGTCAGCTTTACGCTGATCCTCGAACTCGCGTACTTTGCTGTTCACCATCCTGCGCCATTCTGGCCGCTGTGCTGCCAAGCGCTCCCATTGAGAGGGCTCTATATCACATCTCTTCATGTGTCGTTTCACGACATCCTTGTACCGCAGGAGTTGTCCGCCATGCTTTCGCTTGCCATCCTGCAATTCAGAGAAGAAGATGCGCTTCGCCACTCTTTCCTCCGTCATGCGTGATACATGACCGCACCATCGAAGCTGCCGACGCATTAAATAGGTCTCAATGCCACCAACATTGGCACGTCGCAAGACTTCGGTATTTCGCACTCTATCAGACCATCTGATTTTCATGATGGCACGAAGGCATTTAAGGTGGAAGCGATCCAGAGTGCGAATGTGGCGGCGGTACACACACCACGACTCGGAGGAGTATAGGAGGCTTGGCAGCACAATTGCCATGTAAACTGAGATTTTAGTGGCCAACTTAAGGTCGTGTGAGCAGAAGACCTTGGAATATAGCTTTCCAAATGCTGCAGCAGCGGCACCGACCCTGCTATTGATCTCATCATCAAGGTCACACTTGGATGTTAAAGTGTTCCCCAGATAGCGAAATTTATCCACCTGCTTCAACACATCCTCACCAAGCTTTATGGTTAGTGTCTCGTGACCGTGACTGTCCAGGGACATCACCTCCGTCTTATTGACACTAATCTTCAGGCCGAATTTACGGCAGGCTTGGTGAAAAACGGACATCAGCTGTTGCAGGCCGTCTGGGGATTCTGCTAAGAAGCACAAGTCATCAGCATAAATGATCTCAGTGATCAATGCATACGACACTTTGGTGCGAGCCTTAAGTCTAGCCAAATTGAAAAGGCTGCCGTCCGTACGGAAGCGGATGCGGACTCCTTGGGAAACAGTTTGTAGAACCTCTCTAACTACGACCGCAAAGTACAAGGCGAACAGAGTAGGCGCTAAGACGCATCCTTGCTTCACCCCACAGGTAACGGGGAAGAAGCCCGTCTGTTCACCATCTACAGTGACGCAGCATTGCATGTCGTCATGCAGGAGTCTAAGAAGCGCCACAAACTTTTCTGTGCATCCGAGCTTCCGTAACACCAACCATAAGGCTTCGCGAGGCACGCTGTCAAAAGCCTTCTCCAGGTCAACAAAACAGAGGTACAGCTGACGACCCTGTTCTCTGCTCTTTTCTTGTAGTTGACGCACAGAGAAGATCGCTTCGCATGTGCCTCGATCCGGTCGAAAGCCAAACTGAGTTTCGGGCAGGATCTTTTCAGATAAGTCCTTTAGGCGGTTTAAGAGTACCCTAGCAAA
The DNA here is from genome assembly GCF_003987935.1 of Bombyx mandarina. The sequence continues at coordinate 272,570 of NW_021011533.1, forward strand.
GACCTTTCCGGGGGCCGATAGGAGCGAAATACCGCGGTAGGAGTCGCAGTCAGATCGGTCGCCCCTGTTCTTATAGAGAGCAGTTATGCGCGATACTTTAAAGCTATCCGGAACGCGCTCTTCCTCCCACATACGAACAAACAGTTCCCAAACCAACGTGTGCAAATCCTCTCCACCGTACTTGATCAGCTCTCCTGGTATAAGGTCAGCGCCAGCCGCCCTTTTATTTTTTTGCTGTCTGATGGCAGTAACAACCTCGTCACGCAATAGGGGCTCGTCCAGCTCAAGGGCAAGAGGGAGTTGAGGCATTAAAGCGATGCTTTGCAGATCTGCTGATCGATCCACATTCAGCAGGGCATTGAAGTGCTCTGCCCAGCGCCTTAGTACATCCTCCTTGCTTGTTAAGAGGTGCCTACTATCTAGAGCCCTTAAAGGAACCTTTGCATGGTTGGATGTACCCATCAGCTTGCGCACCTCGCTATAGAACTCACCGAGCTGGTTTGTGTCAGTGAGCCATTGCATATGAATAGCTTTGTCCTGCCACCACTTGTCTTTTATTTGTCGAGACAGCTTGCGCAGTTCAAGGTCACTAGCTTTGACCGCCGCAACGCTTCCTTTACGCCTTCTGTGCTGTCGCAAGAGATCACGGTGTTTGTCGAGTGCCGCCCGCAAAACTTCATCATTTCCATCAAACCAGTCTTCATTACGACGGCATTTCCTACCCAGTGCAATTGAAGCGGTATCCATGATATGAGATGATAAAGCTCCCCAGTCAGCATCAACATCACCTGTCTCATTAACTGGCAACAGCTTCTTAGACAAAACTTCAGCATAGTTCTTCCTCACCTCAGGATCTCTTAGCTTCTCTATGTCCAAAGACGCAAGCTTTTTCATAGGAGATCTACGCGGGCGGCGGAGGCGGAGTCGTAGCTTAGTGACAATAAGTCGGTGGTCAGACCAGCAGTGCGCACCACGCATAACACGGGTGATCTGCACTTGGCTGAAATCTCTTTGCCTTACGATAGCATAGTCGATCAAATGCCAGTGCTTGGATCTTGGGTGCATCCATGTTGTCTTGTACTTAGCGGCAAGTCTAAACATAGTGTTCGTAATTGCTAGACCGTATTGAGCACAAAGACTGAGCAGCAACTGACCATTGCTGTTCATGTTGCCGACTCCGTGTCTACCCAGAACTCCAGGCCAAGCCTCATAGTCCCGACCAACCCTGGCATTGAAGTCGCCCAGCAATAGTACCTGCTCTCTGGCGTCTATACTGTCAAGGCAAAGAGTCACTTCCCCATAGAATTTGTCCTTAATGTCATCAGACTTGTCAAGCGTTGGAGCATATACACTGATGACATTAAGGTAATTGTCTTTATCCAGGTGAACTCGCAGTGTGGTAACGCGGTCCGAGATATGTACAGGGTACTCCTCTAATCGCTTTACTAAGTGATTCTTGATGGCAAATCCTACACCTGAATGTCGCGTTTCAGAGGCAGCGGTACCTTTCCAGAAGAAAGTATAACCAGCACCTACTTCCACCAGCTCTCCTTCATCGGCAAGATGTGTTTCGCTGAGAGCAGCCACATCTACGTTGTAGCGATGAAGTTCCCGAGCTACTATGGCGGTCTTGCGTTCAGGGCAGGCGTTGCCATCTCGATCAAGAAGCGTTCTCACGTTCCACGCGCCAAATGTCATGATAGATGTTTTTATAATATTTCTTTTGCAACGTCGACCACGATTTGACTGATGCAGTGGCAGCCGCGGTTACTACCACTTATCAAATGGGACGAGCAATTTTTAGGGCACCTTTTCTAGCCCCCTCCCCGGCTGAGCGGGGAAAGCAGTGCCTCCCTAAACAGGGCTGCTTTGTCATCTCGGGTGCTGCCGAACCCACGCCGTCGCCCCAAACTCGCAGCGCAAGAACGACCACGGTGTGTACTCACACCCCCGAGACCGCCTGTGTGCAGGTATCGGACAAAGCCTAGCTTACATCAGGCTAGACCTCTCTACTTCTACCCATCGCCACAGGACTTTTGCTTATTCGGAGTCCATTAACGGAAGCGGTCAGATACGCAGGATATATTTAGGTGCGCAAACGTTTGCGCTCACGCAGGCGCACACCCTCGTCCTATCCCTTCTTGGATCAGTGGAACGGGAAACCGCTACGACTGAAGAAGGGGTTGGATGTTGTGTCTGGCCGACGGTGACTATATGCCCTCCACCATCGCCCTAGGCCATCCACCTTGCCTTGCTGACCCGCCGAGTCCGCCAAGTCACGTTGCATATCTGCGTTGTGTTGCCTTCCTCGCCAAGTCAGACTTTGTGTGTTAAGCGGGAGGGAGCCGCGTGTAGGGATGGGTATTAAAGAGATGAGGAGAAGAGGGAGTTAGGAGTAGGAAGGACAGGATACTGTAGCCACGGAAGAGTAGGTTGTGGTCTATAGCAGCTCAGGGAAGGCGGGATCGCGTGCCCGTGCACTCAGTAATATACTACCGGACAGATAGTATATTTGAGCGCCCCCTGCCTTAATATAGCAGCATATTTTTACCATTTACATTTTTATTTAAGCATATTTATACCGTCACTGCTGTCGTCAATTTTGAAAACTTGTCTGATTCGACAAGTAATGAGTCGTATATAGTTTTGTGTGTGGGATTATAAGCAGCGGACATCACTCCACGTGAATCATAGCTGGCTGAAAATAAGCTATTTAGTTTTTATTTATTTATTGCTTAGATGGGCGGACGAGCTCACAGCCCACCTGGTATTAAGTGGTTACCGGAGCCCATAGACATGTACAACGTAAATGCGCCATCCACGTTGCGATATAAGTTCTAAGATCTCATTATAGTTACAACGACTGCCCCACCTTTCAAGCATAAAAGCATTACTGCTTCACGGCAGATACAGGCAGGGCGGTGGTACCTACCCGTGCGGACGCACAAGAGGTCCTGCCACCAGTAATTACGCAAGTTATAATTTTGCGGGTTTGATTTTTATTACACGATGTTATTCCTTCACTGTGGAAGTCAATCGCGAACATTTGTTAAGTACGTATTTCATTAGAAAAATTGATACCCGCCTGCGGGATTCGAACACCGGTGCATCGCTAGATACGAATGTACCGGACGTCTTATCCGTTAGGCCACGACTACTTCAACATGTGAAAATAAGTAACCTCGAGTTTCAAGTGAGGACGACTCAATGAGCAGATAGAGGAACAAAGGGTTACAGACTTTTAACATCATAAACTACATACGGTATGGACTGGATTTGTTACAAGTGTACGCAAACCAAACTTGAATTGACCGACACTTCGAAATGTTCCGAATAAGAGAATCTAGACGGTTCTATCATATACTACGAGCTGAAAATGGCGATAACCAATATATTTGCATGCGACAAAAACGTAAAATCGCAGTAACACAGATACCGACGTAAAACCCTCGTAAAATACTAGAACAAAGCCCGTAAAGTGTGTTATCAACTAAATCCTTCGTTCCTCGAGTCTTTTCCGCAAGCACCTACGAACTTTCAATTCGAAGCACGGACGCATATTATTTTTTTCCGCGCCCCCGCGAAATTTGCTTACCGCAAAGGGCGCTGTCGCAGCTGAAGCTAACAGCGAAGATTTAGGCGACACTGTTAAAATTTACATTATGTTTTTTTTTATTGCCTTTGTAGACAGACGAGCATACGGCCCTCCTGATAATAATGAGTGATTACCGTCGCCTATGGACTTTAGCAATGCTAGGGCCAGAGTTAAGCCGCTGCCTACCGCTTAATACTCTCCACAAGCCTCATTTGAATAAGGACATGTCATAGCGCTCGGGAAACACCGTGGAGGGGAGCTCATTCCATAGCCGGATGGTACGTGGCAAAAAAGACCTCTGGAAACGCACTGTGGATGACCGCAGTGGCTCCAGGTTGTATGGATGAATTCTAGATGAAGCCCCGATAAACCAATTTTTCTTCTTCTTTTCTTCCAACGACCAAAAATGCGTCATATACCAAAAAAAAAACTTGAAAAAAATCTATTTGCTTAGGCAGTTTACCAATCAGAGCCTTCGATTCGCCTCGAAGGCTCCGTCGGCTGGGCGTCCTTGGGGTGAGCCGCGCCGTCTGGTTGTAGTGTTGACCGCGGTAGCCCCCCTACCTCATCCGGGTTCTGACCTCGGAGGGGATCGGACGTCGGGTGTAAGAGTGCAGGGGAGTCGTTTAGTGGGTGGGTCCTAAAATCCTTGGGCCCGCGGTCTGCTCNTAGTGTTGACCGCGGTAGCCCCCCTACCTCATCCGGGTTCTGACCTCGGAGGGGATCGGACGTCGGGTGTAAGAGTGCAGGGGAGTCGTTTAGTGGGTGGGTCCTAAAATCCTTGGGCCCGCGGTCTGCTCACAACACCATGCAGATCGTTGAGTCTCACATACCCCGCGCGCCCCTTTTGCGCGGGGACCTCGTAGGAGGTTCGGACCTCTACCCGAAAAAAAAAAAAAAAAAGGCCGTTTACCAAATCAACCAGCTTACCACTAGTAATTAGTTACTATTGGTAAACTGGTTGGTTACAACTATTTCCCAGACGTGTTCCCCGGTGAAAGGGTGGAACAGCGAACAGTGTAAATAACTTACCTATACCTATACCTGTAGGAAGTTACTTTCAGTGTCCATGGTTTTATTTATTTATATATTTTATGTTCATGGTAATGAAAGATTACATATTTACTTCATGAAAGTTTATTACGACTAGTCGCTACTGTACTACAAATCTATAATTGAAAGTATAATTAACACGAACATCGAAATTATTGCATACCGCAAAATAAAACCCGCTCTCCCATAGTTTTCACGGATTCCTTTGGAACTGTAGCCCACTGAGTTTCTCACCGAATCTTCTCAGTGGGTCACGTGTCCGATCCGGTGGTAGATTCTGCGAAGCACTGCTCTTGCTAGGGCCAGTTTTAGCAACACCTCCAGTTTGGACCCCGAGAGCTCACCTACACGCTAAGATAAAGCTGAAATAGCCTCTCAAGGCTATCAGCATTGGTAAGGGAAAAAACGCATGGATCTGTTACCAAAGGATCTTGGACATATTGCCTGGACATATTAACGCTGATATAGCCTCTCAAGCATAGGTAGGAAAAAAATATTTGGAACTGCGACAGCGCCTTTAATACCGCGTTTGTCTTTTCGAGTCACTGTAAATCCGTGACCGAAATAAAGCGAACGGTTTTCTTGTCGCGTCTCCCGCGAGACACGTTATTGAGTTTCGGTATTGTGGCAGGAATATGAACTGTCATCCGCAACAGTCTCGTCACAGACGACTCGAGATATGACTGGGACGAGGAAGTTTTACGAATTTATTAAAAACATCGTAACTATATTTAGAAATTTACGATAAAAAATCGAACAATAATTATGTAACTGCTCTGAAAAATAGTTCTGGTCGAAAAAGAGCGACGCCCAGCGTGGAAATTTTACTATGACGTTTATTTTATAATAAGCATGGGCCCAATGAGTTTGTCGCCGGATTTTCTCAGTGGATCGCGTTTCCGATCCGGTGGTACGTTCTGCGAGGCACTGCGCTTGCTAGGGCCAGTATTAGCAACACTTCCGGTTTGAGCCCCGAAAGCTCACCTACACGCTATGGTAAAGCTGAAACAGCATCTCAAGGCTATCAGCTTAAGTAGAAAAAAAAACGCATGGATCCGTTACCAAAGGATCCTGGACATATTGCCCGTCCGCAATCAGACGACTTTGGCAAGTAAGTGATTTTCCCTTCGGCCGAGTGTCCTTGGAGCACAGCCACGTTGACCATGGGATACCCTCTACCTGCCCTGACCCGAATCCCAACTCGGTCGGGATTCGGACGTTGGGAGAGAGATTGACGGGGCATGTTGGTGATTGTTATCAAAGTTGTAGGGATAATATTCCACGGTTGATTACCTAGCCTCTCGTGACAGAAAGACGCTACCTATTACATCAAGCAGAGATGCTCAAAACCGAACGGAGAGTATCTTGAATACAGCAACAGATACATAATGCTTCGAATCCCGCAGCCACTACTTGGAACCATTTCGCTGAACTACAGGGGCTTATAGGAAAAAAATTGCTCGCGCCATCTGATGTGACTTGCTTCTGACAGGGTTTTAGAAGAGTCCTCCAAAGGCAAGGCTTACTGTGTTGATGCTCGTGAATGATGATATTGCCTTTCCACCAGGCGATCTGTCTTCGAACGCAATAAAACAGAACTAGGTTTTCAGTAATTAAATCAGCAACAAAAACAAGGAGATAATTTATGTACACAAATCCTCGTCGTATTTTAGTACAACATGCCGTAAAACTGAAGGTTTTGCAACTGTATCGTTGTTACAAAACAATTAATTTTCTTTTCTGATAATGTACCGTTTTTTTTTTTACCTAGTAGTAGGCAGCGGCTTGGCTCTGCCCCTGGCATTGCTGAGGTCCATGGGCGACGGTAACCACTCACCATCAAATGGGCCTTCATCTACCTTAAAAGGCAATTAAAAAAACCTATTGATGTTTAGATTGATTGTTATCAATTAATTTTTTTAGAAATGGTTACATTTTTTTTTCCTTCATATTTTCAACAAAATATTGTAGTAAATTGAGTTACAAAATTCATTCTTATCTTAAGGTGTCAGCGAGTATGGTCGAATTTTCTATCATTAGACGAACACTAGAAAAGTCAAAGACAAACCAATTAAATACAACTTTCTCTTCTTTGCCAACCGATTTTCTCTTTTTTTATATCTTAACGTAAAACAAGTGTAACTTTTAAATAAACATAGTATCGTATGTGTTTATTTACAGCACAGAAGAAAGTCTCAGTACAGGAGGCTGAGCTAAAGATCGTTTTAAAAATAAAAAAAAACATTAACCAAAGAAAGTGATAAAAAACAGTGGTTATTATTCTACTCATACAAAAACCGGAGGGTTAGTGAAATGCTACTTCGCACGTCGTCAAAATCATACTTCGCCGTTCATGCAGGGTTGTCAATACCAAAGTTTTAGCAATAACTTAATTACCGAATGTATCAAATGTAGTTATTAAAACTACTTTTACGACTTTCGTCGTTCGTGACCACGAAAACTGTAAAATATTTACAATGGCGCAAAAAAAAAAGACAAAAAAAAAAGGTTCAACAGTAAAAATACTTTTAATTATTTAATACTGTTGTGAGCTTCAGATACTAATAAAGAAAGAAAACTAAATCAAATACAATTGCATTATTACCTCTCGTATGATAAGGTGTTCTTCAAAGATTGCAAAATCGAAGTTTTTTTATGTCCCCTTTCACCATGCCTCCCCCCTCAGAGCAGGTGGTAACAGTTTTTTCTTAGGTCATTATGACGTATTATTTCCAACTCTGGTTGCTGTCTCGATGCTATGCGTACTCTCTTCCACGCTTTCCATCTTGTATGTGAATGTCAGCTGTCAATCGACAGCATATACTAACGACTATTTGTATTTGACAACACGTAATATGCATGATATATTTGGCCATTACAACATTTCTTGGAATTCTCGGGAGGATCTCGAAATACAGTGAATTGAATTTAATTCGATTAAGCCTTTTGAAGACACAGGTCTGTGTGTTTACTGCGAAGAAGGACCCCTTTGACATTACACCGCAATTCCAAGGATGCTCCTTGCAGCCTTATGGAAATGTTAGGGTTTCTTTGTATCGATATTTTGATAGCTGTTTAGTATCGAAGTCATTTGGGAGGTAAAGCCAAATTCCGAGTTGTTAAGACTGACCAATCGAGAAAAAGAACAAAGCGGTACCTAACGGCTGCACAATGACTTGTAGTTTATAGAATAAGACTATATATATCTCTGGGACGGCAATTAAAAATATATTATAAAGAAGCATTTTCATTGAATTTTTCCGGTCACCGTTCTTGTCGAACCCGTTGCTTGCGACGAAGGGCTCGACAAGTAAATTAGCCCTCAGATACAGCCCACTGAGTTTCTCGCCGTATCTTCTCAGTGGGTCGCGATTCCGATCCGGCGGTAGATTCTGCGAAGCACGGCTCTTGCTAGGGTTCGTGTTAGCAACGTCATCAGGTTTGAGCCCCGTGAGCTCACCTACTAGTTAAGGCGACGCTGATATAGCCTGTCAAGGCTATCAGCTTAGGTAGGAACAAAAAAAAAAGTTGAATTTTTGAATATGTCTGTATCAAACAAATTTTGTCTTATCTCAAAACTTATCCAATCACTGAATACCGGATTGACTGTGAGTTCATTTATTCATTCATGAATTATTTAGTTAAAAGTTTCAAGGGTTTGGTAACATTCTCCTGTATTTAGAAACACTTGTAGCACTCCCTATATTTAGTAACAGTCACAGTAAAACAGCCAGGATTCACTAATTATAAATAAAATAATCTAGAAGTGCTACGAAATTCTCAGGTGTACCGTTTTTTTATTTTTTTTATTTTAAGCTATTGCATAGCTTTTTCGCGAGCTTTGAGCGCAGCGATCGAATCAGGAAATTCTGTAACGAAAATAAAACCTAACACCCCCCACTCCGCTTACCATGTAGCTCGGGTTCAACACATTCACACCTTGCGCTTGTGTAGTGTTTGTGAATAAGCGCGCGGCGTGACGTCCCACTGCATGGGCATCATGAAAAGTTTGCCCATCTCTCTCTCGCGCAGTGTAGCTTATGAGTGTGAAGAGGACAGTTAATGTTTTGCTTTTGTTAATGTTTATAAATATGGCGTGGTTTTTTTCTATTATTGTTTTAATATTAAATTATTATTGTCTCATTATAATTGCATAAGTTAATAAAAAATGCTATGCAATAGCTTTACCGCGGCAGTCCCCGAGTGCCACGCGTGTTTTTTATTTTTTCTTTCTGTTCAACCAGGAGCCATTCGACAGTGTGCCAACCTTAAAGGCGGGGGTAGACAAAAGAAATAGCGCGTGACGTGAATGCCTCGTTGCAGATTGATATTCGCAGAATCTGCAGAATTTAACAAAGGAAAAATCCTTGATTTTCCCGTTCAAATTTCCGTGTTTTCGTGCTCTGACAGCACCGGCATCTATTCATAATTCAATTATAATTTTAACCAATTTGAAAATGGATATAAAATTATGCTTACGCCCCCTCAAGATTTCTAACATAAATTTTGGCCCTATTATTGTGAATATATGAGGCAAAAATAAATACACCCAAACCACGAATACAATATAGGTATATCTTTAACAAAGATACTGCCGCACTGTGGACTAGCAGGGTCAGTAACCTCTAGAACAAAACGGTGGTCGTAATTTCTGATACAATGAACTAGTTTTAAACTTGAAGCTTCGACAAAGGTTGAATTAATGCAAAAGTTAGAGCAAACTGTATATTATTTCAAGGTGTGTAAGGCTATTTGGTTTAAGCGAGATTTCGCTCAATACGCGACATTTTTTTTTGTAATTAAGGATGCGTTTTATTTGGTATTAGTATCAACAATTCGATGTTTTTAATTGAACTTCAATTAAATTTACTCCATACAAATAGGTATTTACTAGTGGTAGGACCTCTTCGTGAAAGAACAGACCCAAAAATCCCATTTATCATTCGACGAAACATCTCCCAGTTCCTACCAGAGACCGCCCAAAAGCGATTCGGGTTGCTCGTAAAACAACATAAGCAACGTGTTTCAGACGTATTCGGACGGTTACCATTAAAAGACCGGTTACATTTTTTACTGGTGGTACCTCTTGTGAGTCCGCATGGGTAGGTACCACCACCCTGCCTATTTTTGCCGTGAAGCAGTTATGCGTTTCGGTTTGAAGGGTGGGGCCGTTGTAACTATGAGACCTTAGAGCTCATATCTCAAGGTGGGTGGCGGCACTTACGTTGTAGATATCTATGGGCTCCGGTAACCACTTAACACCAGGTGGGCTGTGAGCTCGTCCACTCATATCTATATATATGTAAGCTTGAGGGTAGACATTATCTTGTTGAACACCAAGTAAAACGATGTCACTTTTTGATTCCTGATTTAATCAACAATATGTTATCGTAACAATTCACTTTAACACTTGTCCAACTTTAACCAGTACGTACAACAGTCACTGAATCACACAACGTAACAAGAATATAGTAAGTGCACCAGGCAAGCGCAGTCCNTACCAGCTGGCGTTCTTAGTACGCATGTAGATATAAGAGAATGCTGTTGTCCGGTTAACCCCTTAATTGGCCTTTTACGATATCCACAAGAAGAGACGGCGTGGTACGGCTCTAGGCCAACATCACTCGTTATCGCTGAGTTTCTCGCCGGATCTTCTCAGCGGGTCGCGATTCCGATCCGGTAGTAGATTCATTCGCGAAGCAGCTGCTCTTGAGTTGTTAGGTCTCCTTCGGAAGCGCTCGAGCAGCTGTTAGCAAATCCCACCCCTCCTGGCTGAGCCTTTGCTCGCCCACCTATCCTGGTGAAACTGGAAAGGCCTCCGGGCCACCAGTAATCCTTCAATACTAAAAAAAAAACACTCGTTCAAAATGAACATCCGGATAGACTATTTCCATTAAAGTCATTTGACCTCGATTGTTTTATTAAGTGTTTATTTTCGTCTACGGGTACTATACACAATTGGTCGCTTAAAAAGAGTTTTTGGGTCAACGATGGTTAGTCACGAGTGTAGTTTGATAAAATAAAAAACGTCAAGTTCTAATTTTCATTGCAATTTCAACATGAGAACTATAAAATGGATCAATTTTACTACTCATATTTTGATCTGACAACATTTTTGTAATAGTTTGTACCATTGTGCTAGGGCCGCGGCCAATTTAATTAAAATATAATTAAATAAATAAATATAATTAAATTGTAAATTTTAGATTATTGCGTATACATTTTAAAAATTGTGTTTTGTGTTAATTGTCTAAACCTGTTAGATGTGTTTTTCCTGTCAAAATATATTATAATATATTACATATTAATCAGCTTTGCTATTCATGTTAAGTTTTATCTATTAGTAGTATAATTTGCTTATATATACATATTACCAATTTAAAATTGTACAAAGACCTAGTGATGAAAGTAAACCAACCACTCTTAATTTATCTATTTATTCCATTTACATTTTATATAAATTGGAAAAAATAAATTACTGTTTACTATAGATAAAGCTAACTAAAAGAAGCGACATTAACATTTTGAGAGTTATTAATTTAGTATCTCGATGTTTAGTAAAAGAGCATTTAATGTCAAATATGAATGCAATGTAATAAAGTGATCAATGATAGCTGGATGAAACAATTTTATTGAAATGTTGTTTATTTCTTAACACTGAGACGCTGCAATTGTTATTGATTTAATGTTGTAACAATGCACTTGTTGGTATTATTGTCTCTTACGATCAACGAGGTTTACAAACAATGTCTTTGAGATGAAACTAAAACAAATTTAGACATTTGGCCCGTATGTATAGTACACAATACATACTAGAGAAGAGTATTATTTTTTGTATTTCAAACAAACGGTCAAACGGCGAAGGCACTGGCAATAAGACTATTAGTTTCTCAATAACAGACAATAAGTTTAATTAATAATAGCGTTATTGGATCCAATTGTATATAATTTTTTATTCTTGTTAATCTAATCGTCGTCCATCGTTGTCGTTAATATTGCATATTGTTTTTTTTCCATTTACGATATTTTCTTGTAATTTGTGTAACTTGAAGTGAAAATTTGAGACTTATCCATTCCTGCCGTTGTTGCGACCTCTCTTGCCAGTTGTTTACGTACCAGTGATACCTAGAACGACAAACCGGCCGGCAATACACTTTTCACTGTCCTAATTAAAATACCTATCCATATGGCTTGGGATGAATAGAATCAGGTAGACATGTAGAACTCGTTGGTTAATGGGCATAGGGTTTTATGACTAAGCTGTTCGCAGAGATACCATAAGGTGAATGTCGTCACCCATCTCCAGACGTTGATATTAGTTTGAATTAGATTGTAATAAATGGATGCATAAATACCGATATAATAACACTCTAAATATTCGTAATCTGCAGCCTACGACAAGTCGATCTGGAAATGATGAAGCGTCTGCATCGCAAAGTGAACATCGTGGTGGTAATCGCAAAAGCGGACTCTCTTACGGCGATCGAAATAAAGCGACTCAAGGCACGAATACTTAACGATCTTGAAGAACACCAGATACAAGTTAGTTTTATGACAATTGACATTTGTTAATGTTTATCCAGTTATAAAATTTCTAGGTTGTATATGTATTTCATATATTAGACGATATGAAGGAACAGAACTTTCCTTTTGTATTTCCGTAAGAGTGTTTAAAAATGTCAAAGTACGGAGAATCATGGTTTAAATTATATTATACCCTAAAAAAGTGTTGTGGCTCGTTACAATTTCAAGCTAGCTATGAGCAGTGGGTATTTTAAATGTAAAAGTTATCGCAGCTGTTAGTATAGCTAAAATATCTTTTTGATCTCAATGTAAACGAATTTGTAAAATTGAACAGCGCGTTAGAAGTTTTTCCGCTTTCACCTTCACGTGTGGCTTGCAAGTTGCATATTTCTTCGATTTTAAGTACGGATACCAAAAATAGTCTAAAGCTATAGAGCTCGTATTAAATCCGAGTGTGCTAGCCTTTACGGACACACCGAAGTGTTGACTCCCTCACTCCCTTATATCGTTTGATCGTTTTCACACAATACAGCTATAGAGATATATATAATCTTAAATAAATATTATAAAGAGGAAAGATTTGTTTGTTTGTTTGTTTCGAATAGGCTCCGAAACTACTGGACCGATTTGAAAAATTCTTTTTCCATTAGAAGCCGACATTGTCTCTGATGAACATAGGCTACGTCTTTAATTTTTTTTTTTTTTTTTTAGGTTTCATTTGTGTTTTTATGTTTCCGAAGCGAAGCGAGGGCGGGTCGCTATCTTAAATAAATACGTTGTATTCTATACTTCTCTAATTTCTAACAGGTATACCAATTCCCGGAATGTGACAGCGACGAAGATGAAGACTTCAAACAACAAGACCGCGAATTAAAGGAAGCGGCTCCATTTGCTGTGGTCGCTTCTGATATAGTCCTCGAGATGGGAGGCAAAAGAGTGCGGGGTAGACAGTATCCGTGGGGAATTGTTGATGGTATTTATAATTATTTTTTGTAGACAATGTATTATAAAACTAAAATTATGAAAACTGGTCGGTTTTTCCGCCCTTATATACCTATGTACACATCCAGCACATACACACTATCAGTCAAGCAAAATAAAAGCGAAAATATTCAGACAAGCTTAACCACAGTCTTGCTTAAAATACTTTTATTAAGAATATAGGGAAATGACAATTTGAACAAATACATACCTACGTGTTACTATTTATTTCCAGTACGGCTATCACTATCATCCGCGTTTCCAGAAGATTGATGCATGGCATCGAAAACTATTAATAATAAAATTAAGAACAGCTGTAGCGCTTGGAGTATGTGAATTATACGTGCTTTTGGCCCTATTTACTATTTAAAATTGTTTGTTTAACAGTTGAAAACCCGCGGCATTCAGACTTCACCAAACTTAGAACAATGTTAATTTCTACACACATGCAGGATCTGAAGGACGTGACTCAAGATGTGCACTACGAGAATTTCCGTGCTCAGTGCATTTCTCAAATTTCACAACATGCCATGCGTGAACGGGGGTACGTAATATGCAATAAAAATTCATTGTCATTCAATTTGTCTGTACAATTTGATCAAATTAGATAGTATACCGTGATTCAGATTAAAATCGCACTACCTTGCACAATAATATGGCTCCCACGATAAAACTGTATAAGTTGCTACTTATTTTGTATTTACTTACATATTTTTAGTATTTATTTGTATTTAATCGTATGTAAGTCTATCTTATATTGTATTTATTTTTCACATGCTAGCTTGTTTATTCCTCTTCCTGCAAGATTGCCTGGAAGAGATCGCTTTCAGCGATAAGATCGCCAGTTTATGTTACCGTCTATTACTTGTTTTATATGCTTACTCTGTACGTGTGGTTTTAAATAAAGAGTTATATTATTATATTATTATTATTCAGTAAGACTAGCAGCTATGGCAGAGGTTGCCCCGTTCTTGAAAAAGAAATGCATAAAAATCAGTTAACTAGAACTTAGTACAAGCCCCCTATAATACTAAAAATAATTTAGAACCAGATTACATAAATATCTACTTATTTTGCGATAAAAACCTCATTTGGCAATAGCGCGACCAAAAATAACAAGATATTTCATTCGTTCTTAAGTGATGACCAACGAGGAGCGTTTGGTTTCATTCTGGCGGGGTAACTTTTTGAACTAGAGCTAAATTTTGATAAAAAGTCAGAACCGAATAAGCTCACGAAAAAAAAAAGCTGTAACCCTTAGAATATAGACATATTTTGGGCATCACTAATAATCCACTACACAAGCATAATATACAGACGTCGAGACTGGGAAAGATTGACCGGTCGGGGAACGGTGTGGCTGGCGGCTTCTTTAATAAACTTCATTTTTGACTGTTACTATCCCTATATTTTTATGGCTATTTTAAAGTAGGCAATTTAAAAAAATATCATGTTTAAAAATTATAATTACAACGACAGTTGGTTTAAAGCAATAGTAAAAATAAGTTGCGTGGATAGGTTATACCTCATGGACGGTTATAGGAACACCTCCATGAAACATAAACGCATTTCAAGTAAAATGATGTGATCTGTGATGGTTATCGACATGGCGAGTTTGATCTATCTTTTGTCGACAATATGATAATGTATCAACAAAATGCTATTATGTTGTCAGGAAACTGAAGAGAGACTCTATGGGTAACAACAACGACGTGGTCATCACCGACACTGATCGACTCTTGCTCCAAAAAGACGAAGAGGTACCTATATCAATTGATATTTTCTACGCCATTAGTTCATGCTACATTTTTTTAAATATTTTCTGTTCATCCTTATAATATAAATTCAATCAAGTAACTCATCATGTGAAATGATAGAGGGTAGAGATAAGGAGCACGACCTGTGTTTGAAGAAGTGTCCGTCAAAAACGATTAATTGGGTGGCGCCACTGTGCAAGTGATGCCATTTCAAAGACATCAAAATTCGTATAGCATCACTTGCTACGCTTGGGCTATTTTTGTAGGTTTTTAAATTTTAATTTGCTGCTTACAGCTGTGTGCTTAGTGCGAGTTTTTCAACGTTCTCGATAGCGTAAAAGTTAGCTCATATTTGTATGGAATGGAATCGTTTGCCTACGTTTGCCGCTAGGGGCGCTGTTCCAACTGCATACAAAATTGGGCTAACTTTTACGCTATCGAGAACGTTAAAAAACTCGCACTAAGCACACTGGACACTTTTTCAACTTGTCTCACATATAAAACAATCTACCTCTACCCTTAGAGTATGGAAGTTAGAAGTAAGGAGCACCCTTTCAGAGTATTAAAAAGTGTCCGCTGAAAGGGAGCCAATTAAGGTGGCGCCATAGAAGCAAGTGGAAGGATTTGAAGAACCACGCCATATAGCTATAACACTTCATTTCAATCCGGCACACTTCAGTCTGTTTAAAACTGCTCAATTCATATTATTTCCACTTCCTACACTAGCACTATTTTGGTGAGTCTTGGTCAACACTAACTTGGTGTTTACAGGTGAATACTTTGTCAACTTGTCCTTTATACAAGATGGTGCTCCTTACATTTAACCTTCATACCTTATTTGAAATTCATTTTGATTGAAATTGATGATATTGATTTATAACACGATTGCAAATAGTTTGTTTTCAAAAATTCTACTTTATTTTTACAGATACGAAGAATGCAAGATATGTTAACTCAAATGCAACAAAAACTAAAAGCTTCCGATAAAAAACACGACAGTATAATAGATGTATAGCGTTCCAGAGATATTGTGTTATATCTACGACTTTTTAGTAAATTGTAGGATTTAGTAGTAAATTTATCGTAAAGTTTTAACAATAATTACTAATGAACGAAAAAGAAACCTCTTTAGAAAAAAAATAATGAATTTAGACTTTTGATACAATAGTTTGTTTTTCACTGATGTTGTGTACCTAACCAATAAACTCTATTGTTAAACACATAAATGAAGTTTTATTTCTACCCGCACAAGTATGTACTGTTCACCTTATATTGTATTATCCTTTCTTAAAATAAATAAACAGCTCAGATTGGAGGAAACGGAAGACCAAGTGGGCCATCAGGTTTAGTAGTTATCAGGTACTTACCCTGCAGTTTGTCTATACTAATATTATAAAGAGGAATAATTTGTTTGTTTGTTTGTATTGAATACGCTCCGAAACTACTGAACCGATTTAAAAAATTCTTTCACGCTATCCCCGGGTGACATAGGCTATATTTATTATATTTTCAAACAAATTAGGGAGCCTTATTGAAACTCCAATAATGTAACCCAATGTGTAAAAAAATTACCTAAAATTCTTTACATTGCGTGCGCTACTTCCCAAGCGAAGCCGGGGCGGGCCGCTAGTATTTAATAAACATAGAATACAAATTCGGCGTTTAAAATGTAAAGTTTATATCGCATAGGTACTATGCTAATACCAGGATGTACAGCAGATTATTTGCTTACGTAAATGACCAGCCTACCGGAGTCCATATACCCAGCACCGACGACTAATTTGCGTGTATGCATGAGCATTGCGTGACAAAACAATAGGTTAAGGGATGTAATTACAGGTAACCCTTTTATAATACGGTAGATATGTTCCTACAAAGTCCCGCGTTACGTCGGCTGTACACGCTCGTCGAGACACCACGAGACAGGCTGAGGACGAATGTGCACATGGCACCCTCATCTCGTCTCATGGCTCTCGTTCGCTCTCGCAAGCGTGTCGGTTTTTTGCGCCCAAGTCAAAGGGTCTCGGAGTCTCGCGATAACAACGAAAGCGCGCATGTACACACGTTAGTTTAGTTGTCTGCCAACTGCGTCAGTTTCTTTTAGGTCCATTGCAACAAGCATCCGATGTTTATTTGATACAACGAGTGTTTACATGGTGTGGTCTCGTGTCGAGCCTCTACGCGACGAGAGCGGACGAGAGCGGACGAGAGGCACACGAGAAAACGAGACGAGCGTGTACAGCCGGCATTATTGAACCGTGATAAATGAAAAAAGCCAGTACAAAAAGGAGAGTAATTTTTTTAATGAAACATCTCAACTATGCCATTATATATGTATATATATTTATTAACTATACATAAAAAATAAGCTGTAAATTTTCGGTTATCCCCTTATACTGTGTGTTCAGTTTCTTTAAGATTTTAAACAGAAATCTCGTTATCGCGTTGTACCTTTGTACCGTGTTATAAGAGGATTTTGAGGAATTTCTCTTTTCGTGTTATAGTGAAATAGTGTTGTAAAACACCGTGTTACAATAGGGTTACCTGTATTAGATTAGATACAAAAACTCACTTTACTTCAATGTGGATTAATGACAAAATGTGTTTTTGAACTTGAACTTCTGCTTGGAAGAAGTAGAAATGAAGCATTATGTTCAGAAATAGAGATAACACAGCACACGCAAGCCAGCGATGATGGTCGATGTGACGGAAAACTATGTTTTTTTTTATTGCTATTTGGGTGGACGAGCTCACGGCCCACCTGGTGTTTAGCGGTTATCGGAGCCCATAGACATCTACAACGTAAATGCCGCCACTTACCTTGTGATATAAGTTTTAAGGTCTCAGTATAGTTACAATGGCTGCCCCACCCTTCAAACCGAAACGCATTAATGCTTCACGGCAGAAATAGGCAGGGCGGTTGTACCTATCCATGCAGACTCACAAGAGGTCATACCACCAGTAAGAACTTTACTAGACTTTACTACACTTTTTGATTTCTCTATGCTCTTGCTTCTCTATTCTCTATGCTATTGGTGGGTGGCGCATTTACGTTGTGGATGTCTATGGGCTCCAGTAACCACTTAACACCAGGTGGACTGTGAGCTCGTCCACCCATCTAAGCAATAAAAAAAAAATCTATGTTGACACCCTCAGTAATCAGTAGTAATGTAAAGTTATAAGCATTAAGAGAAGCAAGTTTGTTTTAATTCGTTTTCATTCAATAACCTCAATTTTAGTAACTACGTGAATTTAAAATAAAACAGGAGTTTAAGATATTCAGACACTTTATCAGTACAAATGCTTAATAAAATAAGTTTTTGATGACAATTCTTGTTTTATTGTAAAATTGTGTGCAAAAGACATGGCTTGATTAGGTAAACTGTTGTAACAAACATGAAAGGAGTAAGTGGTTTGCTTTCTTTAACAATTTTTTTTGTTGGCTGTAGATACAGTAATAAATTAAAATTCTTTACAGATATTGAATATCTGCAAAAAACTCATCGACATTAGAAATTAAAGACTCTTTTTGTTTTCTAGAAAAATAACAATATACTTGCCGAAAATGAGGTAGATCAAAAATAAATTGTAGTACTATTATTTTGAAATGACAATTTTTAACATTATAAAGAGAAATAATGTATTATCCTGGTGTAATCTTCTTTTAGTGTAGGGGACACTACCTTTTTTGATCACCAAGATCTTCAATACTGTCTTCATCAATCTGTAAAATAGATGTTTTATTTTTTTAAAGCGAATTATTTATTTAGGTTACAAAATGTCTATGAAACTGGTTTCATAGACATTTTGTAAAGTTACTAAAGATTATCTTAATTATATTATCAATAATGCATAGTGTAGAAGATGTTAAAAAAGCAGTTCACATTGTTACATAAAACAGCTTGATTGGGTAACCAGCAGTAAAAAATTATTACAGGCCATAATTGAAATAGTTTTCCCTTTCAATCTTTGACAACATTATACAATTACAAAGCTTGCGTTCTAGACTATTGGAACCCAGAGCAAGTGAAATGAATAATGTAAAAACTGTACAAAAAGAATTTTTTACTCACTTCTGGCCACTTTTCAGGTATGATATCAAAAAGATCATCTTTAACATCACCCTGAATTACTATCTCATCATCTCCTGTGACTGAAGATCCACAAGCAAATTTTGTGCCAAAAAATTTTGCTGCTACTTTTAGATCAATATCTGAAAAATAAATATAGCAACGGTTTATTCATCTGCATGTTTAAAAGTATTGTATTGTACATAGCTTTTAATAAATGATATTTTGTTAGTAGAACATAATGCAAGACAGCCATTGATACAATTAGTAATTTCCTGTCTACAAAACTAAGACACTTCAAATTACCATTAGAATTTAAACCATATATAACATTTGCTGTGTGATGCTAGTTGAAGAGTCACTTCTAGGGAGCATTGACATAAAGTCTATACTTAGGGACATCACAACAGCAATGCAATGATAATGTTCGTACTAAGATAATGAAAACAGGTCTAATTAAGCTTTTTGCACTTCTCTGTGGTTAAGCTTGAATAATATCTTGAGACAAAGATACTAACCAAAAGTGCTCAATCCAGACACGACTGTGACTGATTTCTTCTTGCCCCGAGGAGCACGAGATACCTGCACTAATTTGGGAACATCTTCTTTCTT
The DNA here is from genome assembly GCF_003987935.1 of Bombyx mandarina. The sequence continues at coordinate 292,162 of NW_021011533.1, forward strand.
CTTGGATTTTAACATACCCTTGCCACCACGCTTCTGGCGTTTTTTTTCTTCTTCACCCCCGGTATTTTCTTTTTCGTCTGAAAATAATATTTACACCAAATTATAATTTCCTACTAACACGATAGCAGAGATAACCTCTGAAACCTCTGTTACCGTAGTTACCTAATTTTACTTTCTCGAACTCTGTCGGAAGATTCTTCTCCAGCCATTGTTTACATTTATCGTATTCTGGATAATATTCACAATATTCTATGGGCATGGAACAGTTTCCACAGTATTGAACCTTTATTGGGTATGTAACCCCTTCTCGAGGACCCATTGATAGATCTCTATCAGCCATTACAATTGATTATGAATGATGTTTACGATTTCATTACTTTACTCTAATTATTCAAAATATAGTAAGGAACAATGAAATCAAAAACTTCTATTTCTTTTATTGCTATTCGCTAGGCAGAATTTCATTTGACTTTTTTCTTTTCATCTATTTTAAGCTTTCAAAATTTATACTATTTTCAAAGTCACATTGACGTTCCGAAGTTTGGCATTTTTACAGGGACAGGCAACCTCCGTAGGTACAAATTTCCTACCTAGTACGTATTTCATAATTAAACATATTTTCAAAAGCTGTAGATAGTTTTGTTTCCAATGAACACAGCATTGAGGTCTAGCGAATCTTTCTATGAATGAGTAAATATAAATCTTTTAAATATAAAATATAAATGTGGTGCCGTGGGACACCAGGTAGGAACGAAGTTCCTTCGGTTAATGTAGAATCGACACAATTTGCAAAAAAAAAAAAAATCGTGCTCAATTTTATGTTGGTTTTCTTGATTTTTCTCTTAAAGTTTGCTGATTAGTTTTTATTTAAGTACAGGAAAGTATTTAGGAAATTCAGTATTTTAGGAAATAATAAATTACGTAAAATAAAAATAGAATCGTAATTCAAATTATCAATTAAAATAACAAAATATGTCTCTTTATTTTTGTTTGACAACATAAAATTACATAGAAATAGAAATAATTACAAAATAGAGAGAGAAGGGATGAGAGAACGAAAAGAAAGAGGGAGAAAGAGAAAGGTATTATACACTACTCGCTTGTGTATACGACTGTCGCGCCTGCGCACGTCTCATTTAACGGTTTTATTCCACGCACTTTTTTCCACGGATTTTTTTCCACGCACTTTTTCCACGGATTTTTTCTTACGGTTTTACTATCACATTTTTTTCAGTTCGGTCGCGCAGCAAAATCCCTATCCCCTCCAAACCTGCCGTAAGGAACTTCGTTCCAATAACTTTAAATTAATTAATGTTCTTTACTTAATAAAACTTACATTACAAATAAAACTCCACCATTGACGGTCCTAAGCCCGGATATATAAAAGCAAGGGTAGTCAGAAAAAAGCATACCTACAGTAAAATGTCAACGACGAATATCAGACGGTGGTGACATGACCTAGCGACTTAGCGTCCATGAAGTGGTAACCAGTAACTGAGAGGTCTTAATCACCTTTAAAAGGCTGATCTCAGAAGACGTGGCAACCAACCAAGACTAAATTCACAAAACAATACCCACATCCATGAATACAATAGATAAAGAGAGCGACCCTTAAAACGATCCGACTAACTTTCGACGTCTTCCGGTACCCAAGCCGGATGGTGTGAAATATACTACCGAAGTTTCAGATGCAGGAATAAAAGGCTGCGTGGGCATTGAATAGTTTGTGCCTTTTTCAAAGTTTTTCCTTCTTCAATTTTGATGGTAGCTGTCACTATTCTCTTTATTAGTCAACAAAATTTTCAGCCAACCATACAAACATTCAATGTTACATTTTTGATTTTTTTTAATGATAACTATTACATTTTATGATCGGTCAACAATTTCAATATTTAAAAAATGTAAATGTTTGTTGAGAAATATTTTTAAGAACTACATACTTATACAGCTTTAAAATTTCCTTTTGGTAGCATTTGATTTTGTAACTTTTCAATCTGACATCTGGCAGCACTGAAATCTGTCTAACTAAAATCAACACTCAGCATTCATTCAATCAACACAAAATAAAATCACTAGGTATCGTTTTGGACTTCTCGGGTGTTGTTTAATTTTTTAATTACTTACAATGGTAGTTTAGTGTTTTTGTTTTGTGAATTGAATTCATTAGCGCCTTACAGACCGGGAAGTGATTTAAAAGCTATCTATAATCAGAATGTAGCACATAGTCAAGTTCCTCAATCCGTAACATACAAATAATTATTGATCTTAAAATTTGAAAGACTGTAAATAAAATCTGAATCATGTCCGTGGTTAAGGGAAAATTAGTGAAAATGGAAGTTATCCAAGTCGGTGACTACGAGTTCACTAAACAAGATATAATTGGACATGGTGCTTTTGCGATGGTCTACAAAGGAAGGAAGAGAAAGGTTAGTGTCAACATTCAAGACGTATCTCTCTATATCTCGTAAATATGTTAAAGTTATACATTGCATAGCCTGAAAACTGATTGTTTTGATCTTATTATGTTTTATAATCCTTATGTATTCTAACAGGCGGGCTAGCAATTTCGTAACAAAGACATCTAAGACTTGTAGTGATTGCGCCTATATCACTACATTTGAATTTAATACTTGACAAACAATCAGCTGATTGTAATGAATAATAAATTTCAAGAAATATTTATAAACAACTTTGTTTACTTAGAAGGCTCAATGCCTAGAGTAGCGTCATTTTTGTTTTTTTCTTATCGCCAAAAATAAACAAAAGAGAAAGCTATTTGAATGTACATTTTAAAATGTGAAGATCTATAATTTCGTACTATAGTGAGAAAAAATCATGAATGAAGATGATGAAGTTTTAATGTGAGGCATGTATTCTCTTAATACCTATATAAATTCTTCTTCATCATTCCCTCACTGCTGAGTATCATGACCACATTTGATTTTCCACCACAGTGTTTGATCATGGGCAGCATGGACCACTATATAAATATTGATCTCACATTATATGTATGTATACCAAATTTTTACTTACTTTACTCATTATTAGAATACAGGTAATCATCATCAATGTAATCATCTATAGAAATAATGAGCAGCCATCAAAGAAGCAGTCAATGAACAACTTACTTTACATTTAAGGAAATGGTGGTGGCACTTGAATGAAGCATTAATCATAAAACATTTAATTAAAATTATATTTTTTGCAGCACATTTACACTAGAAAGCATTGCTTAATATTTCAATGTTGTATTTTTGTGAGACATGCAATGCTACAAGATGTTGATCTGTTCTGATTTTGATGCATTACCTTGTAATGCAAATTTTCATTTAAATAAACCAAGCCTAAAGTGGTTCCCAGTCCCTAAACAACAAAAAAAATACAACTGATTACATTGAGATATGTAAGTAGTTGAAATCTGAGTAGTATTAAATGAATCATAATAATTGAATTATCTTGTCTATTTCTGCTGCAAAGTAATCAATTAAATTCAAAGTAATTCAAATAAAGTAATTATTCTACAGGTGATATATAATATAATCTAGACACTTTTTTGTTGAGGTGGATGGTCCCATCCAACTGATAAATATTAAGCACCAAATTGTTCATTTCATGTTCATGTTCATGACATTGGAGTTGTTTCCACAAACTAAAACTCAACACTACTCAATTAATTACTTATTAACCCTAAGAATCACAAGGCCACTGAAATGATGTAACATATACCATTAGTTGCCTATTATTTTGCATATGGTGTTTCATTATCAACCCACAGATGTCCACTGGTGGACATAGGTATTTATGTTGTCATGCAAATATTATAATCATTTCCAAATGAGGTATATTTTCATTAGGAGCTGGACATAATATTAAATATTTTTCAATACTTGACTCTTGAGGTTTTTTGTGTCATTCCTCTGTCCCTTACTCTTTATCTCTAAACATTGTACCCATCAGTTTCAGAGCATTGTTTGGAGATAGATGCAATAAACATACATTTCCAGATAAACAATGCCAAAAAGCCCATTCTTGTCCTTGTTAAGACTCACACACAAGGTATGAGGTATATAGTTTCTACATCTTCCATGTAGAAGCTGCTGGTCGCTTCATCAGTCAAGTTACTTTATGCAGTTGCACTGCAATGCTGAAATTCTCTATGGCAGATACAGATAAGTGTCCTGTAGTATCCTCCCTCAGACACAGCCCACTGAGTTTCTCGCCGGATCTTCTCAGCGGGCCGCCTTTCCGATCCGGTGGTGGATTCTGCGAAGCACGGCTTTTGCTAGGGTTCGTGTTAGCAACGTCGTCAGGTTTGAGCCCCGTGAGCTCACCTGCTAGTTAAGGTTCCGCTGAAATGGCCTCTCAAGGCTATCAGATTAGGTAGGGAAAAAAAAAGTAGTATCTTGCCCGATACCCTATATTAGCTCTATATTCACCAAGAGAAGATATTGTACTGAGTTGATGACATTACTTGCTAGATCGATATTCCGATTGTTATTATTCCAAGCTTCTAAATATATGTGCAAGGCATTCTTGAAATTATTGTCGATAGCGTCATTCAGGTTTTTGTCCAATTTCTATTATTTAGTGATAGATACTGCTGTACTACATGAAATTTTTAGCTTTGTATATACTAGTTGTGCTTAAAATCAGGATAAATTTGGGTTAACGTATAGGAGTTCTATTAAGGATGATCCATAATGCATAGGACTCCACCAAATCCAAATATATAAAAATAGCACCCTGCATGCTCCTATAAACAAAATAATTAGCGGACTCTATTATAATTATGTTAGATGAATATTTATAAAGCTAAATTTATCAAAGAAAAAAAGGTCATTGTTTAACAAATCAAACAAAACTCAAGTCATCATTATAAGATTTGAAGTAAAATAGTTCGTGCGAAATGAATCTCGAATAAAATATTAATCATATACTTAATATATAGAAAATACAGAAATAATTATAAAAGATATGAATGGTCAGTTGAGATCACTTTGTTGATAACCTGTGTGTTCGGGATGTGGTTTATGAGCGGCCGGATTCTAGTTATATTCCAGTCCCGGGACAAACAATAGTACCACACAATGCGTTACGCATTGCGCACACTGGTCTTCAAGGGCGTTCAGCACGTGAGCTCAACTAAATACGATATCCTTCAACCTCACATCACAAAACACCGAATTCTATGTTATATGTTATGAGAAGCATAAAATTTTCGTAACGACACGGTTCTTATCGAAATATAATTTGTAGAATATGATGAACTAGTAACAAAGAAATTCATTTCCATTTCCTTTTTCGTATAACACAAATATGTACTTATGAAAATCTTACAAAGTTACAAAAACAATCTGATGGAAAGAAAATTATTAAAACCACCTAGAAGTTTTTCATTTGTTTATTTAGTTCATCAAAATATATAAAATTATTGGTATCCTATATATATTTCGGCGGAATGATTCAGTAACCGCACGAGAGAGCATAAAATAATAGGGGTCAAAGTACATATTATTATGAAATTGCCGTTTTATTATAATAGGTACTTCGAATTGACATAGAACCTTCGTGGTTTGAGATTTTTGAGTGAAACTTTTTTAATGGTAAGAATGAAGTTCTTCTTTTAAAAAATGTGCAACATTCGATTATCGACTTTCAGTTGTTTTATTATTCAGCTTAGACAAGAAAGATGGATACTTCGAAAATTCGAGTGATTTTTGAATACGAGTTCCGACGCGGAACTAACTAACGCTGCAGAAGCAGCTCGCAATATCAATGTTGCGTTTGGAGAGGGGACTGCTAATGAACGCACCGTGCGATTTTGGTTTAAACGCTTTCGTGATGGTAATTTTGATTTGAAGAACAAACCATGTGGAAGACCGCCCACACATGTTAATAACAATGAATTGAATGAGATGGTAAAAGTCGATCCGAGTCAAACTACCCAGGAATTAGTAGCATGGTTTAACGTTACCTTACTAACAATATTTAGAAACCATTCGTCACCCTCTGTATTTCGCAGACCTTGCTTCAACGAACTGCAATTTTTTTCGTGACTTGGACAATTTTCTACGCGTTAAAAAGTTTTCTTACCAGAAGGCAGTACTATAAAATAATATTACACAGTTTGTAGAATCTAGATCACCAGAGTTTTATCGCAAAGGCATTAATTACTTTCCTATTAGATGGCAGTAATGTGTAAATAATAATGCTAGATATTTTGATTAAATAAATATGTGAAATGAAAATAAAAAACTAATTTCAATTTTTCAGTACAAATCGGCAGTTTCATACTTAAACCCCTCACAATATATTAATAGGATACTACCACATTTATTATATGTGCTCTACGTACACAACTAAAGTCGCTACTGATTTTTGTCTGTTATTATAATTGATAGTTTATAAAACGTGGTTTACGAAGTGTAGGTATCAATCGACGAAAGGCAGAAATCTGACGACGAAAATAGATTCAAGAAATTATTCAACATACAAGTTGTTCCGAAGATTCCAGTAGGAATACTGGAAATGTATGCGGTGGTAAATGTTCAATATAGCATATCAAAAATAATATTGCTGTTGAGATGATTAAAAAAAATGTCTCAAACTAATATAAATTATTTAACAACCAGGTTAGAGGCATAATATTAACGAATGAGTAGAAATTTATTGATAATACCTACCTATGATACATAACAGAGCTCCAATCGTCAGACCTTGACCGCGTCTTCATAGCAACTGCATCATTTAATAACACTTTTAAATGAAGAAGCGTTTTTTAAGCGAATTTGTATCAAGAATTTTATTTATTTTTTTATGAATTCACAAGTATGCGTTTGTATACTTGTGTACATACTGTGCCCTAAGGATTCACTCTAATTTAATTTGAAGTTAAGAAATAATGAAAAAACATGCATTTTCTCAGATAAAAAAATCTTTGGTTTATGGGATCTAACATACTATAAACCATCATCGATTTGTAGATTCGTTGGTAGGAAAAATGACGAACCAGCTAACTCCCTGTCGAATTTATTATATCATATGTACTCGACTGTGTCTGGGACATGCTTTCTTTTATTTATTTTTTGCGAATATGGGTGGACATGCTCACGACCCTCCCGGTGTTCAGTGATCAGCGGAGCCAATAGAAATCAATCGCGTAAATGCCGCCAATCACCTTAAGGCATGAGTTCTAAGTCTCAGCTTTCACAGTAAAATGGCTGCTCCACCCTTCGAACCGAAACGCATTATCTACTGCTTCACGACAGAAATAGGCACTGTGTAGGTACTTATCTGTGCGGGCTCACGAGACGCCCTATCACCAGTTATATGTGTATTTACTATGGTAAAAATAATTATACCTTGTGTAAATACAGTCAGTTTTGATGGACAAACAATCTTTCACATTTATAAAATTAGTCTATTCAGGATAAAATAGTACTTAGTATTTATGAAATTATCAATCTGTTCTTAGTATATTCACAAACTCTCCCTTTAGTTTATATGCCTGTCATTAATAACTACCATCTTACACCGTACTTTGCAATCGTGTTTGTCATAGACTTTCAATTCAAAATACACGCGGTGCAATTGTTTGTAGTTTACACTTTGTTTATTAAAAAGTCTATTGCTATGTGTACCTAAGACGCTCGAATTAATTCGATTACGCAGCTTCGCAGCGATACAAGCTTTCGAAGCGATTTTTCCAACGAAGCTGTGTGGCGTGTTATCCCTTCACGCAGAAGGGATAACATCATTTTATAAAATTAAAAGCTCAAAATTAAATCGTAAACGCGCAATTACATTGAGTCCACTTTTTTCTATTGAAAACCTATCATGTATCCCTGTTTGACAGGTAAGATAATTATTATACATTACAATCTTAAATTAATACTACGAGACTAAAATATCAACCTCTCATTTCTGACTAACCATCAACTCTATTGGAAAACAGTTGTCACAACGAATTCTCAGTAATACCATCAACAAAATACTACCTAATCTTGTTGTAAAGTTAAATAACAATTACTCTAGTAAAGACCTTCTGACTGCGTTGATCCCGCTGGGTTTATGTTGAAATCAGGTCACACGCAATGTAAGCGCTACACGAACCCACGGAATTTAGGGCGGGCTAATGTTAGAACAGTATTATGGTAAAATAGCTCTTTCTGAATAAGGAGAAATCAACTTTAACTTCAATATCATATTAAGCGGATCGACTTATAATATACGTGCCTACACAAAGAGCTAGTACGTTAGTAGATAGAATACAATAGAACACAATAGGATAACTGCCAATTTTTTATTACTATTGGACAGCTGACATATACATAGACCTTGAGGTACAAGTACGGAATTTGGCCTGCTTAAACTGGCTTCTTTACATGCACGACTAATATATTTCATTTACTAAAAAAATGTCAAATTAAATCTCACAGTATGTGTATAAAAATATGTGATAAGTACGTACTACATGAAATACTAATTTTAAGAAACAAAAAATTGGCAAATTTTTTTGAAAATGCGATATTGCGCAGGCGCTGATATAGTTCAGTATATAGAACCTACGAAACATCTTGATTAAAAAAATTATATGATTTTGTGACTATGAACTATATATTTTTAACATCACTGTTCATTTTGACAGAATCCGTCCCAGTCTGTTGCGGTGAAGGTGGTCACAAAGAAAGGCATCCAGAAAGCGTCAGAGATACTCGTGAAAGAGATTAAGATACTACGTGAATTGACAGCTCTGCAACACAAAAACCTGGTCGCGATGCACGACTGCATGGACAGCCCCGCCTATGTCTATGTTGTCATGGAGGTAAGTCATCCAATTATATTGCATTGTTTTCTACAATTTTTGCTACCCACATCGATATCCACAATTTGTGTTTTATGGAATTGGACTTCGATGTAAATATTCTGTAAAAACGTATAGAAGTAGTTATAAAATTATGTTGTTAAATGATATTTTATTTGGGATACTGATCAAATCCGGTATATTTCCGTTTTTTTTTAATCTAAATTAATGACTACTTTAAATCGACCATTATTCCTTTGAAAGATGCGCTACCAGAGTAATTCCTTTTTTAATTGTACGAAAATTAAGTAAGTGAGCAGGAACTTTTAATATTTTATACAAATTTTCAACTGAATTACATGTCGTTGTTGACCAATTGAATAAAAAATAAATTTGGTTAGTAATTGTACCAATCGTAATTGACGAAATGTCAAAACCTGGAATAAGTGCACATAGCAGATATTTATTTAACAACCATGATGCACAAACCACACAGTGGAGTTGACGGGTATTTATTGTAAAGTAATCGAGATAACAGTAGTGAACAGAAGTACAAAGGTAGTGGCGTAGAATTAAACAACAACAACAACAACAACAAAAGATACGGCACAATATTTTTTTTGTGATATGAACAACTGAACAACTTTACGTCAAAGTTTTTTTTTGTTTTTTTGCCAAAACCTAATTACCCTGTTACATTAAGGCACAATGACCGTTTCTGAATGTTGCCGTTATTGGATGTTGCCTTATTTCCCCGTTTTTCTTGCTTTCTTCGTTTTTTTATCCAGCTTTCTTCCTTGAAATAGAGCAAGATAGTCAGCATATTATCTTGGTTGGTATAAGTAAGTTTACTCCATTTTATGTTTACTCCATCTGGGTCGAATCAATATTTTGTCTTCTAGGACAGTCCAGATCAACTTGCAGTGGCAGTCCGTGCCAACTGTTTGTCCAATCATTTGCTAATGTTTTTAAATTGAGAATCAAATTTAAAATGCGAAAATGTGTAAATGTGTGTTATAGGAGTAGATGGTATTTTATGATTTTGATGTAGGGTGCTAGAATAAATATACTTCGTCTAAGAAATAATAAAAAGTCATAATAAATGCTGTCAATTAATGATTTATTCCTGATATACAGTTTATAATATTCTAAACGAGATTTTTCCTATTTAAAACATTAAAACTAGATACACAAAAAATTAAAACTTAGATTATGATCAAAACCAAGTATGGATGTAATATCATATATAATCTGAAAATTACGCGTGACTCGTCTAATTAGGAGTAGGTATTAAAATAGCTACCTAATATAATTAAAACTACTTGGCCGCTTTAAAAATACTACATACCTATATAAAAATCACAAAACTGGTTTTTCTTGTAGTCGTTCTTATCGACTTTTAAAACGTGCGACATAATTTAACGCGTGGTAGAATTTAGAGCAAGAGCATTAGGTTATGGTCAACAGTAAATGCTAAACTAGAACTTTTGTGTAAATCATCGCATTGTGTGTTAATTAACCGGTATTTCCGCGCTCTGTTAGACACTTATTATTCATTCAAATCTTTATTTATTTTTATTTGAATTGGAATACATCTAATATATTAAAGGAGTTTAATTAATCGACGCAGTTGAGTTTACCTTCCGCATGTCCATTGCGAGCGTCTGGATTCATAACAAGGTCAGAAGCGCGCGTTAGATAAAATGGCGAACTATAAAGTGTGACATGCAGCCTAGTCGTGTGCCATCGTTCGAATTTCGTCCTCATAATTTTGCCGCATATTAACAAAATTCTTTCGAGTTTGCGTTGTAAAAAGACAACGTCCATTGACACGTTTCTCAGACGGATGATATTGCGCAGTTAATGAATAGGTCAAGGGAACATTGATACTCAGATTATATTATTCATGAAGATAAAAACCAGACTTTTTACGAGTCTTTATCGCATTCGTTGAATAGACTATTGAAAAGTTTATTGACTTATTTCGCATAGGATTAGAGTAGCACCGAGTACCATACTAACCTCTTTATCGTTTCATTAAAATTTAGTCTGTTATCAGTTTATTAATTAAAATTATATATTGCAAATGAGGCACAATAATTATTATACTTGTACATTTGTTCTTGTACAACTGCAAACTCCGTTTATGAGAATAGATATCGGGTTTTTTTTTTTTTATAAAAAATACATATTTTTTTGCTAATGGTACTGCCCCTCCGTATCACTCACTGCCTATTTTTATTGCAAATGCATTCCGGTTGGGAGCATAGAACAGCCGTTGTATTGATGCAAAAGGTGAGAAATGAGCGGTTTTTGTCCATAAGCCATGAGCTCTTCAAATAAATAAAACAAGACATGCCTGGGTGATGCCTACAGCTATTTTAGTATAATACTCAAGTTGAAAACCTATAACGTGGGATACGGGTTCGATTCCCGGTTGAATTATTAAATGGTGGATTATAATTGTCAAATGGTACTTAGGTACAATAATGGCGTTTTGTGCTCGTCAACAATGATTCATTAGCAGCAGCTCTATGCAGAAATTCTACCCTGGTAACGGGTGGTAACGGTGGCAAAAGGACTGGTCATTATCATCTATCAGAACTGAGAGGACCCCGTCATGGTACTTTTTAGGTTTATATAATCGAAAATTTTCTATGGCAATCGTAGTACTTATAATTATAATATAATACGTACAATAGGAAGTATACAATAATACCTAGTAATGAAGTATAGAAATGTGGCGACACAAAGTCTATCGAATTTTTCCACGTGTTACCATTGTATAATGTATAATATCAGTACGTTCACTTCACTGCCTCGTGGTACGTCATACATTACGTATGCGGGTGGGCTGTATGTACATACATTTGCTGCGCAAAACTACCGGCAAGCCAACTCCGTCGAATGCTTTTACCTACGCAAAACGTTATAAACGAGTATAATAGAGATTAGTATTTAGTTCTAATGGAGAGATATTATAAGTGACAACACATTACGCAAGAACCAGATGTACATGTGAAATATAGTTATATATAAACAGTTGTTAACAAAGTAATGGAATTAATAGTGTTTACATATATTATATGTATAACATATTGTTATGCTGTAGTGTTTGTCTTTTGCATTTGCCACGATAAAAGTACTTAAAAAAACAAAATGAAACCATGTAATATTAGCATTTTTACATTGTAAATAATAGCAATTTATTCAGTCGGAATGAAATTAAAAACAATGTTATTTTACTATTCAACTTCAAAGACTTTGGGAACGTTCTAAAGTCACAAAAGAGTTTCAATAAGAAAATAAACATTTAAAATTTCCAAAGTTTGGCTACTTTGAATATTTACGATTGAAGACTCAAAACTAAAAAACAACACTATTTAATAGTAACGTAAATTTAAAATGAAAATGAAAAATATTTTCATTTTGGTTATTCCGGTCAAAGTAATTATTGTTTCATATCGTAGGTCCTTGAACATTTGCAAATTTTCAAGATAAACGAACGACTTGTTCTGATAAAAAAAATCGTTATACATATCGTTATACAGAGAGATATAGGGTTAGCATTTAAAATTTTACTAAAAAAATATCGAAGACAGTCATCGGTTTTCCTAAGAAGATCCGTTTTTGATTGTATTCACGAATAGCTTCACGTTGAAGAAACATAAGTAATAAAATCAAATATATAAAATTCTATACTAAATTACTTCACAATCACTACATTGTATAAAATAAAGTCGCTTTCTCTGTTCCTATATCCCTATGTAGGCTTAAATCTTTAAAACTACGAAACGGATTTTAATTTTTTTAACAGATAGAGTGATTGAAGAGAAAGGTTTATGTGTATAATAACATCCATTACATAGTGGAGAAATCAATAATAAATTAATATTTCCGAAACGAAGCGAGGGCTGGTCGCTAGTCTATAATAAATTACCTCTGGTAGGCTTATTTTAAGTACGAACGGGTGTATCGTAGACTTCGACCTCATGTGTCAATATGGCTGGAGGAAATCACGTTGTGATGTTCATGGGCTCCTTAAACACAATTAACACGCGATGGGACGTAAGCGCGTCGATCCATTAATTAAATTATGTCGTATCAATAAATTGTCATTGTTTAAAGAACTCTGTATATAATGTAATTATGTTACAGAAGGAGAATATAAATAAAATCAAGAGCGATAGGTACATGTGAACGTTGCGATAAAGGTCAAAAGTACAAGCACGTTAACATTTATAATGTGTAAAATTAAAAGGTGCCCTCGGCAACGTTACGAAACGGTATCCCAAGTTCATTGGCACGAAGAGGCATCGTGTTGAAGTAACGTTCGTCGCCATGGCTACCCGAAGAACATATCTGGCAACAATTACAATTGGCAGCGTTATTTTTACATCGTATTATAGATAATTACGTTTATAGATAGTTTCGTGAATCATATAATTTTGTGCAGTTGCTCTTGAGTTGTTAGGTCTCCTTCGGAGGCGCTCGGGCAGCTGTTAGCAAATCCCACCCCTTCTGGCTGAGCCTTTGCTCGCCCACCTGTCTTGGTGAAACTGGAAAGGCCTCCGGGCAACCCATAAACATTCAATCATAAAAAAAAAAAAAAGTGGTAACAGACTGCCAAACCAACACAAGACTAACTCAATACATTAGACAAATGAAAAGAATGCGAAAGGCATTTCATTTAAATTGAAGCCAAACAAGTTTATCAGTAGATGTTTGAACAGTGAGTCCGTTTACCCACATAGAACAATAAAAAAATACTTTAAAATAAAGTAGGAAACTTTTTGTAAGTTGGTCGTACACAAAAACCCCGGAAGAGCTATCAACCGCTTTTGCGTCGTTCGATTCTCGTTTTGTGCTTGCATAACTGTATCAAATTGATTATATTATGTTCAAACTAAATATAATATAGAAATACTGACTGTATAGAAAAACCATTGTAAGTCTAACCAATCAAGTCAATAAAGTCATAAAGTACTTGAAAAGAGAAGGATGAGGATTTAGTGTTAAATAAAAACCTAATTGGACCTTCATACTCCTTATTACTATTACTACGACTATACCTAAATACAATGTTCCATTTGTACCACAAACTGTAATTTTATATTAAAAAAATATTGTAACATAATATTATAATTATGCTGAATCATTTAACCTGTTCAGTGGCTTTGTTTTTTCATTTACAATTTATTCAATAAAGATACAACTTACACTAAGAAATTAAAATAATGGCAAGTCTGTGTATTAATTTTAAAGCTCTTCACTAGCTGCTATATTATTGAAATTTCTAGCAACTCTTAATTGGCAGCTGAATTAACAGTCTCTTTGGCACCGCTCTTCTTATATTAGTGTACTGAATAAACGTCATTAACTAATTATAATTTGATTGTTCCCTTATCAACACGTAGGTATAGTTTTGCGATTAAATACACTGTAAATTATTTATGTAATCAAGTTGCCATGTTATAGTCTTGCAAAATGTGGTACGTTTAATTCTTGATTAGCGTCTTTCTATATCTGAGCAATATTATCGCATATTATCTAATAAAATGATAAAAATAATTTTAATATATTATGAATCTTTAAATAAGTGATGAATTGAATATCCTAAGGGCCTGTTAAGTTAAAATGAAGTGTAAGGCAATTACTACATGTCGTTGATAGCTAGTAATTTTATAAAATTTTTAGTATAAATTTATAGTAACTATAAAATATTCTTTCTGTTTTTGATCGAGTGGCGATGACGATCTCGCTTGCGTTCTCGTCATAAGCATTCAAACTACGTCATCTCGAACCTACGCATTGCTTTAGAATACTGAATAATAATCCTAAAACATAATATTACGTAGTATTTCGTATAAAAAATCAAACATCACGTTTTATTTATTTATTTAGTCTACCGATCTACAATAAAAATGGTAACTGTGCTATGGGACAATAATGTTTATAGTTCATCGTGGGAATCGAGAGTATTTATTATTATTGCGATTATATAATAGAAATACGCAGAAATAAGAGTAACATCCGTAACGGCAATATACTTAAATAACAGCAGTTTTTTGTTAAACTTTATTTATTTCATAATATTATAAAGTATACAATGTAAGATTAAACAACATGTATTTTATTATGCACATGTGTTTGTTATCTGGATACTCAAATTATACACGCACTGAAATGTTTCATTTTAGAGAATATTTAAAACATAAGATTTAACAAAATGGTTATATACAACATGTAACATATTTAACGCACACCCTCAAACACCCCAATTAGACTTTAATAGTATAAACGCTATGCATACACCAAATATTATTTATATGTGCGTTAACATTAATTATTTGTGAAATTAGTTATTCCCATTTCGTGGAAATAAAATGGTCACCGATTCACACTCCGCTGCGCACGCACACACAGACACCTACTCGCCGCGCCCGGCCCCTTGTTCAATGCACTTTAATGACCGTTTTCGTATTTGTTGTTTTATTTTAGATAATACTGCAATGTCACTTTTCACTTTATCAAAGGCGGTTATTATCTTATTCTTTAGTTCTTCGGCACTTATTGTCTTTGTGTTATAAACTAGCGATTTAATTCGCCCCCACAAAAAAAAGTCGAGAGGCGTCAAATCAGCTGATCTAGGAGGTCACTGACCGAAAAGACATAGCGAAATACGGGAGATATTTTATTTGCACTATCACTTGACCTCTTATCGATAAGGTGGACGCGGCGTGACTGACTTGTCAAAAATATTTTGTTGACTTCGTTGTTTAGATTTTTCTTTGATCACCGCCGACGCAACCGCGTCGCCGCGAACATCGGGATTAGCCTGCCGTTTATTGTAAGAATATTATGCCGACGAAAGAAAGGGATAGTAATTATTTTTGTATTACGTGGTTTTCTTTTATGTATTGTAGTGTTGCTGTGTGCCGGCGGTTGGTATTGTGTGCGTAGGTATTTTATTTTGTAATAGACTATTAGCCTTGAAATAAGTATCAGATTTCTTTAATTAAATAAAATTTTTTTTTACTAATTAGATATTTCATTTTAAAAAGTCTTAATACCCTGACTTACGTTCCATTTTCGTTTCTATGAACTGTTTAGCTAGCTGTGTAGGGTGACTGTAATTTACTTAGTTTTAACTAAATTTTAGAAAAAAAAATTGGTACATAAAAAACAATCAAAATCGATCCAGATTCCGATTCTGAACAAATTACTTTCAGGGTGTGCGTTAATTATGTTACATGTTGTATATTATGTAATGGATATAAACTGCTTGATCGCGTGACTCGGTTTAAATCACTGATCTCATTTCATCTAAGCTCTTCGGAGTTCTTGCTTCAACGACTTAACTATTTTGAGTCCGAACGGATAGGTACCATCACCCCGTCTACTTCTGGTGGGGCAGCCGTTGTAGTGTAAAAACTCTGACCTTAGAACTCATGTCTCAATCTGAGTGGCATTTACGTTGTTCGTCTATGGGCTCCGGGAACCACTTAACTACAGGTGGGCCGCGAGCTCGTCCAGCCATCTAAGTAATAAAAAAAATGCTGACCGTATTATTTCTATTCGTGTAATACTTCAAATATTAAATAGAAAAAAAATACAACATTTTGTTTACAAACTTAAAAAAACACGACTTAATAACAAACCAAATTAAAAATTACGGTCATGGTAATAATCTTATTGTGCTATCATCAGTCCTTTTAGACGAGTGCAAAAACTTAACAGTACGTCTTGTAGTGTTTGAAAATTACGTTGAAACGTTCCGTTAGATAGAGAGATCCATCCAGGTCAAGCTAATAAAAGCGTGTTAATAACATTAAGTTTAGTCAACTTTGAATTATGATAATATTCTTTTTAAAACAGCAAGCAACATTTTCTTTCACACAGCAGTATGTAAACAATATTACCATAATATACGAACACAAACAATACAACACAAATTAATTCCTGTTGAGTTTAAAATCATTCTTTTTATTTCATTCACATGACTCATGCTTTTCCTCTTTGTATCGAGGTTTCTTGCTAGTTTCATAAATTGGCAAAATAAAAGATATAGATTAAAAAAATATACAAGCTTTTCAAATCTTTCGGCTATTGTTGTTTGACGTTTTTTTTTCCTGGTTTTGTTTTTCGTAAATTTATTTATTTCAAATATGTATTTTTTCAAGCACACGATTCGTTCTATAGTAGTTTCCACGATTGTTACAGTTTAATTCAAAAGTTATTGTAGTTTAAATAAATAAATGTGTTTAAACCTACAACGATGACTCACGTTACGATTGTTCGATCGTTTTTTGTAGACATTGTATAGGTATTTTATGACTGAAGTTCGGTTCGTAGATAGTTTCCTAATACATTATTAATACTCCACCTTACTTTGTATATTTGTTATTTGCTTAATTTCCTAAGTAGGATTTCGCAATTCATATTAAAGGTATTCTTGAGATTGTTTCTGAAGTGAAAGCATCTTTAGCAGCGTTCTGATTTGAAATTCGGAGAAACGAAAATATCACTCAAAAAAAGACTAACTATAGAATTTAGCCTGTGCGTGAATGAGATAAAATACCTTTGATGAATTAACTTCTACCGCGTATGAACTGTAATTTATTTTCAACTGTCGCACCTTTGCGCTAAGTTCTTTGTTTCCGTAAGAAATTAATGATTATTTATTTAATTTAGCTTTGCCGGAGCCTGTACACAAAACAAAGAGAATACGGCACTGGTGGTAGGACCTCTTGTGAGTCCGCACGGGTAGGTACCACCACCCCGCCTATTTCTGCCGTGAAGCAGTAATGCGTTTCGGTTTGAAGGGTGGGGTAGCCGTTGTAACTATACTTGAGACCTTAGAACTTGTATCTCGAGGTGGGTGGCGCATTTACGTTGTAGATGTCTATGGGCTCCAGTAACCACTTAACACCAGGTGGGCTGTGAGCTCGTCTACCCATCTAAGAAAAAAAAAAAAAACTCGAGACATGAATTCGAAGTGTGAATTGTGTTGCGTCCAGCAAACTGGAACGTATGACGTCATATATATCAACCCATAAATGGTAATAGGAGAAGGTTAGTGTGTAGGTAAACAAGTTAAAGTAAATACTAATCTACTACTACTGCTAAATGTTTGTGGAAGTAGTAGCAGCATCTCGAACATGCCGTTTTACCATCGGGCAGATTATTATTAACATCTGGGCTTTAATCCTGAGCCACTCACTTATTCTTTCAAAAACAGTTAGGTTGCAAAGTAATCTATATATTAATACGTAAAGCAAAAACTTTGTACCCCTTTTTACAAAAATTGCGCGAACAGAGGAGTGTGAAATTTCCCACACTTATAGATAATATAGGGAAGGGGTGCAGGATGCTAATATTTCTTTTTTAATTATGCCTAAAAATACATATTTTTTATTGCTTAGATGGATGGACGAGCTCATAGCCCACCTGGTGTTAAGTGGTTACTGGAGCCCATAGACATCTACAACGTAAATGCGTCACCCACCTCGAGATACAAGTTCTAAGGTCTCAAGTATAGTTATAACGGCTACCCCACCCTTCAAACCGAAACGCATTGCTGCTTCACGGTGGAAATAGGCGGGGTGGTGGTACCTACCCGTGCGGACTCCCAAGAGGTCCTGCCACCAGTAAGATTAAATCAATAAAAAAAACATTACACACACTACCATGTATTTGACACACACACGCATGCATAATATTTGTTTATTGTCAAACATTTCTTATTGTTTAGTCTGTGGTTAAATTGACAATAGATTAATATTGTTTGTCTTTATTAATATTTGTCTAAAGTGTAGTCTTGGTGAAATCTGTGATAATAGAAGTAAAATAGTAATTGACAATAGAATCACAATACAAACTTATAATTTCAATTAATTATAGTCGAATCTCGACTACCAGGGGACCACTATTTTATGTTAAATTTACAATAAACATCTAAGTGCATCAAGAAATTTACTTACAGGTTAACGGTTTATCGTTATTGAAAGGATTCTACCCCAATTAACTTATCTTATCGGTTTTAGTAAAAATACAAGGTCTTGTATCAATCAGAGTAGCTTCAAGCACTATCTAACTCGTAACTATTTCCAACGGTTTCTTTGTTTACTATTTACATTCAACTCTTTGTTCGTACTAATCATGTTTGGACATGACATAGGTATAATGTGTTATGACGAAATCGCAGTATTTAAAGTTGCATTTAAAACATTTGATATCATTTATCACACAGTAAACTATTTTGCAAAATATTTTCACTAACCAAACTAACATAACATTTTTTTTATTGCGTAGATGGGTGGACGAGCTCACAGCCCGCCTGATATTAAGTGGTTACTGGAGCCCACAGACATCTACAACGTAAATGCCGCGACCCACCTTGAGATATCAGTTCTAAGGTCTCAGTATAGTTACAACGGCTGTCCCACCCTTCAAAACCGAAACGCATTGCTGCTTCACGGCAGAAATAGCAGGGTGGTGATACCATACACGTGCGGACTCACAAGAGATCCTCCCACCAGTAATATAAACACAAGTCCAAAGTAAATGAGATATAAACAAAAAAAAAGTCAATAACTATGTTAATATTTAATTTTCTTCGCCATCTGCCGATCCGTTTCGGTGTCCTAAAAACGATTCATTTCAATTCACTTCTGCTAATTCGGTTGCAAAATAAACGCGGGGCCATTTCAGAAGTCTAAATGCAAAACGAGGGCAGTGCACTTAATTTACGCACACACTTGTACGTATCGCACGTACCGTTAATCAGAAGGCGGTCGTTGGTTGACACTATGTACTCGCGTGACAAACACAAACAAAATGTACCCGGTAAAGTTTGTTTGTTTTAATAATTATAAAGCGAACGAAAATAATTCATAACATTTGGACCGTAGTGTCGAAATTACTGTGATTTACGAATCTTGATTTGGACTTTCTCTCCTTTTCTCATTTTTTTCTATAAAATTCTGCTAACTGGGGGCTTAAACAATATATTTTTAAAACTCATCAATATCGTCGTGCACCTCAATAGAATTGCCTCCAATTGCTTTAAAAGATCATCGTATCATATTTTGCTTAACAGTTTTAGTGCCATTGATTTTTTCTCATATCTACTTAGAAATGCCAAATAAATCCTTTGTTTTTGAAGTCATATGTATTATAGAATAAAATAAAACAAGCTNACTGGGGGCTTAAACAATATATTTTTAAAACTCATCAATATCGTCGTGCACCTCAATAGAATTGCCTCCAATTGCTTTAAAAGATCATCGTATCATATTTTGCTTAACAGTTTTAGTGCCATTGATTTTTTCTCATATCTACTTAGAAATGCCAAATAAATCCTTTGTTTTTGAAGTCATATGTATTATAGAATAAAATAAAACAAGCTTAACAATAGCAAAACGAACTAAAATTAATTTCATTATTTTTTAAATCGTTGATACTGGTTATGTCATAGCATAGTTATCAGTTCTTGATGCGTGTGCAAATTTTCAAGTTAATAGGACATCTTGAAGTTGTTGAAAATGACATTCAAAAATTCCTTTTCGGTTTGAAGGGTGGGGCAGCCGTTGTATCTATACTTGAGACCTTAAAACTTATATCTCAAGGTGGGTGGCGCATTTACGTTGTAGATGTCTATGGGCTTCAGTAACCACTTAACACCAGGTGGGCTGTGAGCTCGTCCACCCATCTAAGCAATAAATAAATAAATAAATAAAACGTACATAAATACACGCTTACCTATCAAACTAATAACAGCGTATTCAAAACTCAGCAAGTCCGTGGTAATTGTGACGAACATGTTATAATGTAAAAATGAATACATATTGATTGGTAATGACTGTTTAAACCCGTACCAATCAGTACTAGCATTCTACTTATATCTGCCGCAAAGCAGTTATGTGTTCCCGTATGAAGAATTGAGAGAGCCTTTATACAATTTACCTCTGAGACTTCGGTTTCATGTCACAAGGTACGTGCCGGTATTCGCGTTTTGATGTCTAAGAGTGAAAACATCAGGTGAGCCATCAGCTCGTCGTTTTAACCGTATTCAGCGACCTGGCTCTGCCCCTTGGCATTGCTGAAGTCCATGAGCCGCATGCTCGTCTGCCTATAAGGGCAATAAAAAGAAAAACACATTTCTGCGGACTAGAAAACGTATGTATCTAAATAATAGAATAAATAAAAGTACATCTATACAAAATAAATCTTTATTACGGGATAGCACCTTATTAATGTCAAAATAAAAAAGATTACAATCTAAAGTATCTACTAAAGATTACAATATAGAAAATAATATATCTATATACATTATAGCTTGATAAATATTGAATTTAAACTGTAAATTCAAAACCTTAAACTAAAGCGTCTTAACTTATATTTTCGATTATAATTATCTTTCTGTTTACCTGACACGCGTGTTTTTTGTATTTTTTATTATAGAATAAAGTATATTGTATCTGTTCATACATACTTTAAATGGAAAGTATTCACAAATAAATAAACTGAAAACACTCAGATCGAAATTACACACTACAAATTGACTTTAACCACATTAACGGCACCTGGAACCAATTCATTAAGAGCAAGTTGTCCGCTTAAGTTTCTATTTTATGAAATTAAATACCTTTACTGCGGTACAAATACCTACACGGAACATTCTTAAAAGCAATGTTTAAACAGGTGACTTTTCTTGCAGAGGCACTTCTTCTGGAGTGGTCCCATTAGCAGTTGTAGCTGAACGTTCATTTGCTGCTCTTGGTGATGAACTGAATCTGTTTCTGATGGAACTCCAATTCTTTTTGATTGTAATGCCTGCTACTATTACCACCATACCGGCTACCATCATCCCAATGATTGATTTATCTACTCCTCCAGACTTAGTTTCCGCAGTAGTTGCTCCTACGGCTACCTTAACATCCGTATCCTTCTCTTTATTAGACTCTACAGTCGAAGTTGTTTGACCTGTTGCAATAGGTGCACTGTTAATAGCCGTTCTCAATGACACCTGACTATTTTGTAAAGGCTCTGTGTTCTTTTGTGTTTCTGTTTGCTTAGTGTCTGCTTGTGCAGTTTTAGCTACCTCAGGCTTGATTGCAGAATGAGATTCGTCTGCATATATTGATGTAAGAGCAATAGTGCCAGGTGAAATAGCGTCTAGCCAACCTTCGCCTTCCAATGGTCGTCGTGCATCTGGGCATTCAAATAAATGTTCTTTGCATGATTCTGTGCAGACGCTTTCTAAGGTGCCTTTAAAAGAGTTACATAATTCTTCATTTAAAGATGACGCAGCAGAGGGTAAAGTCAACTTACGAAGGCCTTTAAAATTCGAGAACAAATCTGTAGTGAGAGCCTGAAACGCAAAACAATTTATTTAAATCATTTTGTTTGATCGTCTTGTGGTTATTGATGGTTAGTTTTGTTTACGGTACGAAGGTGAATCGTTTCGATTCCCTGACGGAATCAGCTTATTTGTTATGGGTGTGGTGAAAAAGTACACCCAGACTCCAAAAGTCCGGCTGTACTCGTCCTATTTTTCTGCAACCCATAACACAGAATTTTCTATTGCAATAGATGGGTAAACGACGCTTAGTAGTTTGAGACATTAGCATAACATATGTTATTTTTAATTAAATGCAATGTAATTTATATTTTATTTGCTAATTATTTTTAACCACTGAAACATTTAGCTATTATCGCAAAAAGGAAGATGACAATTTAGAAAAAGTTGTAGAATTACAATGTTTAAATGAAATTTGTTCATTATGATATATTCTACTTAGAATTTCCATTTGTCATGCAAAGAAAAAAACAAATACTCACTGTCCTGATATCATTGCCGCCTAAATCCAGCTCTTCCAATTTTGTTAGTGAAAATCCGTTTTTCAAATCTTGTGGGTATTCAATTAATCTGTTATTTCCTAGTTTTAAGACCGTTAAACCAGGCAGCTCGCTGACTGACTGAAACGTGTTATAAATGATCTGTTTAAACAGCCTTCAAAACAAGTTCGAGTATATTTTAAAATTTCGATATATTATAACAACGGATGTTTTCGGAGAATTATTAACATTTTCAACATTTTACCTTTTTACCAACTTCGTAATTCCTAACTTAGTTTGATGTTAGGGCGCATTGCAAGCTCGCAATGCTGGCTTAATAAGTAATATTATTATGTTTTAAAGCCAAGAAGAAAGTTCTAAAATATACCTATGAAACGAAGTAAAAATAAATAAACACTTACGCCTAAATCCAAGCCCATGATAGAGTTTTTATTAGCATTTAAAACTTTCAAATTTTTGAGGGAAGCTACATCCTTCGGTATCCCAGTCAGTTTGTTGTTTTGTAAGTTTAGTATTGTAGTTCGTACATCTAAAGGAGTTGGGAATTCAGTGAGCCCATATCCTGAACAGTCTACTACGAAATTGCTCGAATCACCCTCAGTGTGGCACACGCACGGTTTTGGGCATGTTGAATCACCGGACTGTGTCGCAGTTCCTTCGGCATTAGCTGTCAACTGAACATCTTCGAGTAATGGAGCAGAAGATAGGGTAGTAACTTCTATTGGTTCTTCGATAGGACCTCCACCGCTGCCATCTAGAATACTTCCGTCTAATTCGGAATTAGTTTCAGGTGGAAATTGATTATCTGTTTCAACTGGAATAGGCGTTTCGTCGGATTTTATCCCAGCTTCACAACTGAAAAAAAAAAATGAAATTACTTACAAATATGTAGTAGCATGTGACTTATCGAACATATCTGTAGGTTTATCATGACGTGACGCAAAATTGCTACAAATAAGTGACAGATAATATTCATGATAAGTACTAGAAGGGCGCGACGGAGACGAACATATTAAAAAATTTAAATAAGTGAAATCGGCTATTTGAATGATCATTTCCGAAAATAAATAATTTAACATATATCAATACAAATACTCAGAACAATAAAGAACGATTAATATTCTATGCACAATTTAAATGTAACAATGTTTTTACTAATTATATAACTCCAGACACTTATTGTGCTTGAGAGAAGCCTTGACACATAAAGATTCAAATGTACCAAAATGATACGAAAGGTTGAGATAAACCAAAGTACAATACAATTTGACGAAAATTATTCACGATATGTAAACCGGAACGTGCATGAAATCAAATCACGAAATGAATTAAAAAATACTTACGTGACTAGTGTGATCAGCAACAACAGGCAGAGGTGTTTGAGCGTCATGGTCACTCACTAACGCGATCACTGATGCGACCTGCCGATTAAGTTCAGGAGTTGTTGTGTTACCTGTCCCCGCGCGAGTACCAACGTAGCGTACAGCGCATAACTCACTGACACTTATAACTATTATCACTCAATGATAAGATTACCTGCGGCATGGTAAGCTTATCGCGAATCAAACCCGATAACTACATTCTGCAGAAATGGGAAAATGTTGGGCAGTTGATTTTCAGTGGCGCTCACTACTAAAATCGATTAAACTAACAAACACGTGTCTTTGAACTTGTTACACGGTTGCAAAAGTCTTTAACTACAAAATAGAGAAACACGTTATGTCTTTCTGATATTACCGAATCGTATCAAATGTCCGTGATCAAACACAGTAACGGTGTTTTATTTGACACGATATTATGTTTAGTAATAATTTACGCTTGAAGTTTGACACAACAGATGTAAATACAATAAAAGAACTTAATCATCAAAGTGACGTCGATAACTTAGAATTTATTGTATCAAATTAAAATTTCTTAGAGTCCTAACTAAGCTCTATTTGATATCATTACTTATCACAGACGTCACTGAAACGTGATTAATTTTATACAGTAACTAGCTTTTGCCTGCGAGTCCGTCCCCGTGTAATAGTTACTTTGGCATAACGCAAAATTTTACCCCCACTTCATTTACGTAGAAAGTGAAAATATTTTTGAATTATAGAATGTCAAGGATCTATTTAAAACCCTATTTTGAAACATTATTTATTGGTGCTCCACTTGTATTGGCCTTACCGTGATGTTATATGGCCTCCTCAAAAAATGAGCTATCTAACACTGAAAGAATTTTTCAAATCGGACCAGTAGTTCCTGAGATTAGCGCGTTCAAACAAACAAACTCTTAAGCTTTATAATATTAGTATAGATATACTCAGTAGAACGTATGACGTAGGAGGAGGTAGAACGGACTGCTCAAGATCGATGCAAATGGATGAATTTGATTCAAGTCCTTTTTTTTTCTACCTAATCTGGTAGCCTAGAGAGGCTGTTCCAGCGGAACCTTAACTAGTAGGTGAGCTCACGGGGCTCAAACCTGACGACGTTGCTAACACGAACCCTAGCAACAGCCGTGCTTCGCAGAATCTCTCACCGGATCGGAAACGCGACACACTGAGAAGATCCGGCGAGAAACTCAGTGGGCTGTGTCTGAGAGTTAATTTACTCGTCGAGCGCTTCATCGCAAGCGACGGGTTCGACGAGAACGGTGACCGGTGCTTGAAGTACTTAGAAGCACCGTTAGTGGATCGGGAGGATCCGAGATGACGTGTTTTGGGCGACGTCGACTGCTTTCCATTCTTTCCGCAGGATCGGGAATGACTACAACACAATGTTCAACAACGAATACGATCGTTGTCACACATTAAATTAAATTTCTACAGAAATACGAATTCGGGAAGACGATGTTATCTACAACAAATGTCTAGTTTTATCTATTCACCACACAATTAATGACAAAATAATGATTTTACACAACAAGTTTACGTAATCAACACTGTGTGTAATTATCTAATTCACATTATCGTTAACAGTTGTAAGTTCCGTCCTGCGACAGACTATTAAATCTAGATGATAATTTTGTTTTAGTACTGCAATGGAGGCGACCTAGCGGATTATCTTCAAACGAACCGGCTGCTCAGCGAGACCACGATCCAGTTGTTCTTAGCGCAGCTTGCAGAAGCGATGAGCGCCATCCACGCGAAGGGCATCGTCCACCGTGACTTGAAGCCGCAAAACATACTCCTCACTCATTCTATCCTACCGCCTCGTACTCCACACCCATCAGATATAACACTCAAAATTGGTAAGCAAATCACACTTTCTACTGCTCAAACAAACGTCCAATTTTGGCGTCGTTGGAAGCGTAAAAGACCGAATTCGACTAATGCATACTTTAAGCCAACATCTCGTTGATGATTTTAAAATGTAAATGTTCCTCAATTTATGGGAACATGGCAACAATCAAAATTAGGATCTAGAATATCTTATAAGTAAAAATTAACATACAAATTATACTAATAAACAATAACATATCTACATACAGCTCACTAAAAAAAAGTATTTTTCTTTTGAAGAGCTCACGGAATCGGGCGGCGGTATTCTGTCCAAAAAAAAAGGATAAAATATATATTTGATATAAATCGAAACCACCCAGGGACATACAATATTGATAAATAAACATACAGAAAAATATTTATATAAAAATATTAATTTGCATAGTAATATTTATATTTCTGCACTATTTTATCGACAGATAGTAAAGTTTTTACAGATTATTTGTTAAATTTATTCTTGTAAAACACAAATAAATTTTAAAACTTAGTAATTTTATGATGAAATTTGTTGGCTGTAAGGGAGTTCGGTGTTATCATATCCGGTAAAACATTCGAAAATATCGGTGTTATCTTCGCAAATCTGACTCATTTCAGTTACGACATTATTTATGACCTAGACTAGATCTCGCGCTATCAACATTATCAGAATTAAGATACTGGTAATACTTGAAATTTGTGCAGATAAAGGAAAATGAATACCTCGTTTTCTTTGAATATTAAATACAAACATAAACAAAAAATAATATATGCAAGTTGATTTGTTCGCGCTCAATGAGGATATTTTTTATTGGCGTCGATGGGCAGACTAGTTCTCGGCCTACTTAGAATTAAAAGGTGAAATTAAGTTGTAACCTAAATGCAGCTTATATTTATGTCTTGATTCTGACTCTAATATTCTACTGATTCATATAACGTGATAACATTTTTTCATCTTAATAGTATTCACTATTATATCCACATTTAACTTAATAATAGAATAATTTATTTACTTTTATACAATACGTAACATTGATTGTGATTTGTTTGTAAATCAATACAGCTGACTTCGGATTCGCAAGGTTCCTGGAAGAAGGAAATATGGCCGTTACGCTCTGCGGCTCCCCAATGTACATGGTAAATAACTCGTTCAGCTTAATACGATAGTTAATAGTCGTACCGTAACATTTTATCTTCAAGTAAATGCTAGTTACGTTTGAACAAGGTTACGACGTGCCTCGATTCAATATCGGTTTTGTGCTGTAAAATTATTTAAAGAAATCTTCATTTTAATTTTCAGGCTCCAGAAGTTATAATGTCCCTGAAATACGACGCCAAAGCAGACCTGTGGAGCCTCGGCACAATAGTCTACCAGTGCCTTACCGGGAAGGCTCCCTTCCAAGCCACCACACCACACGAACTGAAAGCTTTCTATGAAAATAGCGTCGATCTTCAGCCCAAGTAAATGTTTCTAAGTATAATTAAAAAAACTCACTACGTAACGTTTCCGTTATCTATTTGTGGTATACTAAAATTATTTCGGCCAATGATTTATTTTAATTAGGCTTCCCTAATAAATCTTTTAAAACTTTAAATTTACGAAAATTTTGGTCGTTATGAGGGTTCTACATAAATTTTAGTAAATAAAATATGTATTATATTTTCATCAAACTCTGTTTTATGATTAGGAAAAATTTCCGTTAAAATCGAAAGATCAGCCCTTTTTAAAACATGCACACCAAACAAGCGACTGATGGGTTTAAAAAGAAATGTAAATAATAACACTCCCCTATAAGGGAATCGTTTTCTAAAATGAAACTGATGGTAGAACTTTTGACTTAAATTCTTACAAATAAACACTGTAATTCCTGTTTCAACATTGCTAAAGTTACACCGCCTCCATCGCATTATTTTACTTAAATTGCATTCCGTCTATCTTATTGACCCAGTAATGAACACAATATATTTTGTGTCAAAATTATAAACACTTTAAAAAGTTTTAAGATAAGTTTCATTTAAACTTTGTTGCTACGTTTTTTGTGAGGTCATTCATTTTTTCTCAGTTGAAAGAATAGTTTCAAGGTTTAAATTTTAATCTATTTGCGTTGTAATATAAATTACTGTCCTAAATATAGTTATTATTTAGGAAATTAAGTGCCCTTGGAACTTAGATATTATTTTGGAAAATCATTTCACTTTTTTTTGAGAATATATATAATTTATAAGTACTCTGTATAATAAACCGTATCATGATAATGTGGAGTGAAGAATAAAAAGTAATTAGTAACTTTATATTTCATGTATTAGACCTACAATGTAAAAGTTCGTGCTACACGTAGAGATGCTCCCGGAATCCACTGAGTTTCTCGCCGGATCTTCTCAGTGGATCGGGATTCTGATCTGGTACTGTACTGCTCGTGCTAGGGATAGTGTTAGCAAATTCTCTCAGGTTGAGCCCGTGAGCTCACCCACCCGTCGGCGCGTAGCTGGAATAGTGCCTTAGGCTACCGGCAAATTGGTAGGGGAAAAAACGCTTCCGGGTCATCAGGTCATTGACCCCATGTGTCAATGTTTCTTACATTGCGTGCAGTGCAAAAAACGTTAAACTATTAAAATACATAACAAATGACCGGTTAAGGTTCTCAAGATTGCTTTGCTAAATTTAAGCATAAGTATAAACATATGTACACTAAATTAGCAGTAGTTGTAATTACATAAATAAATAAAAACGCAACTAAACCACTAGTTTTAATGTTTAAGACATAACTAATAAATACATAAATGTTGATATTTTCTTTAAGAATCCCACCAGGAACGAGTCCAGAACTGTGCAGCTTATTGATTGGCCTACTTCGACGAAACCCTCGAGAACGCATGTCATTCGAAATGTTCTTCAATCATCCCTTTCTTCAACGATCGCGCAATACAAACGTCCCCAGTAAGTACAATTGTTTCAGATACCTCCATTCTACATGTAATACTACTGTTAGGCATGAATGCTGTTTGATATTCTTCACAATCTACTTACATTACGCAAACTTATTTTTCATTTCAATTCTCACAATATCATTGGTGGATTGCGATAGGTAGTTAAATATAATGTGTTTTTTTTATTATTTTTTTGTTTTAAGTAAACGTTAGCTGGAAATATTTGATACTAGGTATAGCATATTATATTTTAATAAATTATTTTATATATTACTTAGTAGTAAACATGTATTTTAGTATTTTCTTTAAACAATGCTACTCTAAAATGTTGATGAAATTTTCCAAAACCTTAATTACATATTCATTATATACCTCATTTTAAAAAACTTCTCCTCCACCACACGTACTTCTCACAATGTTTTTTTTTTTGTTTTACTTTGAAAAATAACCAGTAATCAAACTCATACATAGTAGGACCCGATTTGTTAATAATATTCACACTATTCACACGCTTTTCATGTTTCTGTACAAAACCACTCTTTTTAGTCACTATGATGGTTAATTTCATTCGCACTTTCAAAACGCTCTTAACACGCCAAAATTCATACATACACTATAAAATAATTTCATAACCTAATTAAATTTATATTTATATCAAGAATAACTCTCCATATAAATCAGAGGTCCATGAGTTTTTGAACTACGTTTCTTTGTAACACGTAATTTTTTTAACAATAATACTGCGTAACACAGCTGTTGTGTGTTGTTCAGGTTTAGATTCGGATCTTCCCGTTATATTGGAGAGCAATCTCGAGAGTCGACCCGATACTAACTGTTGTTACCTACAGGAGTCGTGGGAGAGCCAGGGTACTGATTTTAACTCCGCTTTTTTTTTTCATGTTGCATGGGATTGGGGTGTTTGGTTTTTCTCCCTGCGTAATGACTGAATATAAGCATGTATCAATAACGGTGTATTATATACACGCTGCAAACTGATTAATAGTTCGTTATCTTTTATTTCCGAACGTATAAATAACTCGTGTAGTTCAAAAATTTTTAGGACTGCATCCATATAATTTTTTTGGGTAACGTTTTATTCGTTCATTCTTTCGCGGCTTATTGTTTAGACTGTAGTGTTGTGCACTTTTCGTTTGAGATCGCTATAAAATCCATTGGATACTCAGAAGTTGCATGTCAAAAGTTATTCTTTGAAAAGAAATTGTGCTAATTTGATATGTGAAATATGTTGTATTTTATCCAAACTAAGCAGGCTGGGCTTCTTTAGACGTCAACGACTACTGATCTTTCTGACCTAAATGTTTTAAGTTCTTTTTTACTATTCATGCTCTATTGTTTTGTGAGTTTTGTAAAACTGAATAAGTAGGTACGCAAGTGTGCTAAGAAAAAACGCCAATACGTGTACATAACACCAAATATGATTGAATATACCTCACTTGTAATATAACATAGATTCTAATATTTTAATAAGATGTAGGACATGTAAGTGCACAATAAGTCCACCTCGGTATCACGCTCACACGGCCGCGCCATGATAGGAGTGATACTGTTACATCCCTTTTTATTATTTGACAATTAGATTTTGAAATCAAAAAGGATTTTATTATGTCTCTTGTATCATTTCATTTTGCCTTTCCCATTAGGGATAAATTAATAATATCATCATCATGTCTGTTTGGTAAAATATGTAAACAAAAAAGAAAATTAAGACACCCCATCACAGAATTGAATTTGAATAATAAAAGCAAATTTATTGTAAACGTGGTTATCGTACAGGTACGCCCAAGTTTGAGTGAATCTAGTTAAGAGTAAAAGTACAATTGCGTATTATTATGTGTAGAGATGGGATCGTGTGCGGGTCCGTCCGTGGTGGCGAACCGAGCGCCCCCCTCCCGCGCCACCCCGCCCGCGCCCCTGCCCCTAGCCTTACCCACTGCCAAGAAAACACAGCCAACATCCTCCGGTGAGCTTTTATTTATTATATTATAAGAGACTTTTTGGCGGGAACGCTAAGAACTGATTCTTGTGAATCGTTTTATTTTAGTAATAAAGTGTTTCTTCAGGCTTAAACGTACATTAACGGTGGTTTTTTAACTGTTTAGCGTCTGTGAAAGTGCACAAATGTTGGAAAATAAAATAAAGCTGCCGGAAGTAGCATCTCGGGTTCTTTTCAAAGTCTTAGTAAATAACCACAATTTTACTGAGAATTTGTTTCATGCCATCTCATTTTCAAATGATTAAAGTCTCAAATTAATCAACTTCACCTCATTTAACTTCGTATAATTTTTCACGTAAGAGAATTTAAGAAAAAATAAGACATGGCTTAAAGATTTCGCTATCAGGCCATAAAATCTTATATTATAATCACGCCCTTACGGATCCATCAGATCCAATAACTCTTACACTAGACGCCTTCAGCTCTAACGCTAGGAGCAGGCTTAGGGACCCCGGTAACCGTACTTGTCGAACTCGACAAAGAGTTCGACGTGCAACCTAACCCATGCATCATCCCGCTGAGTTTCTCGCCGGATCTTCTCAGTGGGTCGCGATTCCGGTAGTAGATTAATTCGTCAAGCAGCTGCTCTTGAGTTGTTAGGTCTCCTTTGGAGGCGCTCGGGCAGCTGTTAGCAAATCCCACCTCTTCTGTCCTGGTGAAACTGGAAAGGCCTCTGAGCTACCAGTAATCCCTCATTCATGAATATTAACTTTTAATATAACTTTAATTAATTTCGATTGTAGACTAGCAAACGGACTGCCTGTTATTAATTTTGTTATCGTGCTTACAGAAAAATCTAAATATTAAAAAAAAAGTCAGAATTACCCTTATTCTTTGTTAATATATATTATACATATATGTAAATATATTCATACAAAATACACGTGAACAATAAAATAACGAAACAAACTAACTTCTTAACCTCATTAGCATAAGTATTGCTAACACCATATTCTATTGTTTGATTTGAAATAAACAATAACTTTTTTACGCCTATTGCGGTAATTATCTAGTTAATAATAGTTAAGGTCTAAGCTAGTGACCATTGATAATTTCAAAAACAAATCTAAACTGATTGTTATGTTTTTCACTACATTAAAAAATAATCTATATACTTAAATAGACAAAGAGAAAACTACTATAATAGCTACGTTCCGTTTTCAACTCTGTTTGTCAACTTTTTTGTTATTATAATAGTATGTATACACAATCTTTTAGTGNAGTTAATAATAGTTAAGGTCTAAGCTAGTGACCATTGATAATTTCAAAAACAAATCTAAACTGATTGTTATGTTTTTCACTACATTAAAAAATAATCTATATACTTAAATAGACAAAGAGAAAACTACTATAATAGCTACGTTCCGTTTTCAACTCTGTTTGTCAACTTTTTTGTTATTATAATAGTATGTATACACAAGCTTTTAGTGTCATCAAAATATTTGTTTGGAAACAACTAGTATATTTAGATCTCAATAACGAAACCGGCGAAATATAATGTAATACACAAAATTTATCCAAGTCTTCAAGTGTCTGTGAATTTGGATGATTGGGCGAACACTAGTTTATAGAGTAACAAATTAACACGAGAATAATATGAGCATGAATGAATTTTACTATTCCGCATAATAAAGTGTTTTTATCACAAAACCTAGTGTAATAGAGGCTACGAATGCGTTAGCTTCGGTCGTAATAATCAACTGTTGATACGGTACGAGTATACCTTGATAAGATATTCGTTTTTTGGAATCAAATGAATGGATCATTTTCATGAGTAATGGTTTTAGAAATGGTATAGAAATGGTATAAAAAAATACAATATTAATAATGTTTGCGGTAATCAAACACAATATGTTTGATACAATAAACATTTTAATACGATAAGAAATTTTAATACAATTTTTTCCTACATTTAATGCTTACAAAAATTAATGAAAGTTAAATTAAGGTCTGAGACAAAAGATAAATATGTTTTATTCTTCTACATCACCTAACACATTTAATAATAATTCCAAAGAAAACAGATATTGAACCCAAGTTACACTGCTTGGGTTCAATGTCTCAAATATAGCAGTTAAGTTGGAATATTCTTTTCTTTTTAGCAAAACAATGGACATAATGTGCATAAAATAAATCTATGAATTGTCAATGATTATAATTGTAGGAAGGAACACTAGTAAAATTAAATTGTTTTCCGTAATTCTGTAATTATTATGAGCTAGGCTAGCTTTTGTGCTGTACAAAGAAAATTGGAATATTCAATGCGTTTTGTAAGTGTACTAGTAATCGTAAGATAAATCGTAGTTGTTTTCGGTTTTCGAAGTAGAATCTTAAAATGTAGGTGAGGGGCGATGCAGTATTCTAAACTAGGACAGTTTAATATAATATCATAGCAAATTGTCAAGGGAAATTTAGAATATTTTCTTTGATACAGAATCACGTTGGAAAGTTTTTTTTTTTCATGTTCCATGTATAGTAACTATTGACGGGTTTGTCAATAATGAAACGTGATATGTACATAAAATGATTCTTGAATGAACGAAATCTGGAGGTGTCAGTGAATACTATCGAATTTCGATCATCGGTCGAACACTAGTTTGAAAAAACTACACAAGTCGATTGATTTATTGGTTATTATTGCAGATTCGTCGGAGGTTGGTTGGGCGGGAGAAGAGGACTTTGTGTTGGTGGAGGCGACGGAGAGCGGATCCGCAGAGTGCTCGGCCGCCTCCTCCGGCTCGGAGGCTGCGTCCCGACCCCGCTCCCTGGCGCTCCCCGCGCCCCCCGCACCCGCCTCCCCTTGCACACCTACCGCGGTACGTCACACCCCACGATTCCGTCTCACTCACACATCCGCTATCATCTGCTTGTTGAGTACACCTTTACAACACGTAAATATATCGCAACGAGATAACATAAACTATTGCTGAGCTAAACACATGCGTCATCATCACTGCTTGAGTTACACGTATCGTTCACGTTCGGTGGAGACAAATGAGTAGCGTGTCGGTGTACATTGCAGAGCCCACTGACCGCGGCCACTAACACTACTGTACCGCGATCTCAGCCCATCGACGTGCGCCGAACGACCTACAGCCGCAACGCCACGAACATCGGCTCGCTCTCGCCGCCCACTGTGAGTGCGCTCGCGGTCCCACCTCGCACGGGGTCCGGCCCTGGCTATATCGTGACATCGAGTCCTGGCCACAGACCGATGAGTTTTATATCATTTCTAGAAACGTTGATAGCGATATGTGTGCGCTATAAATAAATATACTAAATACAACGTAGTAGGTAAGCAGCGGCTTGGCTCTGCCCCTGGCATTGCTGAAGTCCATGGGCGACGGTAACCACTCACCATCAGGTGGGCCGTATGCTCGTCTGCCTACAAGGGCAATAAAAAATAAAAATAAAAAAAATACAAATCTGAGAAACGAGCAAGCAGTGTATAGCGGTTTGATGGTGACGAATGTTCTCAACGAATGACACCTACGGACTCAAAGCGAAATCTACATTCACTCCGATTTATATTGTTTATCGTCTCGCTCAATCGTCAGGTCTCTCGTCGGTCCATACGCCGCGCCGTCCTATTGCACCAACAATGTAAGATAGTTGGCGGCGCGATTGTAAACCGTATTTCATTTATACATATACACATAATAAAACAGTTTTATATTTATGCGAAACAAAGCAGAGGGTGGCCGGATTTTGTTACTCTGAATAATAAAATCGTATTTACGTGTATTGAATTTTAAATAAATTATACATAATATGTGCAATAATATCTAGGTCAAGGACCTATTTCTTGGTTGATTGACCTATATCTCAAGTGTGGCGCATTTACGTTGTATATGTCTATGGGTTCCAGTAACCAATGAACACCAGGTGGGCTGTGAGCTCGTCCACCCATCTAAGCAATAAAAAAAAATCTATATATATAAAAATTAATTGCCGTTCGTTAGTCTCGCTAAAACTCGAGAACGGCTGGACCGATATGGCTAATTTTGGTCTTGAATTACTTGTGGAAGTCCAGAGAAGGTTTAAAAGGTTAGATAAATATGAAAACGCTCGGAATTAAATAAAAATAACAATTTTGTTTTCCCTTTGACGTGTCCCCCGTCGGACGGATTCCTTTTGTTTCTTTTAAGTTTATTTTATACAAAAGTTTAGGTCTTTTATTTATCGATTGAGGCACTACGAAGTCTGCCGGGTCAGCTAGTATATATATATATAAATTGTAATGATAATAGAACGAGTACGAGTTCAAGTTAGCTGTATTTGCATACAATAATGAAGTTTGTCAACGTAGATGCCGTTCGCGATGGGCACGCCGCCGTCGACGCGGCGTCGCAGCAGCAACAGCGGCAGCTCCCCGCCGCCGCAGCTGTGGCAGGTGTCGCCGACCAACGCGAGCCCGCTGCGCAGGTCCGGCTGGCCGGCCGCAGGTTCGAACAACCTCAGTTATAACTCGTCAATATATTCTAAGCACAGACACTCTTTACATTAGACATGCCACGAATATTCGGCTACTATTCGGTATTCGGCTTATTCGGCCACTTTGTTTGGTATTCGGTATTCGGCCGAATAATAGGTAGTATTCGGTCGAATACCGAAAAATGACGGGCAGGTCTCAAATCACGTTTCGTCAAAAAACTAGAATCAAGATTTTTATTTATTATTTTCACTAGAAATCTCATAATATTCCCATATGGCCGATGTTTTATTAATTGGTGTTATTTTTTAATGAACAAACAATTGAAAAAGAACTAATGAACAAACTTTTCTACAAAATCGTAATGTTTTAGGTATTTAATTTGTTGTTTATATTGATCTGACAAAGCGTGCCGTGACGTGATTTACTCGCAACTGAAACAGTCAAATGGCCGGACACCGACCGCGCACGATGGAGACAAGTCCCGACCTGTCGTATTATTCTTTACACGCTCGACTAACTAGCATGTACTTTGTGCCGAATATTCGACGCTTGGGCCGACAGCGTTGCCGAATATTCGGTAATCGGCCAAATCACTATTCATGGCAACTCTACTTTACATTCCCTTCGAAATCTTTATTTAACCTAGATTACTCAGTTTTAATACCGCAAAATGAGGGAATCAGGAAACATCGGTGGTAGGACGTCTTGTGAGCCCGCAATGGTAGGTACCACCACCCCGCCTATTTCTGCCGTGAAGCAGTAATGCGTTTCGATTTGAAGGGTGGGGCAGCCGTTATAACTATACTTGAGATCTTAGAACTCATATCTCAAGGTGGGTGGCGGCATTTACGTTCTAGATGTCTATGGGCTCCAGTAACCACTTAACACCAGCTGGGCTGTGCGCTCGTCCACCCGTTGAAGCAATAAAAAAAAGAATATTTCAGTCAGTAATTTATGAAGTACGACATGGTGTTGTTGTCTAGGCTCGTCCCCGCCCAGTGCGCTGGCGCTGCGTGCGAGCGGGGAGTGCGGGGGCGGCGCGGGGGGCGCGCTCGGCGACGTGCTGCGCGGCATGAAGCCCGACCCGCCCGTCTACATACCCAACCTGCAGGAGGAGACCATACTCGCGGTAACCGACACCACACCACATTGATTTTTTTTTCTACCTAAGCTGAGATCCTTGAGAGGCTATTTCAGCATAAGCTTAACTAGTAGGGGAGCTCACGGCGCTCAAATCTGACGACGTTGCTAACACGAATCCTAGCAAGAGCCGTGCTTCGCAGAATCTACCACCGGATCGGAAACGCGACCCACTGAGAAGATCCGGCGAGAAACTCAATGGGCTGTGTTTAAGGTTAATTTACTCCTCGAGCCCTTCATTGCAAGCGACGGGCTCGACGTGAACGATGACCGGTGTTTGAGGTACCTAAAAGCACCGTTAGTAGATCGGGGGGATCCGAAATGACGTGTTTGGGGCGACGTCGACTGCTTTCCATTCTGTCCGCAGGATCGGGAATGGACCACATTTTATTACGTCATACCTATATAGCCAATGTACCGTGCATTTGAAACGAGAGTACACTGTTCCATTGGCATTAATAATTTACTTTGACGCGGCCTTCATACTCGCTAAACTATTGCTGAAATAAAGTAAAGCTCAATAAAAAACATGTAAAGTTATTTAATAAAGTTTCGAATGACAGAACGAACGAGGAAGAAAGAGAAAGAACATACATGTTCAGAAACTCTCCTAATCGAAGTTTTAAATAAGATAATATCTGTTGTTATTGAGAAGACTAACAATGCACTTAAGTGTATGAAACACATTCACGTGTTCAAATTACTTACAGAACAATAACATGTGTCGATCCCACTTAAGATATTTTTACTTAATATACAAATTATAGCACAAGACAATATCACATGTGTCAGCAGTGTACTACACGTAGATAAATCAATATACTGTTAATTGAAAGACAACAAAAATTAGAACAAAGGCAAAGAGAGGTAACTCGGCTAATGCTCTCTATTATAATACTAGTTACAATTCGGTCGAATGTTGAGCAAACATAAACAAAACAATGCACACAAAAAAAAATTTTATTCCTTGATAAATGAGTGTGAAGGTTCTAGTAATATTATTACGCCGGTAAGAGTAGTGGCATCTGTCGTCGAATAGCAGAAACGAATATCAAAAGAACCAGTAAAATCGAAAACGTTCGAGAAGTGCAACGCCATCTATTATCAAATAGCGGAAACATATTGAAATTACTCGCCCTATCGGGCATGTTCTCGATAATTATCGAGTTGTTGTATCGACTATAAAAGCGTTGCAGAGATGACACGAAGGCAGTTAGTATCGGATCTCTATTAGAAGCGAAACAACGAACGGATCACCTGAAGCGAAGTGGAAGAAGTGAATTGAGAATTTTAAAGTGTTCTTTAACCCAGCACGTAACAATATTAAATACGATGTTTGTTTTTTTAGGAGGAACACAGCAAAGTGTCATCGCAACTTAACTTCGTTCTGATGTTGGCCGAACTGCTGTCGGACTTGGCCGTCTCTTGCGGAGCTCCCATCGCAGCCCTGATGGACACGTCCGATGGTAAATAAGATTACTTTTTTGTAGATTTTGTAAATGACGCCCTAAGACTAGGTAGTGTAATGATTAAAAACTAGTGGTCCCGCAGTAGTCGAAATTCGACTATAACTAATTGGAATTGTAAGTTTGTACACTATTATAATTGTATTTTATACTTCTATAATCACAAATTTCGCCAAGACTACACTATAAAAAATATTAACAAAGACAAACAATATTTAATCTATTCTCAATTTGACAACAGACATCACGAACAAAAGTTTGACAATAAATAGTATGCATGCGTGTGTGCGTCAAATACATGGTATGTAGTGTGTGTAATGTTTTCTTTATTGATTTAATCTATCTTTTATGCATTATTTTAAAAAAATATTAGCATTGTGCGCTTCTTCTCTATATTCTCTATAAGTGTGGAAAATTTCATACTCCTCCGCTCGCGCAATTTTCGTCAAAAGGGCTACAAAGTTTTTGCTTCACGTATTAATATATAGATATATATGTCTTATAAATTTAAGACCGAACAATGTAACAGTTTTAAAAGAAATATGATTTAAAAAATTTAATAATAAATATAAACATATGTATATTCGAAACGTAAAGCATTAAAAGTTTATGATCGGACCGTAAGCCCCAACTATCTTTACAGTTGTACTTGATAAACGCATTATATTATATTGTTAGTCAGATATAGATGACATGCCTTTTTTTTTCGTTAAAAAGCTATTGATGAGGTTTATTTTTATCAACGGCTGGACCGATTTGGCTAATTTTAGTCTTGAATTACTTGTGGAAGTCTAGAGAAGGTTTAAAAGGTAGATAGATATGAAAATGCTCGGAATTAAATAAAAATAACAAGTTTGTTTTTCCTTTGATGTGTCCCCCGTCGGACGGATTCTTTTTGTTTGTTTTAAGTTTATTTTATACAAAAGCTTAGGTCTTTTATTTGAGTCGTCTATTATCAAAGGTGGCAATCTGTGCATTTTGACAAAAAAATGTTATTGATATGTCAATACAGATTGATTTGAATATAATCGTCTCCTTCAAAGAATACGGTTCAAAACCTGCATTAAATAAAGGTTAATACTTAACCTGTTATTTATCTAAGATGTCGTTCAGAAGAGTTTTGTGAATGCCAATAGAATACAAAGTCAATAATTCGTTTTTCTGATTTACCAATAATTATCCAAAAGTCACATTGCCGGCTTTGATAATAGTCGACTCATTTATCGATTGAGGCACTTCGAAATCTGCCGGGTCAGCTAGTTGATAATAAATAATAGTTTAAAAAAACTAAAAAACACGTTTTATATAAAATTCAACTAAAAAATTGAAAATATTTATTTTTAATTTTTTAGTTCATTTTTTTTTTATATTTTTTTTAAATATTGAATTGTCATCGATCCTCTATAAATCTACAAAGTTTGAATGAAATCTGGCCGTTTAAAGTGGGTCAAAATCGCGTCTAAAGGATACAGTTACAAACATACATACAAGTGAAGCTAATATAAAGCGTGTAATAATAACGTGTGTTCCAGAACGTTGCAACGAGAGCGTCCGGCTGGGCCTGTTGGTGCAGGCCATGCAGGCGCTGGCGGCGGGCCTGCGCCTGGCCGCCACGCACTACCGCGCGCGCACGCTGCAGCCCACGCCGCAAGTGCGCAGCGGTTAGTGTGCACGCAGCGCCATCTACCTAATCTTTAGTTATTGCTTAGGCGGGAGATATACACAAACGGCGAGGATTTCGGCGCGGCTCTTCAATACTTTTGCACACAAAATGTACTACGGGAGATGTATTTTGAATTACACTCAAGCCGCGTCGCACAGGCACGCCTGTTTTTTTTTCCTACCTAAGCTGGTATCCTTGAGAAGCTATTCCAGCGTAACCTTAACTAGTAGGTGAGCTCACGGGGCTCAAACCTGACGACGTTGCTAACACGAACCCTAGCAAGAGCCGTGCAGAATCTACCACCGGATCGGAAACGCGTCCCACTGAGAAGATCCGGCGAGAAACTCAGTGGGCTAAGCACGCCTGTATATCCGATCGACGCCTACGCCGCGCCTTAAGCCTTACGCCGCTTGTGTGTTTTTTGCGCCTTAGACGACGACGTGTGAACCACCTCAGAGCTCATCTGCTGTAAAGAGGTTGCCGAAACTTATAGACTTCAACACCGTAAATGCCGCCACCCGCCTTATGACAAGAACTCTCTTAGTTCTATAGTACAATATCTGGCCCGCCCTTCAAACCCGGTATACTGCTTCACGGCCTATGCGAGTTCAAGAAGTCCTACCGGTCCGTGCAACGTTATTACGATTCAGGATGCGTTTTCGTACTGCTCTTGAGCTAAAGGGCACGAAACATCTCATATATACAATTTAAGCCGCCGTCATATTTGTTTAACAAGTAGGCGACATCTCAATTGTCTAGTATAACGAATGTCCTATTCTTCAAACTTTGAAGTAGTGGTGGCCTAATGGATAAGACGTCCGGTGCATTCGTGTTGAGCGATGCACCATTTGATTGACCGATGATTGTGTTTGAATCTCAGGCGGGTACCAATTTTTCTAATGAAATACGTGCTCAACAAATGTTCACGATTGAATTCCACGGTGAAGGAACAACATCGTGTAATAAAAATGAAATGGATGTCTATGGGCTCTAGTAACCACTTAACATCAGGTGGGCTGTGAGCTCGTGCACCCATCTAAGCAATAAAAAAAAAACTAACGTATGTTTGATTCGCGACAAAAAAAAGAAATGAGAAGGTGTAATTAATCCACACGGACGTGACTGAACAGAAAGCTAGCAGTAAATAATTGTGATTAATAATTTTGTCGCAACAGTCGTATCCCTGATGAACGGTAAATACAAATGGATCGTCAACGAGTCGAAGCGACTGCACGAAGCCGGAGTGACGCCAGCCGTCTGCGATAAAATACTATACGAGCACGCTATTGAACTGGTGAGTCATTCTATATGTCTTTTTATTTTATTTTCCTACCTATTCGTGACCTCGAGGGGTCATACCAGATTCACCGGACGAGTGTTCGCTTTCGTAGACTGTCTACTACTTTAAAACGAAATTGTAGTTTAAGGTACATGTATTAAATGGGATATTCTAGATTTTTTTTAATGATATGTGGTCACCCTTCATTTGAACTATCACTGAACAACTTTTACGCTATCATCATTATCCTGCCCTTCTCCCAGTCACCTTGGGTCGGCGCAACATGTTTTCTCCTTCCATACTCCTCTACCACATAACATTTCTTCGTTCACTCTCCTCTTACTCATATCGTCTTTCACGAAATCCATCCATTTCTTCTTAGGTCTACCTCTTCCTCTATATCCTTCCACATTCACAGTTAACATTCTCTTACCAACCTCATTTTCATTTCGTCTCATCGCATGTTCATACCATCCCAAACGCGCACTTCTCAGCTTCTCTGTCACATATTCATTCCCTATTCTATCCATTCTCGTTACTCCACACAAATCCATCGCAACATTCGCATCTCTGCTGCATGCAATAACTTTTACGCTATCGAGAACGTTAAAAACTCGCACTGTGTGCTTAGTGCGAGCTTTTCAACGTTCTCGATAGCGTAAGAGTTAACCCAATTTTGTATGTATGTAGTATGTATGTATGTTGTATGTATGCAGTTGGAACAGCGCCCCTAACGGCAAACGTAGGCAAACGATTCCATTCCATACAAATTTGAGTTAACTTTTACGCTATCGAGAACGTTAAAAAACTCGCACTAATCGCACACTGGTGTCGATAACCACCGCGCTGTGTGTGTCTTGCAGTGTCAGATGGCGGCCATCGAGGAACTGTTCGGCGACACGAAGGAGTGCGAGCGCCGCTACATGTCGGCCCAGGTGCTGCTGCACTCGCTCGTGCAGAGACACCCGCTGCATCCACACCACCGGACCACGCTCTCCAAATGTAATTATACGCACTATATACATTAAACCCATCCTACTGCTTAAGAACTTTTTTTAGTGCTCAAATGGGTGGACGAGCTCACAGCCCACCTCATGTTAAGTGGTTACTGGAGCCCATAAACATTTACAACGTAAATGCGTCACCCACCTTGAGATATAAGTTCTAAAGTCTCAAGTATAGTTACAACGGCCGCTCCAACCTTCAAACCGAAACGCATTAATGCTTCACGGCAGAAATAGGCAGGGTGGTGGTACCTACCCGCGCGGACTCACAAGAGGTCCTACCACCAGTAATTACGCAAATTATAATTTTGCGGGTTTCATTTTTATTACACGATGTTGTTCCTTCACCGTGGAAGTCTGTCGTGAACATTTGTTGAGTACGTATTTCATTAGAAAAATTGGTACCCGCCTGCGGGATTCGAACACCGGTGACACCGGAATGCAACGGACGTCTTATCCGTTAGGCCACGACAACTTCAAATACAGTACTTATATACTTATATAACAGCTTCAAACCGCATAATTGACTCGTTGCAGTATGGTGGTAACTACTCCTGTAGAGTCACACTTCAAATATATAATCATTATAAATTATTTTATTTCGCAGATCGAGACGCAGTACAACGTAGACTAAACTGTCTCAAAGGTGTTCGCAAAATAATGGATGTCAAAATTGAAGCCGGGATCTCATAATGCAAATACGGCTTCACATATTATTATGGACACATAAGGAACAACACGAGAAGTGATTTTATTTTGTACTCGCGAAATGACTATGTGAAGAAAAACAAAAAAAAGTAAAAGTGAAAAAATATAAACATTTTTATCAATGAACGAAACGTGACACGGTACAGAAAATAATACAATAGAAAATTATTTTATTAAGTTCCGTAGAATTAGTGAGACAATCCTTATTTACGTCGTAAGACTTGATTTTAGTAAACGCTTTACGATTGATTGTGGCTTTTAGATGTGTGTTTTTTAAAACCATCTGTACTGACATGGTTGTAACATTTTTAATGACATTTAAAATTTCATTGTAGACACAGCATTACTACACTGCACATTATTGCATTGCCAATATTGAAAGGCGTCTACTGGACTTGAAAAAAAAGTAAAAAATAAAAAAATATAAATCTAAATAGGATTGAAAGTTGATCAGTGTGTCTCGCATTAACATTATACGGTTATTGACCTGTAGTAAATTTACATTCTAAGAATCTGATGATTAATCTCAACGCGAATCGTGGAAAAAACAGTCGAGCAATATCAAAATGGCATTTTTATGTTTAAGCTCTATTGAATTAAAGTATTGCCTGAGACACGTTAAGCATCGTGATCACGATTTTCCAAAACGTTGAATTAGATTTAGTTTGCCAAAATTATCATTTTATTTTATGTGTACGATCCATAAAACTTATTTTAATGCTTTACTGAAATAAGAATAAAGACTGTTGTATTATAAAAATTAATTTGTTTTAATAAATACTTATTTTACACCACCATTTTTGCATATTATTTATTGTATAATTCTTGTGTAATATCTAGTAAGTTAATAGTCTGGAAATTGATTACCTTCCATAACGCTGTAATAGCGGTTACTATGACAAGTCTAACGTGGATTGCCATAATTAACTCACGTACAGTGACGAGTACATATCGTCGCTGTCGAACCAAAATCTGCTATGTGCAAAAACTCTATTTTGAAGGGTAAAAACATTTTCGTATAAAATTTTAAATGAAGGTGAATTTTAAAGAACTATATCAAATGAAAGCTGTAGATAAATATTAAAGCTATAGACACATAACAGTTTTTTTATACGGTAGATAGGGTTGTGAACTATACGAAAAGGTCAAAAAGTAAAAATCTCAAAAAGTGCACATATAGCAGATTTTGGTTTGACAACGACGATATATATTATGAAGTTGCCGTTTAGTATACAGAAAGTTAAAGTCATAACGAAGTCCGGCGTACGGGAGCCAACAAACTCTTTTATGGCATTTTCTTTCTACCGCTCGGGTATTTAATTTTATCCCGACCAAGAAGCTGGGTCGACTGAAAAAACTAGAAATCTGTCTGCGCAAGATCTAGTGAGTACGGGGGATAACGCAATACTGCCAACCCTAGGTCTTGTAGCATAAACTGCCAGTTGTGCTGTGTGAGGTTGAACGTTGTCATGTTGAAGCAGCAGGGACGAACGCCACTGTGACTTAAGGG
Source organism: Bombyx mandarina (assembly GCF_003987935.1). The sequence continues at coordinate 336,220 of NW_021011533.1, forward strand.
TAAGTTTTCGTTTGAGGCATTACCTAGGTGTAGAACCTAACTTAGCCCTAACCAGCAAGATGACGCTAATAGTTTTCAAAAAGAACCGATTTTTACCGCAAGTTACAAGTATGGTTCAAAATTCCAACGTTCCTCTGTCTGTGCAACGCGAGGCATACGTTAACGCGTTCGTCCAACTGGCGATCGTTCCACTTATCAAGTTTTCTTACCTTGCCAATCTTACGCAATTTTTTTTGATGCTAATATTGAAAGGTGCTAACTTAGCGGTAGATTTTCGTCAGCTTCCACTATCGCCTTTAATACGTCGATGTTGAATTTAGTTTTCGGGCGACTAATTTTATAGATCAAAATTTTCATGTCAGAAACTTTCAAACCACCACTTTTTTACTGTTGGTAGGACCTCCTGTGAGTCTGCGCGGGTGGGTACCACCGCCCTGCCTATTTCTGCCGTGAAGCAGTAATGCGTTTCGGTTTGAAAGGTGGGGCAGCCGTTGTTATTTACGTTGCCGCATTTACGTTGTGGATGTCTATGGGCTCCAGTAACCACTTAACACCAGGTGGGCTGTGAGCTCGTCCACCCATCTAAGCAATAAAAAAAGACTAATAAACAGTTGTGCATTCGTTTGTAATGTTCACTCCGTACACGTAATTATGTTGAGTCGTTTGTGCGGCATTTCTACCGCGACGGAACTCGTTTTTTATAGTGCCTTAAATTGATGAAAAAGACACAAATGTAGTGAAAACAAAAAACGAATCAATAAACATATGCCTGAATTTGAAAATAGAATTCCATATTTTTTAAACTACATAATTTTTATTTAGAATTGATTGCCAAACAAATTTCGTTTGAAATGACCAGTGTACTTAGCACGAAATCCTAGTGTCCGATTTTTCTACTAATATCTGTATTTACCTTAACTTAAATACATCAAATTAATATACATATATTTTTCTTTAAATAAATAAACACTGAAAATTAACATACACAATTCACATATTCTTTCTATTGAAATGAAAAACAAGGTTGACGAGTTGTAAAATTTATTCAATTCAGTGATGTACAAAGACACCAACACCTTGGTTTACAAATTTATATGGCTTGCTCCTGTTACGTCCTCTAACTGGATGAAGTATAACTTTGTCTGGTGGAAATTCTGGGGAATCGCTTGTTTCCAATAGAATATCAAGACAGGCTAATAATTTTGTTATTTGAGTAGAAAGGGTGCAGTGCTTGCGTTCCTCTAAATCTATCTCAGTATTTATGACTCTTTCAATATCCCGGATATCATCATTAATACCTGCGTGATGAGTGCCATTCCAGTGTAAAGTTAGAGAAAATATTGGCACGCTCTTAGGATAATCGCTTCTGAGGGCAACTAAAGCCACCAACTTAGCTGATTGTCTGGTAATTATCGCTCTATAAAGTAAATCATTTGCAGATACTAAACCTTCAGTTACAAGAAAAGCTGTTGNGACTCTTTCAATATCCCGGATATCATCATTAATACCTGCGTGATGAGTGCCATTCCAGTGTAAAGTTAGAGAAAATATTGGCACGCTCTTAGGATAATCGCTTCTGAGGGCAACTAAAGCCACCAACTTAGCTGATTGTCTGGTAATTATCGCTCTATAAAGTAAATCATTTGCAGATACTAAACCTTCAGTTACAAGAAAAGCTGTTGATGGGGCCTGACTGTACTCAGGCCAACCAACAGACTGCCACTGAGTCAAAGAACCTGCTAGACGCATAGAAGGAGGCAAGCTTCCTTTTGGTGGTGAAATCTTTCCTGATTCTAGATCTTGTAGCTCATGCATAAGTTTTACTCTACATTTTAGTCTCTTTTTCAATGTCATGATAAAATTTTCAACAGTGGCGACACTGAGATTAGGACACGGTTCAACAGCTCTTCTAACAGATTGCTCATTCAATTCTGAAGTCATAAAATCAATTCCACACATTCTTTGTGCCCAAACGTATGGGCGTCCAATTTCTGGTATGAAATGAGAAAAGCTTTCCGATATACCTGCATTTTTTAGTAAATAAGAAGTTGCAGGGTGGGGTGAATCATCTCCCGTATCCCCTGGGTACAGTTCATTTAAAATAGAATGTCCATTTAGAACATCAGCAGCAGATACACCAGTGACAGGTTTGGGTAGCGATACAGTAAACTTCACAACTATAATTTTCAAGTTTATGAGGTATGATAATATGAGATTCAATGCAGTACCATCTTCTGCTTTAACTGAAACTTGTACATTTAAAGGATGTTTCTTGAATACTCGTTTTATTTTAGCTTCTGCTTTGTCTTCTTTAGATACGTTTTTAGTTCTGTGATGTCGTTTCTTTTTGGTTTGTTGATCTTCATCATTATTTTCTTGATCTGAATCTGACTCATTTGATGAAATAATATCATTTTCAACATTGTTTTGATCATGCCGGCGAGCTTCATCTTCATCACCGCAAACACCTACAATATGAAATACATGTACATATATTTTTTTCTAAATAAAAAAATACGTTTGAGTGGGTATTATATTATAAGCAAAAACTTTAATTCTATTAAGATTTTTTTCTTCATATGCTGGTAGCCTCGCGGTGGTATGCCAGCTTCGCCGGGCGACTAGGTGAGCTCATGGGACGGCGACCCTTCGGCGCGCACTGTGCGGTACCGTGGGTTTCGTGGAGTCGGAGTGGTGGGGCTCGATGGGGTTTAGTCGGTACTCGGTTTTGCGGGGTAGCTCTTGCGTGGCTGACGCCGTGCAGTGCCTCGCGCGCCTTTCTCAAGGCGTAGTCTCCCGGCAGGAATTGGGAGAAGAGGAGGACCCCTGTCTTCTTCTTCTTCCTGTTCTTCTCTGGAGGCGCCGGAGTCCGACATAACCCGGTCTCTTACCCCCATCGACCGGGTATCCGTAAATGGATTCCCCAGCGTTAAAAAAAAAAAAAGGTGAGCTCATGGGACTTTATCCTAAGGAGTTTTCCAACACTAGCCCTAGCAGGAGTAGTGCTTCGCTGTCTACCACCGGATCGGAAACGCGACCTATTGAAAAGATCCGGCGAGAAACTCAGTGGGCTGTGTCTTAGGGTTAATTTGCTCCGTAAGCTCTTTGTCGCAAGCGACGGGTTTGACGAGAACGATGACCGATGCATGGGGTACCTAACTGCACCGATAGTGGATCGGGGGATCCGAAATGGCGTGTTTAGGACGACTGTTTACCCTTTGCTCTGCTGGATTCGGTATGTAAATCTATGAACTTTAAGATGCAATGAATATTTTGAGCTTTGAAATTGCTTACCAACACTAATAACTTTGCTTCCTAAAATATCAGAATATGCGTTTGCATTTTTAAACAGTAAGAATAGTGATGCTGGAAGCAAGCTTGCGGCCCTGGCCTCATCACGTTTTTCATCCAAGCGTAGAGCAAGACATTCTTGCAAAGGTTTAGTGGATTTCAAGACATCTTTCAGATGTGGAGCCAATGCATCAAGCCTAGAACGTGCAGCAGCAATGGCAGCTGCTACTCGTTCCTTGGAAGAAATGAGTTCATTACAGGCTTCAGATAATTCACGACGTTGACGTAACTCCCACTCCAGTCGGGCTAATTGTAATTGATGTTCATCAGCCTTTGTGGCCTCCTAAAATTTTACACATTGTCATATTGTTGAATTTGTCAGAACCATTACTGCAACAACTCATCTGATCAGTATCAAAGTTACAAGTACTCAGTATCAAGTGTCTGAGATATGTGTGGAATATGTCATATGTATATTTGTGAGGGGAAACAATGTGAATCATATGACTGGCACCCTCACCAGGACAGATTAAAAGCAGTCATACTTCTGTCATGCCTAACTTTCTACTAACCGTTATGATGCTACTCAGCACGATAGAGCTTTAATGTATAAAATGAAAATTGGGATGCAATGCTATCGACCAAAAACTTAGGTAAGCTCTTGGTCCTGAGTGCATGTATATGTTTTGAACTGTTTGTATTATTGCAATTCAAGTTTGGCTTCAATATTTAAAAGAAATTCAGGACTTTAGTTACCTACAGCATTTTAGGACCAAAACTAAAAAAAATTTCAGAGCTGAAACGGTTAAAATATGTACATTCAGATATCAGTTACACACTGTGAAAACATACTTACTGATCTAATAATATCAGGAGGTGCATTTTTATAGAATTCTTCAAGAGGCACAAGATCTATTTCTTCATCTTTAGATTTGAATTGTAAACATTTAGTTACTTCTTTGTTTAAGTGATCTGCTTCGTAAAGTAAATTTTGTAACAGTAAATGTGTGGAATCAACTCTCTGTTTCTCTTTATGGAGCGCATCACGACCAGCTCTAGTTCGTACTTTCTCCAGGCGATTTAATTTCTTTAACGCAACCAGCAGTAATGAAGCTTCCACTCTTTTTGCATTTATCTTTTCTTTAGCCTGTAATTATAACTTTTGCCTTAATTGCATTGTTCCATATTTTATATTATTTAACATTAATTACAATTCATAATATAATCTAATCATGTCCATTTTTATTTTTTATTTGTCGAGCCGGGTGCCGAACCTCCTACGAGGTCCCCGCGTCTAGGGGGGTNCAACCAGCAGTAATGAAGCTTCCACTCTTTTTGCATTTATCTTTTCTTTAGCCTGTAATTATAACTTTTGCCTTAATTGCATTGTTCCATATTTTATATTATTTAACATTAATTACAATTCATAATATAATCTAATCATGTCCATTTTTATTTTTTATTTGTCGAGCCGGGTGCCGAACCTCCTACGAGGTCCCCGCGTCTAGGGGGGTGTGGGACTTTACGATCTGGTAGTCAACACTACAACCAGACACGCGACGCCACCCCGAAGACGCCCGATCGACGAGTCCTCAATGCGACAGTCGACGACAACGAAGCAGGTCTCCGCGGTACGACAGCCCTGCCAGGCCGCCCGGGCGATGCCGCTGGTGTTTCGGGATACCCAGCTGGACCAGAACCAGCCTGCCGGGTCAGAACGCGATACTCCTGCAGACGACGAAGGCCACTCCTACACAGGAAAGATGTCCCTCCCCCGGGCAACGACCAAAGTGTCGTCCGTGTAACAAGCTACGCTCAGACCCGGGAGAGGAGTGCTAAGGGCACCCCGCAGGACCCAGTTCGTAGCCGACATTCCACAAGAGAGGGCCAAGGACCGACCCCTGTGGGACACCACGCTCGACGGGGAAATGGAGCACCGCCCCACCGTGCCCGGTGCACACGGCCATCCTGTTCTCGAGGTAGGATCCGAGTCTTATCATGTCCTGCATTAACTATTAATTGAAAAGTGGCATACCTCCAATGTTTCTTTAGTTTTTAACTCTGCAATCTCTTTAAAAAGTTGCCTTATGTCTTGGCATGTTTTATTGAAAAAGGCAGCATCCTTATCAGCTGGACGCAGATGAGCTTCAGCTTCTTCAAATTCAACAACACGCTGGAACAATCCATTTAAAACACATTTTGTAATGAATGAAGAATCTTGAAAAATAAAGACAATTTTTTTGGTGTACTGGGATCTTTTTCAGTTTACAACTTCTCTAAGTGTTAATATTAAACTTATGTTGATCTTGTTTTGAAGATCACAAGATATTTCACGAACAGGATTCACTTAATTTTTATTTTTGTTAATAAGAAGTTAAAACTGAAACAAAAACTTCAACAGAAAATATAAAAGCAACAGCTTGCTAAACCAGGAGCCACAAATATAAATTCTCATTTATTAGTAGAACTATGTACTTAAATTTACATTATTATACATATTTATGGTACAGAATAATGAGTCTTGAGGTTATGTTACATCTTATATATTTTGGTCAATACCTTGTATACATCAACGGGAACTGACTTTGTTCCGTCATTTGATGTACTTGTATTTAATTTGCGCCGTTTCTTAACAGCCGTTACTTCTTCTTTTCCCATGTTTAGTTTTATTCAAGTTTATCAGATTTCATCCAAGTCTGGAACTTTAAAAAAATCACTAATTTAAACAGACAATTACAACCTTACTGCCTATTCACTCTATTCCATAGATTATACACTTAATATATTTCTCTATTCACTGGATTTGTTTTTATATATTAAAGCTTTTACTAGCATCGTTCACGGTAGTGTTTGAATTATTTTTCTTTTAATGTTAGCCTTTAATTTGAAAGGTAGTCCTTTAACTATGATTTTTTTTTAAATTATACTTCATTATTGTACCTACTCAGCAATAGCAACTCTCCATAAAATTAAATGTCAGTTAAGCATCCTCAAATATTACTTAAGTGATAATCTATGTGTGCATCTCTCAACTCATAGATTTCGACTTTTTGGCGGGAATGCGAGGAGTGAAGTTGTGTGATATGTTTTATTTTGTCTATTTGGTATTTCTTCAGGTTTGAATGTATGATAATGGTGGTTTATTACCTGTTTAGTATCTGTGAAAGGGCACAAATGTGGGAAAATGAAACAAAGTCGCGAGACGTAACTCCTCGGCATCCTCCAAAAAGTCCACTGAAAGAATCTCAGTAAATGACCACCATTTTACTGAGATTATATTTCATCCCATATCATCTCATCTCATTTCATATTTCATCCCAGTTGATTAGTTATCTAGTTTATTTTACATAAAATGACTATGATCCCTTTGCCTCTTTAAGTACACAAAACAAAGGACATTTGTTTTTGCTTTCCACCTTGAGAAGGTCAAAAATATCACCGCTGTAATCGCGCCAGCAACAAATCCAAATCATTAAATTTCGCCAAACCTTGCTTGTAAGGTGCAATTTTGTTAAATAAGGATAACGCTTAATTTAAGGTTTGTAATTTATTATTATATGCTGTTATGGATGACAAAAAAGTGGAGTAGTGTAAAAAATTTTCAATACAAATTTTTTTTATGCCGATCATTAGCCACCCAATTTTACGCAAATTTAATTGTATCCGTTGAAAATGACTAATTCTTAAACCCCGTGAGCGCAATGAATTTGTAACAAACATTTTAAATAAAAAAATATTTTCAAGTAGGAATTATCATGATTGTACAACCTATGTTTGACCTTGCCGGCGCATCTCATTCGATTAGCGTTAGCAATAGAAGTAAAAGTAATAGAATTAATCCTTTAATACCCTCAATCGATACAAGAAATCTTTTTGCAGTATCCAAGGTAAGTCTCGTGGCTAGGCTGTGTGCTTTGGAAATCAGGAAGTAGTAATAAGTTGAAATAATGGGGTGTTTTAAAATAAGAGTGTCAAGATCCTAAATGGGAAATTGTGGTTGTATTTTAGGTCTCGGTGGTTCTACGTCTAAGATTTTAAAGGTTGCGTAAGTTGCTGAATGTGGGCTATGTAAGACCAGTCATTGTGGTAAACCTTGCTTATATACAGCAGTAAATTTCTGTGGGCTGATGATCCTGAGGTCACGGGGCTCAAATCATACTTTCAATTTAATGACTTGTCCCATACATTTCTATCAACAGATGAACAAAAAAGATATCTGAAAAAATTTAAACTAAATTGCCAAATCTAAAATTCACATATACTAAGCATTATATAGAAATACAATAAAATAGTAATTTTGCATTGATTTAACCTTTAGGATCTATTAAAAATTAGTTTTTTGAGACTGAGATTGCAAGTTTTTTTCTGATTTAAATGAAAATTCAAAATTTCCATCAATTTTACACCATTTTTTTTGTAAATTGGACAGTCATTTGTCCTTTTATCAAGATAGATATACAGGTATACTTTAAGTTTCTTAACCATGTTGATGGGGCATGATGACTTCTAAACTACTGCCAGTGCTCTCCAAATAAAATAAAATAAATCTTTTTTTTTTTCTAGAAAGTCTACTAGTTCAGTATTAAAAATGGTAATAAAATCAATCAAGGCTCGTCAAATCTTTGACTCTCGTGGCAACCCTACAGTGGAAGTTGATCTAGTAAGTTTTTTGTTACAAATTATCAACAACTAAATTACTGAAATTCTTATCAACAACTAAATTACTGAAATTCTTTGAAAAATGTAAAGTACCTTTTAATTCTGTGAACAGGTAACAGAGCTTGGCTTGTTCCGGGCAGCTGTACCCTCTGGTGCATCCACTGGTGTTCATGAAGCTCTTGAACTGAGAGATAACATCAAGAGTGAATATCATGGCAAGGGAGTTTTGACCGCAATCAAAAATATCAATGAACTCATTGCTCCTGAACTTACCAAAGCCAACCTTGAAGTAACCCAACAGAGAGAGGTAATTATTTTTAAATCTCAAACAAGAGCTGATATTTTGAAAGGACTCAAAAAAAAATTGAGTGTGGTATTAACATTCAATTGAAGTGGAATTAATATTGATAGGATTTTCATATTAACAAGAAATGTATTTAATAGTTTAAAAATAATATTAAATATATTTAAAAAAGTATATGTCAGCTATGTAAACCTTTTAAATTAACAGATTGATGAACTCATGCTTAAGTTGGATGGCACTGAGAACAAATCCAAACTGGGTGCTAATGCTATCCTTGGAGTTTCCCTAGCTGTTGCTAAGGCTGGTGCTGCCAAGAAAAATGTTCCGCTGTACAAGCACTTGGCTGATTTGGCTGGAAATAATGATATTGTTCTACCTGTACCAGCTTTCAATGTGATCAATGGAGGATCACATGCTGGAAATAAACTTGCCATGCAAGAATTCATGATATTCCCTACAGGTAATTTAATTTTTTAAATTATTAGTGGTAGGACTTCTTGTAAGTCAGAATGGATAGGTACCACCAGTCTTCCTGCTATATTTGCCGTGAAGGCGTAAAGCATTTCTATTCGTAAGGTGGGGCAGCCATTATACTATAAATTGAGACTTAGAACTAATGCCTCAAGGTTGTTATTTTACCACTTAAAACCAGCTGGGCTGTGACCTAGTTCACCCATCTACGCAATAAAAAAATCATTGGTTCCAAAATAACATGTCAAGATATGAAGAAAGCCAAAGATCAGGCTCAGTAATAAAACTGGGGAGAGGCCAATATACAGCTATTGACAACCGTGGGCTGATCATGATGTAGTTCCAAATTAAGTAAATAAATTGACTTCAAAATGAAAATATCATTTCAACAGGGGCGTCCACCTTCAGTGAAGCCATGAGGATGGGTTCAGAAGTGTACCACCATTTGAAAAAGATCATTAAGGAGAAGTTTGGATTGGACTCTACGGCTGTTGGTGATGAAGGTGGTTTCGCACCAAACATACAAAACAACAAGGATGCTCTTTATCTGATTCAGGATGCTATCCAGAAAGCTGGCTATGCTGGCAAGGTATGAACACATCTAATAGTATAATAGAAAAAATCAAATTGATAGTAGAATTATGTCTGTTCACCTGCAATTGTGCATTTCAATTGACACAAAACTGCTGACTGAACTAGTTTAATCAGATTTCATGTTATATGTTGGAAGTAAAAAAAGGCTTACAGATTATGTTCAAATTGGTTGCTTAAAAGGATATAATTGTGCAACATAAATACTCATGCAGTTATTGATAAAAACTTGCATGTACCATAAAACTAAAGATATTTATTTATTTGTCACCAAACATAAAATAACAAAATTATCAAATAATCAATCAATGATAAAGAGTTTTATGAAATAATTGTCACCGATTAACAGATTACTATTGGTCGCCCAATAATCTAATTTCAACCTTAATTAACTTAAATGAAACGTTTGAAGATTAATATGGTTCTATTGTCAAAGACTATACTTCTATAATTATGTATGTCGCCAAAGTTATACTATAGACAAATAATATTAAAGACAAACAATATTAATCTTTGGGGAAGAATCTGTCAATTACCTTGCGTTGTATGATGGCTACCCGCCACAAATCTATTCTCTATTTGATCACAGACTTTAACAATAAACAAAAGAGTATATGCGTGTGTGTGTCAAATACATGGTATTGTGTGCAATACTTTTTAATTTTTTTTATGCTTAATTAAAAAAAATTTTGCACTCCTCTATATTTTCTATAAGTGTGGGTAATATGTCTTCACATATGTATATATAGATACAAACTAGTTGCATGTAACTCAGTAGTCTAAAATGGGCTGTAATAGAATTAAATTTTTAAGTTTGTTTCCATCTCTCATGCAAATGAATTTTTCATTAAGTGGACGGACACCTGTACAGACACACATGTGGATACATGTACCGCTCATCTTTAAAGATGTGAGATTTGACACTATTCTTTGTGCATAATGTTTTGAAAAAGGTACAAAATTTTACCTTCGCACACATAATAACCAGATTACTGAGTTTGATGAGTATACTTATCACTCAAGGATTTTATTCCATGATGAGTAACACTTGTAAAAAGTCACTAGTTCTGGTCACTACCGTGGCTATTTAAATTGTAATTTATATGAAAACCGAAACACATTCTAGAATTAAAAGAATATTAGAATATTTTGAGGCTAGGCCGGAATAAAATATGAATTCATTGAGATGCATTCCTGCATACACCGACTGAAACCGATTTTCGTGACTCGCAGACGTGCGCACTTTTCAAATGGTGCGATACTATTAATTGGTTAATGTTTAAATAATGCACATTAATGGGAAATATTTTTTTTATTTTTATTTAATCTATAGTTTTTGTATTCTTTTTAAGATCGACATTGGCATGGATGTAGCCGCCTCTGAGTTCTTCAAGGATGGTAAATACGACCTTGACTTTAAAAATCCCGATTCCAATCCAGGCGACTACCTGTCATCAGAGAAATTAGCTGATGTCTATTTGGACTTCATCAAAGATTTTCCCATGGTGTCCATTGAGGATCCTTTTGACCAGGATGATTGGTCTGCATGGGCAAACCTCACCGGACGCACGCCTATTCAGATTGTCGGTGATGATCTGACGGTATGTTTTAAATTTCATAGTTAAATTACTCTTTGTTATTTAGAACTTAACCATGGGGCCATTTAACATAACAATAAAAATTTGCTGGTGGCCTAAGAGGCAATTCCAACTTCGCGCGGATTGGTAGGTGAGCTCACTGGCTCGACCTCAGAGAATTTACTAACGCCAGCCCTAGCAAGAGCAATGTTTTGGAGAATCTACCACCGGATCGGAACCACGACCTACCAGAAGGAGAAGGTTAGATCGCTCCTTGAACTCTTCGTAACCGGCGAGTTCGACGAGGACAGTGCCTGATGCTTGATGAGCCTCAAAGCATCGAGAGTGAATTCGGAGATCCGACAAGACTGGATTCGGGCGATGGTAGCTTTGCGTTACCTCGTCGCCTAAGGTCGAATATGTAATTAGCGGCGGCCATGATAAAAGGATTATCGTGTCGGGTCGCTTTGTCGAACGAAATATTACAATAATAAGTAATGCAATAAGAATGTTTTCGTTTAAAGCTATTATGAAAACTTTAATTACAATAAACAATCCAATGAGATAACCTTTTGATCAATAGGTGACAAACCCTAAGCGTATCGCTACTGCGGTTGAGAAGAAGGCATGCAACTGTCTGCTATTGAAGGTCAATCAGATCGGCAGCGTAACAGAGTCAATTGATGCTCACTTGCTGGCCAAGAAGAACGGATGGGGCACAATGGTCTCTCACAGGTAAATTACTGATTTATTGCATGTGAAAATTTTCCAGAATGCTCATTGATCTTCACAAAATAACTAAAAAATCCAGGTAGACATCTAAAAATATGAATGTTATGTTAAATACTAGTACATACTAAGAAATATTTGTTTAGTTATTAACATAGTCAATAATGCAAACAAAAGAACTGTATGATTGGGTTAAACTATTCTTATAAACATGCTATGCTGTTAAATAAATTATGAATATAATTTGAATTTTTAGATCTGGTGAGACCGAAGATACCTTTATTGCCGACCTGGTAGTTGGTTTGTCCACGGGTCAGATCAAGACCGGCGCCCCGTGTCGCTCGGAGCGTCTCGCCAAGTACAACCAAATTCTGCGCATTGAAGAGGAACTTGGCGTCAACGCCAAATACGCCGGGAAGAACTTCCGTAGACCGGTCTAAAAATTCCCTTAAAAAAAACGTAAAATTCTGTGTTTTTAAGTTATCCGCATTTTGATTCCAACAAAAAAAAAAGTAGTCTTGACTATGTTTGTACTAAATAAGCAATTTAATGCCTATCATGTTCTTCAAGACTGTAGTGAATGTGCGTGTTGAATGTATTAAATTATTTATTTTCACTGTGATATTAATGTACTAATCACAGTGCAAAAATTTTGAAATAAAAAATTTACCACATTTTACTTCTTTCTTTTAAATAATATTGTTTAACCTACTTCAAAAAACGGAAGAGGTTCTCAACGCGACTGTATATTTTTTCTGTTTAGTTCCCTTAGAACTTTTTTCTAGTGAACTGAATTTAATGCCTTTTTTAGATTTCAAAGCTGTTGCTCATGTGGTCCCATGAAAATTTGTTCAAGGACTGTCCAGCAGTATTTGAGTATTAGTAATGCATATTAATTGCCTTCGACAATTTAGATGATATTCTCATTTTATTCTGTTGAAGTCGGTTTTCTTTTTTGTTATTTTTTTTAGAAAAGATCCATTGTATTGAACAATTAATATAAGATAGTTGAGGATGGGGTGGACACCATCCCGCCTATTTTTGCCACGAAGCCGTCATGCATTTTTGTTTAAAGGGTGGGGTTATCGCTATAAAATAGATACCCCAAGCACTGTGCTTAGTGCGAGTTTTTTAACGTTCTCGATAGCGTAAAAGTTAGCTCATATTTGTATGAAATGGGATCGTTTGCATACGATTGCCGCTAGGGGCGCTGTTCCAACTGCATACAAAATTGGCTTAACTTTTACGTTATCGAGAACGTTAAGAAACACGCACTAAGCACACTGGTCACCATTCTCGCCAAACCAGTCACTAGTGACGAAAGGCTCGGCAAGTAAATTAACCCATAGGCGCAGCCCACTGAGTTTCTCGCCGATCTTCTGAGTGGGTCGCGTTTCGGATCCGGTGGCAGATTCTGCGAAACACTGCTCTTGCTAGGGCTAGTGTTAGCAACTTCGTCAGGTTAGAGCCCCGTGAGCTGACCTACTTGTTAGGGTTACGCTGAAATGGCCCCCCAAAGCCAGCTTAGGTAGGAAAAAAAAGTGGGATTTCGACCTCATGTCTCAAGAAGAGGTGCATTCATTTTGTGTATTCTATGAGCTCCGGGACCACGTAACATCAGGTAGGACGTGAACATGTTGACCCATATAATCAATAAAAAATTAAAACTTAGTAACCGATGAATATAGCTAACGTGCGGTGGTAGGTAACTAATTTGTTAGTTACGTCAGAGATTTTTTACCATAGGTAGATATATCAGCTAATTTAGACATTCATAACAAGATAGATCAATATTATCTTTTAGGTGAACTTTCAAGATTAAAATAGTATCGACTTGACTATATAAAATTTATTTTTACTGAATTTGTCCGATTTGATCCACCGTAAACCCCGGACATACCGTTACGAGATACCGTTCAGGTCGAAGTACTCATTGCATTGTAATAACTTATACTCTCATTGCTCTGTAATACTTATATAACTGTAGTAATTTTATATTTTTAACGAGTTCTGTCGCCGGAAAAATTGTTTGCGCCGCAGATATACGCGGCACATTACTTTCAAGTACACCCTATCTATGATTATGCCTTTACAAATGTTGTCTCATTTTTTTTACACGTTATTAGTGTTGAAGTAGTTCGTGACTTAATTTATCACGTGCTTTATACATGTTCTGTATACGTCATAAGACAAACGCCAAAACCGTACAGTTCATGACCGCAACGAATGCGAATACACATTATCGCAGACAGGTACCTACACACGGCTCTGATCTACCGCACGTTATTATAATACCTACAACTTATCATCAAGAAGCTTATTCATTTGTAAACGTACACTCAATGCACTAGTGGTTATTTCGGTATACTTATTTAAGTAATAATTTTATTGTAATGGCACACACGAAACCAGAAATCCGACTTGCTACATATATGTGTCCGTCCCATCCGGTACAATTGTACGAATTGATTCAGGACCTGCTAGAGGAAACATTGGACTGCTATACGAGTTTAATTTATGAGAGCCGAAATCCTGGCCCCTTTCCAGACAGACCAGACCCTTTCGGCACTGACAAGGTGGATATAGGTAGGTGTAATTAATACCTAGATATGTTCTAACATCAAATACATGGTAAATCACAACTCACTATTAATGAGCAGTGACTTGATCAAATATACAACACAGCATGCTACCGAGCGTCTTTAGATATGAGGTTGAAGGTCCAATTGTATTGAATACCCCAACATTTCAAATCTGAATGCACGTTTAATTCGCAGCAGAAACTACTGGCCCTGGTTTCTGTCACTAATATAAATGTTATATGTAGTTATTAAATGTATTATCTATACTTTTACTTATAATATGTATACAGTAAAGTTTTTTGGTTTTGACCTAGCGGTATCATGTGTGTTTCCCTATATGGAATCTCGGGTTCGTGAATCCGCAAATGTGATTGTTTTTGATTCTGAAAATTATCGTATGCACGTAAGGTGAAGTGTTCACGAGTGGGGGCCGAGATTAAATTGGGTGTTTCCGGTTGCGTTCAAACTGCTTGCGAGTTCTAAGCGGCTACGTAAACGAATTAAAATGTAATTACTGTAAAATTGTCTGCTTAAGGATATTTTAATGGTTTACAAATTTTTCAAAATATCAAAACGTGGGTTGGTTTACATTAACAATGGATAAATCGGTTTAAATCAACAAATCTATGAACCAGGAAATTATTGATATTAATGATTTAAGACGTATAAACACATATAGTTTGGCTGATAACTTGAGCCAATGACCGCAGTCAAATTAAGCCACGATAACATTGTAAATTACGCCTTTGTCGTGTTTACACTCACCGATTTGGTCCAGTAAGACTGAGTAGCTAAGTACCTATTTAAGTTTTGTTGTTATTCGGTTTCAGCATTCATGACTGTTGCTGCTTATATGAAGCTTCGAAATGATAACAACGCTTTCATCGACCTACTGCCGGTGACACCAGTTTTTGCCCATCAAATGAACGTTGAAAACAAACCAGGATATTTCTCAGACATAATCATTCACCGTGATAAAAAGTAAGACATTGTGTCGTGCTAAAAATTCATTACCAACTACGATAGCTATAAAATAAAAATTATTGTGATTTTGTAACGGCCACTGCCAATCTTTTCTATATTACTTACACATTGATAAAAATGAGTTTTATCAGTAATGTCATTGACTTCTGATAAGGTTGTACCTACTTCTATTATTCTACAATTAGCTTCAAGACCACTAATACCGTTTCATTATGTAGGTGTTTTGTTGTAACTTAATTTTGTCGTCTTCACTTCAGGGCACACAACGTCAATACACTTTTGGATTTACGTGGGTGCACGTTCGCCTACAGCGATGATGAATCTCTTAGCGGAAGCAAAATTATTCTTAAAACATTAAAAGAAAAAGGTGAAAATGCGTCTTTCTTCGGGTCATTATTGAGTAAGTTAAATAATTTTAAATTCAGTTAGCTTTACCGAAGTCCGCGGAGATTTTATCATACCTATAGGTTTTTTTCATAAGCAATAAGACGCCGCCTATTTCGTAAATGTCATTTAACCATGTGGCTAGTGGACGTCCCGACGACGCCCTTTATACGAGAGGTTGCAGGTTCGAGACCCGTATTACCTGTACTGTTTTAGTTTCATATAACTGTTATAAGAAAGCAGTAGCGATTAACAGCTCAAGGGTTGCTTCGCCATTGCTTCTACTGCCAGATCGAAATCACAACCCTGATGATCTAGCGATAAACCTAATAGGCTAATGCAATAAGTTGTAACAAGTACGATGACCTGTACTTTGCTTGCTGCTAGATTTAGAACTAGTAGTGCGCTAAAGCATTGAGTGTGGATTCATCTGGACGTGTCTAGGGCATTGACAGTGGTCGGCTGCACGCAGCAGCGTGAGCTAGGTCAGGGATATAGTTAGCGGCAGCTACGAGAAAGTGCTTATTGTGTCGCGTCGTTGTTCTCAAGTAACATGGTGATCCGATTGCTAACCAGGGTTAGGTTTAAAGAAGCGAGATTTTCATGGGGTTTGGATGGAGTCTACGTAGATTCGGCCACGACAGCGAAAACTGGCATAAGTCGTGACTATACGAATGCAAGTTTTGTAAAATGTTACCGTAATGCAAAAGGTCAGTTTACATCGCTGGCAGATTATGAGGTAGAAAATGGCAAGCATGAACCTGGCGCAATAGCTAACGAACTTAATGTGAGGTTGACTTTCATGGCCCAGGGGCTTGACTAGTCGAATAAGATGATGTTCCTCTGTCAGCAATTGCCTTCAACAACGACGCGGGTATAGCGCGATATGTGATATGTTTTGTTACACGCAACTGTCTAGAATTAAGCACCAAAAGACCCTTTTGATTTGTTTAGTTGAAGTTCTTTTCCTTTGCACCCTTCACCCTTCACTGGGTGTAGTTTGAACTACACACAGTGAAGGGTTCCGAAGTGCATTTGCTTGGTTTTTATAATTTCGCGTTTATTTTATAGGATCTGGATCGCATTTGGCGTCCGCTCAAATGGTATTATCAAAACAAGCAGAATGGGCTGCAGTAGATTCAACAACACTACTTTACACAAAAAAGTACATGTTTGAAGGTGGTAAAGATATAATTACCCTGGAGACGTTGGGTCGACTTCCACCTTATCCTATTGTCGCGAAAGCAGATCTTAAAGGTTGTCTATTAATAATTACTATTTACTTCAAAATCTCACTAATCTTGCATAATATTCTACAAAATGCTATTCAACTATGCTTTTTCACCATTATTGCATTGTGGTAATCAGCGATATTTACCACAAGCACCGGTCACCGTCCTCGTCGAACCCGTCGCTTGCAACGAAGGGCTCCACGAGCGAATTAACCCATACACAGCCCACTGAGTTTCTCGCCGGATCTTCTCAGTGGGTCGCGTTTCCGATCCGGTGGTAGATTCTGCGAAGCACTGCTCTTGCTAGGTTCAGTGTTAGCAACACTCCGGTTTGACCCCGTGAGCTCACCTACACACGTTAGGGTGAAGTTGAAATAGCCTCTCAAGGTTATCAGCATAGGTAGGGAAAAAAAAGCGACATTTCGTTTACTAATAATAAATGTTCCAAACGATTTCTACTAGTTTAATAGGTTTCTTTCCCTGGTGCTATTATTGTCTTTCTTTAAACGGTCTGATAATAAATTACCGTTATTTTAGACATTGGCTTGACCTTGGAAGTCCTTAGTATTGGCGAAGTTCACGATTAACTGTGAATTTGACCCTGTTGTTCAGAAAATTTACCGATTAATTGTACATTGTTGTAATTACATCGTAAAATGTAATTATTGGACTAACTCTCAATGAATAAGTGTTTAATGAGAGAATAACTATCTTCACCTTAATTTTATGTTTTTTTTTTCAGCGGAGGTGAAGCAAGCAATAGTCAAAGCTTTTCTGAATTTACCTCATACTAGTGAATGGAAAAATAAATTTGCAAAATTTGGTATACTCAAATTTGTTCATAATAGTGATGTCGCTTACGATGGGCAGGTTGCACAGATGTGGGCCTGCCAGAGCGAAAAACTCAACGTTAGGTATTATTAGGATTTTGTTATTCATTTCATTACTGTACATTCTCTATATCTTGTATGTTGATTATACTCCTAAGTAATGTTATGTTTGCCTAATTTAAGTTTATTTTTGAGGATGTTTATAATGCAAATACAATACTTTTTTGGAAGAATGCCTTATTTATTTTTTCTGTGGCTTCCGAATTATAAATTTCATAGTTATAACATTTTTATTTGTATGACTGGTTCCTTTGATTATTCCTTGAGATATTTGAATAACTCCAAGATCTTTTGGATCTTTTTGAGATTTACTTTGACTCAAATTTTCCTGTAATTTAAAATTATTTTTCTTTACTACATGATTTAAAATGAACTTACATGCTAATGCACAACATGACCAGTTTCAATGATGTTCTTTTTAATTTAAACTAGGTAATATTAATAAAACATATCATATATTATGATATGATGTCAATATATTGAGATATTATATTCGTGATTTAATACTAAAAATAAATAAAATATTAACTTCTATACAGTTTTAGCTAAAAAACATTAAAAAACTAGGTGACGACTAAAAATTGGTTTAAATTTCATCAATTTCAACTTTCACAGCTTCAATTCACAATATTATTGATGATTGATAGTGTGAATCTTGAATGCAAGTTGTAATATTTTTAATCATTTAACTCTATATAACAAAAAATATCAACACTATCTATTTCTACATTTAAATTATTTTAATATGTAACTACAATAATAGTAGCTGAATAAGATGGGCACTAAACAATTCCTCCTCCATTGATATAAGCAATCTCTTCTTCTGAGAGTGGTTGTCTCTTGTAACGTGCTGGTAGGTCTATGTCTGGTATAGCACCAGTACTCATTGCTGCAGCAGGCTGGCTTTGCACCTGAATAGAGTATAAAGACCCATAAATAAAAGTACAGGAAGTTTGACAATTTTCTTTTGACTATAGCATATGAAAATAGTAGAAAAAGTTTATATTTTAATTATTATTTATTTATCATCAATATTTTAAATCTAATTTTAAATCATTTCTATGGCTACATTTACTGCATTAAATTATAGTTTTGCTATTTGCAAGATGGCTTCAAATAAAAACTATTTTGATATTATAATCAAATATTGATATTAAGATACATTTTACAGAGAAATGTGTCATTACAAAAACATTTGCAAACGAATACTAAGTTTACATTACAAAATTTCGCAAATCTGGAATTTTTTTTTAGGTAATGAATTTTTATCGATTATGTCATCAATTTCAACTGAGACATGTAGTAAGTAAGCTGCAGTAAGATATTCTAACTAAACGGGTGGATTCGAATATGTTATTGTTATTCAGTTTTGGACTTTTAACGTACAGGGGTTCCAGCAGTAGCAGCAGCAGTGGGTCCTGAAGCTCCGGGAGAGCTTGTACCGACATGACTAGCCCCACCTTTACGAAATTTTATAACAGGAATTCTATTTAGAATTATTGACAATCGAACCATTTTGATTAACTTTAAATATTTTTATTGCCTCAAATTTTTTTTATTTTTTTTTGTAGATCAGAAAACACATGACATCTCCTGTTAAATTCTTGTTTTGTTTAATTAGTTCTTTGGATAGGCAAAGGAAATATAGACCAAAATGTGTAATCTTTTGAATTATGCAGATAAATCCATGTGATATACAAAATAGGTTCCGTTTGACTTTCAGAAATGTGAAGTTCCAAGTAATGTGAATTATTTTGTAAATATAATGCTTGTACACCTGTGAGTTTCGAGTGTTTCTTAATCGTTTAGAGTCTGTTAAAATGCATAATTATTATAGATACTCATCTGTTTTTTTTGGCGGGAACGTGAGGAGTGAAGTTCATTTCATTCCAATTGGTTTTCATTTCATTTCATGCCATGTTTCATATTAATCAACTTCATTTCATTCAAGTATTCATATACTATTTCATATATAAAAAATATATAAAAGATTAGGCTGTATGGTATGATACCTTTGCCTTTCCAGTTAGAAAATTAAAACTACTACTGAATTTGCTTGTTTTGTTTGAAACTTGTAAAACATAACCTACTGCTCCTACTAGTTACGGTATTAAATTTAAGACCCCACCTGTATTTTTTTATAAAATGAGTAACAAGATTACTAGCGATTCAGATGAAGAGAAGAAACCAGTTTTAATAAAGAACGCTACAGACTTACAACGGCTTAAGCTTGAAAAATTGATGAAAAACCCTGTAAGTAAAATAATAAACAAAAACCACAGCTTCAGTAAAATTGACAACGTACCGATATAAATTGTAAAAATTCTAAAAGCTATTTGTTTTTCCAATTGATAGGATAAACCAGTTGTTATACCAGATCCTCCTAAATCGAAGAATTTACCACCGCCTCCCGACTTCGTACGAAATGTAATGGGTTCGAGTGCTGGTGCTGGTTCTGGAGAGTTCCATGTTTACAGACATTTAAGGCGAAAAGAATATGCTAGACAGAGATTCATTCAAGAAAAGAGCGAAAAGGTAGAACTTAAAAAAAATAGTTATTACTTTATGTTAATGTATATAGTCATCTAAACATTCAATAGATTTGACGACCGTCCCTTGTGAAGGAATTAAGTGGCGGTTTTGGTTGCAGAAGACTTGGGCAACTTCTGGATTTTGCTTATTGCAAGGCGGCCAGCAGATTTCTTGAAAGACCTAGAGTGATGCTTGTAACATCACACACCTCTCACCTCACCTCACCCCACATCTGTTTATCCATTGTGTTTTATAGGTGTTTTTGAATATTTTTTTGTAACCAAGTGTGATCAATGTTATTGCCAAACTATTGTCAAGAGGCTACCGCAACCATAACCATTACAGTGTGAATGCCGCCACTGACCCCTACAATTAAAGTTGACACCTCAATTGTATTGTAATACTTCAAACACATAAAACGTATATGTACGGCAGAAATATGAAGGTTGGTGGTACCTATCTGTGCAACTTTATAATACACCACCACTGCTTTTACTAAGTTTTTAATTTATTTTTGATATTTAGTAATACACATTCAATAAGCTTAGGCTTATTTTGTAGTATTGTAATGATAAATATTTATGTTTTTTTTTTGTTTCATATCTTTTTCCTATAATTAGTCATAGTCTGTAAACTTTGTTATATTTATTCAAATTATTTTATTGTAATTGCCTACTTGTTAGTGGTGGTAGTTGTTATTAATTAATATCAGCAATGCTAGGGGCACAGCTAACCCTCCGCCTACCATTGAGCTCATTGAGAAAACATCATTTGAAAAGCAACATGTTATAGTATCAGGGAACATTATGGAGGGAAGTTCATACTTCAGTACTTAATCAAGTTAAAATTGTTCAAGGAAAAACTGGACGAGGAGTATCACAAAAAAATAGAAGATAACAGAAGAGCAGCAGAAGAACGCACTGCTAAGAAACGGGTAAAGAGATTGAAGAAAAAGCGAAATGCAAAAATTAAAGAGAAAAGAAACAAAACAGAAAACAAGGAAGCTGCTTCATCACAATCTGATGTAAGCAGTGACAATGACAATGAAAGTAATGGAAACATCCAGGATTGTGATGGAACTGATAAGCAGAAGAATGAGGATATAGGTTCATCAAAATTTGAACATAATAGTAGAAATAAGTCTGAGAACATTGAACAAAAAAGCAGTGAGGATATTTAACTTTTACTTTGGAATAGACAAAATATCAAGATTAATCTAGGTGATGTAAATAGTTATGCAAGATGAAATTATAAATAAATACAAAATTCCTTTAGACATGTTTTATTAAAGACTGATATGGAATAATTCATACAAATAATATATGCAATAAAAAATAAAAAGTGAACTGACACATCTAAGAATTATTTTAGGAATTTCATTTTTTATCTGAGTAATATAAAAATAACATTTAGATTCCATCAGATAACCATTTCATGAAATAAAATTTATTTTTATATATGAAATAAAACAAAATACAGTTATATTTTTTAAGATAGTTCGTTATGCACTATACTTAAAATATTTAAAATGGTGCAATATAACCATCATAACTAAGTTCGTTTACAAAAAAGTATGGAGGCATTACTGGGGATGCAATTGTATAGGTATCATGATTATAAGCCATTCGGCCCCAAGTAGATTCTCTGTCTTCACGGATCTTTCTTTGTTTACACCAAGGTATAATTGTGAACCTGAATGTAGTAATTTGAAATTAATATCGAAAATAAAATTCATACTAAATTGTTGGAAACAACACTGAGCTCAATAGTTTTTCATTTCCATGGCAATAAAACAATGTTCCAATCCTTATTTCCTTTTGATGTAGAATGTAAGATCACCTTGACTAAATTGGGCAAGTTGTCTATTTTCTTCATTAAGGTAATTTAATAAGACATCACGTGTTAAAATTCACTTTAGTATTTATGGGCTACTTGCAACCGCTTAAAAAAGGTAGGTGGTAAGTTCATTTGCCTATCTACTGCAAACAATGCTTTGGGTATATGCGTCATAAAACTGGCCCGACATTATATACAGAAATATATTATCTAAATATATGCTTACCCAATTAAGATTATTGTTAATGCAACAAAAACTGCAGTTAAAATGAGTGTTTGCCAAAATTCAAGCATATTAAATTATTTAGGAATATCTTCAGTTGCAATTAAGAATAGCTATTTAACAAAAATGATAACTACCCTCCAATTAGAAACTATCGTTTATTACCATTTTGAAAATGTAGTCTGGAAAGCGCAATATACCTAATTTAACGTTTAGAAATTAGATTTCCTTAACATCAAACTCAATTAATATTTGCAATGTGGAAATAATCATTTTGCAATTAATTATTATTTTGTACTGTAGTAGTCTACGTCATTACGGATTCTCCCGATCCATTAACGGTGCTTTTAGGTACCTCAAGCACCGGTCACCGTCCTCACCGAACCCGTCGCGTCGCTGGCGACGACGGGCTCGATGAGTAAACTAACCCATAGACACAGCCCAATGAGTTTCTCGCCGGATCTTCTCAGTGGGTCGCGTTTCCGATCCGGTGGTAGATACTGCGAAGCACTGCCCTTGCTAGGGCCAGTGCTAGCAACACTCCCGGTTTGAGCCCCGTGAGCTCACCTAAACTTTAAGGAGAAGCTGAATAGCCCCTCAGGGCTATCAGCATAGGTAGGAATAAAAAAACTAGTCACAGGCAGCAGACGGGTACTTTATTTAAAAAAAAAGTGAACTTATTTGTGATAACGAAAGATAATGTAATCCTATCAATTTCTGATAGTATTTGTATTTGGTTCGATATTTCGATCCCATACAAGAGAGGGCCGTTCAGATTTAAAAAAAACGTCTGGTTATTTTTGTGTTGTCATTGTAGGCAAACAAGTTCGGCCCGCCTGTGTAAGGCCATCGTCACTGATGGACAGTCGTCCACGGCGATTCTGATAGAATAAAATACACTACGCTCCAGAGTCGAGCATTATTTTGTACAGCATGCTTACTAGGAATGTTCCGAAGAATTAAGATGAATCCGTTAACGTTTTGCATTGCATCCAATTGCACCACGCCACTAGCTGTGCTCATCCAAACCATCTGAATAACAGCATTAACCGACAGTTTGTTTTGAGCGCATTCAACTCTTTAATTAATCTGTAAGCGAACGCAGTGACATGTTCTTCAAATGGAGATTCCTCTGTGGTAAGTAGGGGCTTGGCTATGCCGCTGGCATTGTTAAAGATCAGGAGTGATGGTAGTAGCCACACACCATCGAGTGGGCCGTAGGACTGTATTAAAAAAAAACGACACTTAAAATCAGTTTATTTATTTATTGCGTAATACAGAGAAATAAGTAAATTACAACTAAGGTACATTTTTATTGAACAGAGGCCATGACGCTATCCTCGTTTTTCTTGAGAATCACGAATCCCTCCATTATCGGCGAGAGTGGTATGTACTCGTCAGTCGCCAGTTCTGCTCGCTCGCCGAAGGACAGCAGCACCGGCGTCGTGTGAGTGTGGGAACCGGCTATTGTCTTCGGTGTACCGGCTTTTCCGATAACATCCACAGCCTAAGGAATATATTTATTTATATATTTTTTAATACGCTTTTATTAGCTTCAAACGTATGTATGTTTGTAACGGAATCTTTGAACATGATTTTAACCACCTTCAAAACGCCGGATTAACTCGAAATTTGGTATACTTATTAAGGACCGATGACAATTTAATATTTAAAAATAAAGAAAAATAAAAAAAAATATTGAATTTCAACTAAAAAATGAAAAAAAAAA
This sequence comes from Bombyx mandarina, assembly GCF_003987935.1. Next base: position 360,234 of record NW_021011533.1, read on the forward strand.
AGTTTAAAAAACTAAAAAATACGCTTTTATAGAAAATCCAACTAAAAAGTGAAAATAAATTTTAATAATAATTTATTTATTTATTAAATTAATTTTATTAAATTAATAATTTATTAAATTTTAATTTTAATTAATTGGGATGGTTTTCAGGATATTATCAAAATAACCCTTCTACTCATATCTGTTCATCAAATATTTATAACTATGCACCATGCAAATACCATGCACCGCACGCTTTTTTTACAATAAAATATTTTTTTCTTACACTATTTTTAATTCAAATGTATTAAAATTTATTATAAATTTTTTAGTTGGATTTTTAGTTGGAAACTATTATTTATTTATAATATGTAAGTATATATATAGCAGACGGGCAGGTAAGTCTTAAACGTAACCGTCGCCCATGCCGTCGAGAATGCATTTTTTTTTTTTGTAGCACATGGCTCACCTTATGGTAAGTAGTTACCGTTGTCCATGGACTTCAGTAATGACAGGAGCAGAGCCAAGCTGCTGCTTACCGTTAATCATTTAATCGGATTTAATCCTATAAATCGGGTGTTTTCAATAAACAGATAAAATGAAAATAATCTCGACATTACCTGTCCCACACGCACGCTGACGTTCAAGGGCTGAAGATTTTCGTCGAGGGTGACCAGCCAGCGGGGTTGCATCGCAGTCGCCAATACGTACAGCAAGTAGTGGGATTTGCCGAGGATTACTGAAAATAAAACGCGTAAGCACACATAGTACTATATAGTGCATTATGTCATCATTATTATTATTTTGATATGTTTTGAACGGTATGTAATTAAATTTGACTATTGGGACAGATATGTAATTGAAACATGAACAGCTGCACGATCAGTGAGCGTATTTGATGTATGACGCGCGGTACTTGTGGTAGGACCTCTTGTGAGTCCGCACGGGTAGGTACCACCACTCCACCTATTTCGGCCGTGAAGCAGTAATGCGTTTCGGTTTAAAGGGTGGGGCAGCCGTTATAACTATACAGAGACCTTAGAATTTATATCTCAAGGTGGGTAGCGCATGTACGTTGTAGATGTCTATGGGCTCCAGTAACTTAACACTTACTAACTTAACGGCTCCAGTAACCTGTGCGCGATTGAAGGACACGTGCCTGCAATCTAATACTAGTTTGGAAAGGGAATTAGCGCAACAAACCCGTGCGTGTTTCAAGGGAGCACTGTCTCCTATTGTACACGGGAAAGGAAATACGCCACCAGGTGGGCTGTGAGCTCGTTTATTCACCGAAGCAATAAAAAATAATGTGTTCTATCTCATTCTCTCGCCGGCTGGATCCTATACATTTATGTCTTTGTGTCTCTATGGACTTATTTTTTCGTTTCGTTTCATTTCGTTTCATCAAGTTTGAAATCATAACTATTCTAAAGAAGTTTCACTTCAAATATAACTAACTGGTCTTGCAGTCGAGGAAGGCGGTGAGCACGACGAGCAGGCCGGCGAGCGCGGGCTGGTTGAGCAGGCGCCGGTCCGCGTGCGCGGGACACAGGGTCACCGTGCCCTTGCCGGCGTGACACAGCCCCTGCGCCAGCCGCACCATGAACAGGTGCACCGGGGACTTGCCGTGGTACAGCGCCAGCGCACGCAGCATCGTCGCCAGTCTGCGATCACACAATGCACATATAAACAAACGCATGACCATTACGCGGCTGAAATGGTTGGGATAGGAAGCTGCACACGAGATGGTACGGACATGTGATGAGACGAAATGGAAATGATGATGATCTAATGAAATACGTACTCAACAAATTTCACGATTTACTTCCACGGTGAAGGAATAACATCGTGTAATAAAAATCAAACCCGCAAAATTACAATTTGCATAATTACTGGTGGCAGGACCTCTTGTGAGTCCGCGCGGGTAGGTACCACCACCCTGCCTATTTCTACGGTGAAGCACTAATGCGTTTCGGTTTGAAGGGTGGGGCAGCCATTGTAACTATACTTGAGACCTTAGAACTTATATCTCAAGGTGGGTGGAGCATTTATGTTGTGGATGTCTATACCTACCCGTGCGGACTCACAAGAGGTCCTACCACCAGTGATGATGAGTAAACTGCACATACTAAAACAATGCGTATACTATGCATAGAAATGGTATAGGTTACCTTGCGTTGTTAGTGCCGGCGCCCACGAGTCCCATGGCGAATATGGCGTTGTAAGCGACGTCGTTATCAGAATCGTGGGAGTATTTATTGAGCACGTCGATGACGGAGAGCTGCGGGTTGGACACGGAGCACAGGGCGATGGCGAGCGGCACGGCGCGCCGCACTGCCGGCTCCCCGTACCTACCCTGCGTTACGATACTTTTGTTTAATGTCTGTTTGGGGAGGCTTAACGACGGAAGGGAAGATCTTTCCCCGAGCTGGTGATATTGGCTCGGTAGACCGAAGGTCCAAATGTTGTTGTTCGGAACTTGTATATATGCAAGGTTATATTGAAAATGTCGTAAGCGAGATTCAGGCATCTGTCAAATAAGTTGCGTTGTAATGATGGCTACTCGCCATATCTGCCGTCTAACCGCACGCAATGAATAGAGTGGATGAGTATTATCGTTATGAATAAACACGTAAATTAACCCACAAACACAACCCACTGAGTTTCTCGCCGGATCTTCTCAGTGGGTCGCGTTTCCGATCCGGTGGTAGATTCTGTGAAGCACTGCTCTTGCTAGGGTCAGTGTTAGCAACAACGTCAGGTTTGAGCCCAGTGAGCTCAATTACTCGCCCGGTGACGCTGATATGGTTTCTCAAGACAATCATCAGCTTAGGTAGGAAAAATAAAAGTTATGAATCAGGCACTCTCAAACAACAGCGTAATTAAACACAACATATTTCCATGAGGGCGACAAAAAATCGTAGTAGTGACCACATAAAACTTTGAAGGGATTATTTAGGCGTTTATCACAGTCGAATGTATCCAGGTTTCATTGTATTAATACAAATCTTTAAGAGTCTTCTTATACGTTAGTTCTTTTTGAAGGTGGCGGTAGTTCTTTTTAACGTTCAACAAGTATGTATAAGCCGCGCCAACAAAGGAACGAATCTAAAATGGCGGCAGCGATCATGCGCTCTCACTCTAAGCTATTGCTGTCTTTAGTCGCACACGGCGCGTACTGCATGCAAAAAAATATCACTTCTGACTGGTAAATAATATGGCCTCTCACAAACGAGGAAAAGTTCTTCACAGTGACGCACGCGTGCATAACGTTATTAAATACTTTGAAGAGGAAAAGAATCTCGAGAAATTAAAGAAAAGAAATTCTCATTAGTTTTCTCATGTTTGTTTACAATAAACAACTTTTTCTTTCTATCTCTCTTTTTATTTGTTGACCCTACCATCTGTCAGTGCAGGTACATAGACGCCATTTTCGATGCGTTTCTTTATTGGCGCGGCTTATACTTTCATTTATGTTGAATAAAAAAAAAAAAATTGATTTGATTTGATTTGAGCTTCGTACCAGTTGTCCGAAGATGCGGGTGCACATTTCGGCGCCCGTTTCCTCGGCCAATGCGATGACCGCGACGCCAAGGGTCGCCACGGCTTGCACCGAGGACAGCTCCTTGTTGGCTTCCTTTTCCTTATCCTTTTCCTTGTTTTTGCTGTCTTTTGATGATTTACCTGCGTATAGGTAACATAATATAGGTGCCTGTCAGCGACGCACTCCACCAAGCTACGAAACGGGATCGACGGAGACAGCTGGTTGACGGAATCGGACTGAGTCACGATCCTCAGCAGTGAGGGACCGATCGAAGAGAGAGAGAGGTAACATAAAATTTAAACAATCAATTCAACTGCATTGGATTGATCACTATCTTAAGTTTTTTTTTTATTGCTTATATGGGTGGACAAGCTCACAACCCACCTGGTGTTAAGTGGTTACTGGAGCCCATAGACATCTACGACGTAAATGCGCCACCCACCTTGACGTTTAAGTATTCCTAACGTATGATAACTTTACAGTATAAGTATATCTGTTCTAGAATCACATCGAAACGTTAATGATGATTTATTTACCTTTGGATTTGTCGTCCTTTGAACTGCTCGGAGTTGCTGTAGTTTCTTTTGCGTCCTTCTTGTCTTGTTTCTTAAAAGCTGTGTCTTCAGTTGACGATTGTTCATTCTGAAACAAATTTTCATATACTAATTCTAATAAACTTGATCTGGGTATTATAGTCGTATAAATCTATCGCATGCCTACTTTTATACATGATACCCTGTTTAGAAGTGATAAATGTTCCAAGATAGTTCTGCAGCCTCGCGTGTTAAAATGGTACAATCTTACGTAAAAGCTGCATTTTTTACGGCTTCGATTTGAATAGTCAATAGTAAGCTCGCTTCATTCTTACAAAAAATAAAATAATTAGATATAATCGGAGTAATTGAATAAAGAACAGAAATACAATGATTAATGATATAATTATACAAATAAATTGGTAGACAAGTCTGCAGCGAAGTTCCAAACGCCAGTTAAATTTGCAATGCAATAATCGAATTGCATCAAAGATTTTAACTGTAAATTGATGTAAAAACTTGCATTGCATCTGCTTGTAGCCTATAGAATCAATTGCAGTTCATTATTGAGAAAATAAGAATAATTTTAACTGACTCTGTGGTATAGTAGTAATCCTGATTATTATGGTGGGTGGGTTCTATTCCCACATTTGTGAGATGAACAAGTTTGTTTGCTGTTTGTATAGTTTTTTTCTTCTTTATTGCCCTTCTATGCATACGGCCCAACTGATGGTTAGTGGTTACCGTCGCCCATAGACTTCAGAAATGCCAGCGGCAGAAGCAAGCCACTGTCTACCGTTATTATGTACCTATACATATATGTATATATCAGTCTCTGGTTCTCATATTACTGTGACCGTGTGTAGCATGTCCTCGGTTATTATTACTGTTACGCCGCTAAGAGTAACGCCATCTATCGCCGAATAGCCGAACGAATATAGAAGGATCAGTAACACCTAGAACGCTCGAGAAGTACAACGCCATCTATTGTCAGATAACGGAAACACACATCGAAGGTACTCGGCTTGTGAGGAATGTTCTCGACGTTTCTAGGGATGTCCTATCGACTATAAAAGCGTTGCAGAAATGATACGCAGTCAATGAGTAAAGAAGTGAATTGAGAATTTTAAAGTGTTAGTGAAGTGCTTAGCGAATAAATGATTTCTATCTTTCTCTTTCATTCTTTCAGTGTTTTAAGTGTTCTAAGTGCTACACAGTTTTTTTTAATTGCCGTATAGGCAGACGGGCGTACGGCCCACCTGATGGTGAGTGGTTACCGTCGCTCATAGACGTCAGCAATGCCACGGGCAGAGCCAAGCCGCTGCCTACCGTTCAAGTTGTACTTTGGTGGAGCATTTATTTATCCCGAACCCCAGCGCGTGTAACATTACTAACATCGGTTTCGTAGTGCTTGGAGCAGATGTGCAGCATCTGTTGCACCACGAGCACGTCCCCGGTGCCGGCGTACGCGCACATGGACAGCGTGGTCTGGCAGAGCGACTGCTGCGGCTCCGGAAGTACTTCCAACGCGGCCATCGTCGCCTCCGTGCGCTCCTTGCAGCCTGCGAACAAACATCACTGTTGAGTTCGTGCTCGCACTGAGGCCGAACCAAAGGCTAACTTCATAGTAAGTGAAGTAGTATTCCTTACTTTCGGACCGAATGGTAAACAGTCGACGTCGCCCAAAACACGTCATTTCGGATTTTAGGTACCTCAAGCACCGGTCGTCGTTCCCGTCGAACCCGTCACTAGCGGCGAAGGGCTCGGCGAGTAAACTAACCCATAGACACAGCCCACTGAGTTTCTCGTCGAATCTTTTCAGTGAGTCGCGTTTCCGATCCGGTGGTAGATTCTACGAAGCACGGCTCCTGCTAGAGCTAGTGTAAGCAGCCTCGACAGGTTTGGGCCCCGTGAGCTCACCTACTACGCTGATATAGCCTCTAAAGCTTAAGTAGGAAAAAAAAACTCACTCTCAGCTCACCCGGTGAGTAAGTTATATCATAGTTGTATTTTTTATTTAGTTTGTTACTTTACAACATTTATATGTTCACTTTGGATAACACTACTTTGGGTGAATTTTAGTAATTCTATTTTATATAACATCTACAATTATACTATGAATAATTGTTTTTAAAACTTTTTGGGCTTTGCATATACATGCTGCTATTTTGAAGTTGATACAATTCTCTGATGTCATAAATGTATAGCATGTTACGATTTTGAAAGCAGTAACGCAACTCACCTAAGAAACACAGCCCGAGTCCCAAATGCAGGAACCTGGCGTAAGTAGACGAATGCAAATCCTTGTTATCGTCAATCAATCGCTGAATGATTGCACAAGATACCTGTCAACAAACACAGAATATTTTATTTTTGTTTTTACACTTTTGAAAGATTATTATAAATTTATATTATATGACTTCCTGTCCAGACTTTCAATATTTTTGTGATAAACTATATTTATTTATTTATTATATTAATAGCTATATTTTAGTGTACTTAAATAAAGATTTTATGCTTGTTTTTTTGCCTAGATGGGTGGACGATCTCACAGCCCACCTGGTGTTAACTGGTTTCTGGAGCCCATAGCCATATACAACGTAAATGCGCCACCCACCTTGAGATATAAGTTCTAAGGTCTCAGTATAGTTACAACGGCTGCCCCACCCTTCAAGCCGAAACGCATAACAGCTTCACGGCAGAAATAGGTGAGGTGGTGGTACCTACCATGTTTTAATTTAGATTAGTAACATTGTCATTGTAATGTAATATGTCCATGATACATACATCGCCATTGCACGATCCAACGGCGATGAGCCCGCAGGAGATGGCGGCGAGTGCGCAGATCTCGGCCGGAGCGGTCGTGTCGTTGAGCACGGGAAGCAAGTGGGACAGCACATCTTCTCGTTGTGTGCCCGCATATGCAATACCTAGACCTGTTTACAATATTACGGTAATAAATATAAATATAAACAATTAAATAGATAATTTGCATTACGTTGACATTTTTTTATTCATAATAAAAATCAAGTACAAGTTGTCCAAATTCTTAAGTTTATAAATTAATACATATGCGAACCAAAGTAAGAATTGTAATGTAATACGCAAGCTTATCTTGAAAATGCATAGACCTATATAGTAGGGACACGACATATTGTTCTATACGTATAATTGCTTATATAAATAGCACCCATTTTGAAGGCACACACATAAACATATATCTATCTCGTTCTTACTCAGCACTTTAACTCGCAGGAAAACAATATAACAGTATTTCAGTTTGTACATAAAATGAAACATGAATATACATAAATGTCTAATGAGGCCGAAAATCCGCCATGTTGAGCGCACCAAATGTCATTGTTACGTCAGTTCGGCCGTCTGTTTTGGGTTGTACATTATTTATTGACTTTGATATTGATTTAATATGATTGCTTATATAAAATTTATTTTGTCATGCTTAAAACATACAAAAAAAGTAATTAAAACGTATTTTATAGGATCTCAAGAAAGTCGATGCCCCAAAACTATTATCTATATATATTTAAATTCATTATGGAGCCCTCATCCGAAAAATCCACCATTTTTCGGTCGGAATCTATTGATCATGACACTAATCATAAATACCTCTTTAAAATATGTCATCAAAACATATTTAGACATTCTGTTTAGATATTTCGGGAAAAAGACTACCGACAAAATCTCTTCGGAACTATTTAAATAAAATAGTTTTATTCCGCAGTGAGTAAAACACTATTGTAAATTCACAAGTCACAAGGAATGACGTTTGTAATTAATGAATAAATGTTCTGTACTTAGGTGGTTTTTTTTCACGCGGTCCCTTGATAAGTTTAAAATTTGAATCACTCTCAAGTGAAAGTGATTCAAATGGTGCGGCGCACCTTCCTTGAGGTGCGCTGCGGTAGTGTGTTACGGACTTTAGAGTCAGCAAAACAATTAAAATAGATTGTAATAGTCTAAGAAAAACACGTACTCAAAATACGATAACATTTAGCATGCTAGAAATGGGCAGATGGCACTGTACTACGCCATATCTTTATGTTTTGCGACAAACGACAACTTTATAAAATCAGTGTAGCAACTTTTAGAAAACATTATATCGTTTGCTTGGCAAATTCGAAGGACGAACTTGTCTTAGATTTCACACATCTAAATCATATCATATTTGCACATAACAATATACCTACTTACTTCTCATTAAAGTATAAATTCTACAAATAAATAATACTCAACAATATTCAAAATAAAATGAGCCAAGAAAGTTTATCGATAAAACCAGATAACATTGAAATCTTTTGTACAGCACTAAAACCGCCATGTTTTGTGGTCAGATGACGTCACAGTGGCACGAATTTTTTGGTGACGTTTCATTTCCATAGGTTTCCTACTTCAGTGTGAAAATGTCGTAAGCGAGATTGAGGCATCTGTCAAATATCTTGTGTTCTCTGATGGCTACCGCCACAGTAAATATTGCATATAATTATGTATTGACTGAATTTATTTTCTTTAAATTATACAAATGTAGTTTACTATAAAAAAGAGCGTCACCATACCCAAAACACTTCCGATCCTGAGATTGGAACTGGAATGCAGAACATAATCGGAGAGCAGAGCTAAGGCTGGATCACACTCGTTCCTGACACCGCAGTTCACGAGACCTAAAGCCAGTAGGGCACCAGCCTTGATGTGCTCGTCGGCGGTATACAGGTATTTGTCGATAGGCGTTAGACCACCGTCTACATCCCACAAGTGAATCATACCAAGGGACGCGGCCGCTGAGAGCATACCTATAAAAGAGAATTAAATATAAAAGAGAATTAAATATAAAAGAGAATTAAATATAAAACGAATATAACATTTTTATCCTGATGTAATATAGTTAGTGAAGTTTCTAATGATGTAATGAAAGATTTAGTACCTAGTTCTCATAGTTTTTAATTCTTCAAAATTGTGGAGTAATAGTCATGTTACTGGTAATAAATAACATATTTAAAAAAAAATTAAAAAAAATAATACTTATGCCCAAATGTTACTTCTTATGCTTCATATACATATATTCAGCTATAATAAACGAAACAATTTTTCCATCAACCAGTCTGGTTGTTGAACTGTAAATTTAGGACTATTAAATACTTTACTGCTGATTTTTGTAATTATACATCTTTAAGGCTTAGTTATTATTATGAGCAATTGTTGGCTATAAAAATCTATTAACATACAGCAGACACCCACGGCGGGAATTAAAGAACTATCCTACCTTCTTTGTCTGAGCCCTTCCCAGAACCGACCCAGAAAGTAAGGAAGTGCGACCAGACAGACCCACCCAGGTCACTGATATGACATAATGTTATGAGGTGGCCAAAATTTAAATTCATAGTGCTAGCACATTAATTACAATATTAATGCAAGAAAAACAAACCATGATCCTTATTTTTGTACATCCATTTGTTCCCGTCATCGGTTGTGACAAGTTTGTCGCGGCCAAACCCGGCATTCACAAAGGCGTTCACAAATGTAGCTGACAGGTTCTGTCTAGCAGAGTCTACAGGATGTTCAGTCAGTAAAGATGGACGAAGAGCTGATCCGGCCGACTCTAACCATGTTTTATAAACTTCTTCTGGAGTTTTCGGTTCCATAATATCAAGCTAAATAAAATGACATTTAATTACAAACTTATAGAATACACTGAAAGCAATGTTCATAATTATGGCACACAAAAAATTACAGTACCAAAAAAATTATGTGGAAATCAGAACTAGAATTACCTCCCTTGCCAGACTTAGAAAATGATCATTGATATGAGCGTTCAGTAGAATTGTGCGCAGATCTTCATCATCCACTTCTAATGGTATGTATTGACGTGCAAGTAAGTAGCACAGTTGCTTTTTTATTAAACTGAAAAAAATAATCATACATTAGAAAATATACCTTTATAATAGTTGTTAATACTAATTTTTTATCACACGTTCTAATAAATTTTTGGTGACACAATTGAAATAAGACACTTACTAAAGCTGTGTGTGTATTTTGCATAAAGTTAAATATCATTATCATCATACCTAAATTATTATGTAAATTATTATTTCTCTAAGCATTTGTAAGTAACTTACGGATCATTACAGGCGTTGAACACTTCTTCACATTTAGCTTTCTCATGAAGTTGCATAGCTACAAGCATTGCTCTTGGGTACTCTCCAAAACGAAGGTATGTATCTAAGACACCTTGTAGTATTTGTGTTGACTCAGGTTCAACAACATAACTTGCACATCTGAGAATTATTAATCAAAGGATAGTAATAATATCTATAATTAAAAAAAATTATATTTGCAATTGTAAAACTCAATCCAATTAATTTAATTTAACTCATTTAGTTGTTATTAAGAAAATTATAAAAAAAATTAGCAAATTGTTAATTTGTTGTGATTTTAAAGGTAAAGAAAGAAAAAACAATCTTTACTCCAAATAAAATAAAACATTTACCCAATAAGATAAAGGCAGACTCTTGGGTAGTTGCTTTGATCCATATGTTGTGTCAGCAGATCAAGTCTATCAATTTCCATTAACAGATCACAAGCCTGGATCTCAGCTGAGTGTTTCATGTCAAATGTGATAACATCACGTACAAGTGGCAACAGTGAATCCATGTTTTCTATATTCCATTCTTCAGCAATTTCACCTTCCAATTGCCTGTGTAAGTATTTTTTATTTAGTACATTTTTAGTCAAGTGTAAACACAATAATTCGTTCATTTATTTTGTTTCAATTTTATACTTGCCTAACATATTCATGTCCCCAATCACCTACATTTGACAATGTTCCTAGAAGACAATACTTCAAACACTCTCTCTTTTCTGCAACTTCCTAAATAAGTGTATATAATTTTGCTGTAGTTTAATGTGTTTTACAATTTGATTGTCGTTATACTAATGAAATACATTAAAAATAGGGCTATATTTCATTTAAAATTGTATCACAATAAGCAGAAAGTAATGACATGCAACCAGTTGATAAATTTTTTTGTTTCCTTACCAGAGTACCGCTTACGCCCATTGCTAAGACAGAGATAACATCAGCACAGAATTTTTTCGTTTTTTCATCTGTAATTTTTTCGTATACTTGTTTCAATGCTGGATAATGTTCCCTTAGGAATTTTAGAGGTTTAGGTACAGAAGTCATAGATGTTGTTGACGTCCTAATGAGATTACTTAGCATTTGTAATGCTGGAAAATATAAATCGACTTCATTGCCCTGGAAAAAAAATATTGAGATGTGATTTGTTATAGTAAAGGTTATGATGACTTGATGAATAAAAAAAAAAGCTAATTTCAATACTCACCAAAAGCTTATCGACTAGCATATTCAATTCCTCCTGTAGGCGTTTGTCTTCCTCGGACTAAAAATATAATTCAAATTAGAAGAATGCATTAGTAGCATTTCATTTTATTGATTTCAATTTTTATTGGAAGAACTCACAAGATCATCATTTGGAGCCACTGCCGGCTCAGCTTTTTCCTTCTTTGGCTCATCAGTTTTATTTTTCACAGTCATTTTATTAACTTATCGTTTCCTTTTTATCAAATAGAACAAATCACTTTACCGACTGTATGTATTGGTAATAATAAAACAGAAGTGCAAATTTGACAAGTCACTATTACGAAGGGCTATCATATTTAAAAAAGCATTTTCTACCATACGGAACTTTTAATTCTGTAAAACCTACCATACCTCTACCATCTTCGACAAAGGAACTGAATAACATTGAAGGTAATAAAATGATCTAATTCCAATAGATCATATAAAAATATTTTTTTTAATTTGTTAGTAAGTGAAAGAAATCTTTCTGCACTTATTGTATGACTGCTGCGCAATTGGAGCAAAAGATACAGTCTTCGAGGAGAATATTTTTTTCTCTCGAGGAGGTGAAAACAATGTATTCAAGGAAAGTTAATCCGACTTATAGTGGATTTCGGTCTCCACAAAGATGTCTAACACTATGGGGTAATCAAAATAGATCTATGAGGGTTTTTTTTTTTTTTCCTACCTAAGCTGATAGCCCTAGCGGCTATGTCAGCGTAACCCTAACTTTAGTAGGTGAGCTCACGGGGCTCAAACCTGACGATGTTGCTAACACGAACCCTAGCATGAGCCGTGCTTCGCAGAATCTACCACCGGATCGGAAACGCGACCCACTGAGAAGATCCGGCGAGAAACTCAGTGGGCTGTGTCTGAGAGTTAATTTACTCGTCGAGCCCTTCGTCGCAAGCGACGGGTTCGACGAGAACGGTGACCGGTGCTTGAAGTACCTAAAAGCACCGTTAGTGGATTGGGAGGATCCAAGATGACGTGTTTTGGGCGACGTCGACTGCTTTCCATTCTGTCCGCAGGATCGGGAATGTAGTTACCGGCGGCCACGATGAGAGGGTTCTCGTGTCGTGCCGCTTTATCGAAGTGGATAATTAATTATGAGGGTCGCATTAGATTGTATATTTATAGTCTTGAAGTTGTCGTGGCCTAAAGGATAAGACGTCCGGTGCATTCATGTTGAGCGATGCACCGGTGTTCGAATCCCAGGCGGGTACCAATTTTTCTAATGAAATACGTACTCAACAAATGTTCACGATTGACTTCGACATGACATCTATACTAATATTATAAAGAGGAAAGATTTGTTTGTTTGTTTGTATTGAATAGGCTCCGAAACTACTGAACCGATTTTAAAAATTCTTTCACTGTTTCATCTTCTTTTTTTTAATTAGGGATCTTTACTAAAACTCCAATAACGTAACGCAAGGTGTAAAAAAATTACCTAAAATATTATTTACATCGCGTGCGCTGCGAAAACTATTGACGATAGAATAAATAAATAAAAAATATTTCAAGACATTAGTCTCATATTGTGTTGGTATTACAAATAACTAACGAACTATGTTAGTATTTAAATAAATCAATCAACTCCGTCCCCGGCAGCCCCATCAAGCAGCATGAATCATAGAATAAGCAACTTGATGAACCCACCCAGGGTCGGGCCATCCAGTCTTTCAGCTAGTCGTGTAATAAAAATCAAACCCGCAAATTTTAATTTGCGTAATTACTGGTGGTAGGACCTCTTGTGAGTCCGCACGGGTAGGTACCATCACCCTGCCTATTTCTACCGTGAAGCAGTAATGCGTTTCGGTTTGAAGGGCGGGGCAGCCGTTGTAACTATACTTGAGACCTTAGAACTTATATCTCAACGTGGGTGGCGCATTTACGTCGTAGATGTCTATGGGCTCAAGTAAGTACTTAACACCAGGTGGACTCGTCCACCCATCTAAGCAATAAAAAAAAGTCTACCAATAAGAAGAACGACATCGCCCAAAACACGTCATCTCGGATCCTGCCGATCCACTAACGGTGCTTTAAGATTCCCCAAGCACCGGTCATCGTTCTCGTCGAACCCGTCGCTTGCGACGAAAGGCTCGGCGAGTAAATTAACCCACCCAATCTTCGCAATGGGTCGCGTTTCAGATCTGGTGGTAGATTCTGCGAAGCACGACTCTTGCCAGGGTTCTTGCTAGGACTTTTGTTAGCAACATCATCAGGTTTGAGCCCCGTGAGCTCACCTGCTAGTCCGGCGACGCTGACATGTTATCTATAGACCATCAACTTAGGTAGAAAAAAAAAGTAAGCGGTGGGAACTTATGATACTCGAATATCCAATATTAGTGATTTTGTACGTTTTTCTACACACACAAGCACTATCATAAAAAAAGATATGCTTACATATCAAAGAGAGGAGACAGGTAAAATGATACATCACCTTTAACGTTCCTGACAAAACCAAACAAAAATACCTATTCTATAATTACATGTTGGAGCTGTTCTTTTTTATAAGTTTTGTATAAGTATTCTTATCAGTTTTCTGGAGCGGCTTTGAAAGCATGTGAATTATTTAATATTTTTAATTTAGTGTTTCTTCTGGCTTAATCGTGTAATGATGCAACTTCTACCCTTTAGACACATTATTTTGTTTTACTGCATTTCATTTTACATACATTATAACATAAGGCAACGCTTAAACAATGGCATTGGAAAAAAAACAATTGTTATCTTGAAAATGTTTTCAAATTAGCTTACGGTGGTAAGGTATATTTTTAGATAATTTATAAGGAATTTTGTGAGCAACGCACGATTTATTTAATAATACAATATACATTGTAAAAGAAATATCAGCTTCAAGTTCCGAGGCTGGTTTTGAGATCCATGAAATTCTAGTGATGACAATGGCCTTTAATACCGAGTGGGCTGTGAGATAGTCTACCGATTTACAAATACAATAATATGTGTACATGGTCATCTAGTGATGATAGAAGAGAGGTTTACACTCGCTCTAATATAAACTAGAATACAATGGATATATATATATATATATATATCCAGAAGAAATAAGGCAAAAACCTGGATCGCGCTAGTGACATTTTCAACATAAGCTTCAATACTGAATATACACTATACACCCTATTTGGTTCAAAATTGGCGACTCCGAAGATTTTGTATTTTATTTCTAAACTGGTGGCGTTCGATGGACCAACTGCGGCTTTCACCTTTATACAATTATCGAGTCATCAACGTTAATTAGAGTAGTTATCTTACTCCCGCAGCTCAACGTATATCATCAATAACGGCCATGCCACCGTAAGCCAGTATCATAGCCCCAACAGGTCTATTGCCGCTGACTCACTCTGCACCTTAGTCCTACGGCACATACCCTTGGTGCCTGACGCCGATTGGAAATTATGGTCGAACTATTAACGTGGGTTACACAAATCCGGCCGGCACTATACTAAACCGGATTGGTCCTGGCACTGGTATTCAAGCATATAGCATCACAGTATTTAGGCTCAGTCTCGACTCAATGAAGATTTCGAGCAGCGCTGACACTTGTAAGTTAATTTAGGCATGGATACCACTAATTAGGAAGAATATTAAGATTGTACCAAATTTACGGCCAGTAGGACGACCTACGGTCTCGGAAAGGGTAATTGCTAGATTTCATAGAATAGAAGCACAGAAAATTCATTAGCAGATAGCTGGAGGATGTAGAAATTACATTACAGAGATAGTGGACCGGAGATGTGCAGAATTGCCTTCCAAAATTATCTGCCCAGCATAGAAATCATGACGGTCGACAGCAGTAAGTCTTGTTCTATATGAGCGAAAACAGCGGAAAGCTGCCCCTCCCAGATGCTACAGTTTTATGTCCAATGATGAGATTATTATTTTTCGGGCTAGGTACCGAAGCGCATGCATTTCTGGCTGTAGGGGGCGCGCGGAGTTTGTGGGTCTTGACTTGTAGATATACGGAGCAGGCTGTTTTTAGGGCCCTACTCAAAAATCGACTCTCTTTGTACTCTCTCACCAGACGTCCGATCTCCGTGGGAGGAATTGAATATGGGTTTCCGCGGTCAACACTGCAATCAGACTCGGGACGAGAACATCCAACCGACGGATCGTCGAGGTGATCGAATCGTCTCATTCTCCTGACGCCAGCGCGCTAGAATGACAGTAGCGTGCGGCGCAGCCTCGACCCTGTCAAGTCGCCCAGTGAATGTTCACTGACGTTGACTCAGCTATAAGCTGTAATCGCATCAAATTTACAAAAATTCCCAACATTCTATCATCATTTTATAACATGCTAAACAACGATCACATACATTTTCTTGACGATTCTTATAAAATTACCGTCTTGTATAGTAGGCGCTAATTACTACTGGAAGATCATAAAAATGTTGGAGAAGTGTTTTCCATGAAACATTTATGTGATACGTTTATGATATGTTATCTACTTTTGAATAAAGTTACTCTAATCTAAACAAGTCAAATGAAGTAATGTAAAAAAAAAAAAAAAAAAAAAAAAAAAAAAAAAAAAAAAAAAAAAAAAAAAAAAAAAAAAAAAAAAAAAAAAAAAAAAAAAAAAAAAAAAAAAAAAAAAAAAAAAAAAAAAAAAAAAAAAAAAAAAAAAAAAAAAAAAAAAAAAAAAAAAAAAAAAAAAAAAAAAAAAAATTTAAACTGCAGACAGAAATATACATTATTCACTGAATTATTTCCATTTTAAAAAGAAGTCTTCAAATGGCTTTGCAGAATAAAATAAAATCTCGTTTAGTTTTCCAGGAACCGTTGCCGCATTGTGTTCTCGGTTTATTAAAGTGGTTACTTATATCAGGATCCTCTTTAGTAAGTTATAGTATGTTTCATAGAATCATATTGCATTTTGGCGATGGTAAATTTCAACATCTGGTAATTTATAATGGGTTCGCAGCCTGTAAAGAAAGAGAAGGAATCATTAAACTTAAATTAAAGAGCTCTATACTTCGCGGCAACATTATCATCAAATAATTGAAAGCGGCGTATTGCTTACCTATTATATCATTGAATCTAAACTTAGTACATAACATTCTTATCTACCAAATAAGAGCTTTAACCAGAATAATCCTTTAAAATGATATGTAGCTCATAGTGAATTTGTAAATTTTAACTTGTAGGGTATTTTGACATATTATAAATTTACACATTAAAACGCACCACTAGTTCGTCACTTGATTTCACTTTAGCGACATTTACTAAGAACTTAATGAAATTTGTATTTGAAAATAATCTCCTTTGTTTTGCATGAGATTGGTTTAAAATTAATATGTTTTCATGTTAAATTTATAAAATGTATAATTTATGTATCTCGATGGCATAGAGAGTAATAATATACAGGTATGGTGTTGTAAAATAAAAAAAATCATTTTATTTTTAAAGCTCACAAAGCTACAGGATTTGCTCATTAATATGAGTTCCAATAATTTTTTTCTTTCAGATTTAAAAATGCATCGTTTCCCGTCGATGTCTTCCATTAGATCGGCTGTTAGGAGTCGTAACAGTAATCGATGTTCAATGTCAACTAAGCCTCATAAATCTCTACGTACCATAGATGAGATGCCACATAAGAAATCATTACCAATCATAGGAACAAAATTTGACTTATTTTCTGCAGGTGGAGGAAAAAAGTGAGTTTTTTTAATATTGTTTTTTTTCTTTTTCGGATCGACGTACCTAACCGTAACAATGGACCATTAAGAGCCTCGTTAATCTAATACTTGGGTACTGGTTCGATTCTAGGCCGGTATCAGTTTCTTTGTTGAAGATATTTCGTATTCGCATTTGTAATAGTTCTTTTTTCGTATGTGTTTCTGTTTTTTTTATTGCCAAAGGTGAGTGAATGAGCTCACTGCCCACCTAGTGTTAAGTGGTTACCGGCGCCCATAGTCATTACTGTGTGAATGTCGCCACTGACCTTCAGATATGAGGTCTAAATCTCTACTGTATGTCTGCTCCATCCTTTGCACCGGAAAGCATTGCTTCTCGACGGAAATAGGGAGCGTGGTAGTACCTACGCGTACGGGCTTACATGATGACCAACCACCAGTAAATCAGTAGGTACTTACCATAACACAAAATCGAAACCTAATCTAGTTAACGCTTTGTACGCCGACCACTTAATTTTTTTAATAGTTGATGGTTCACAAAATTCGGAAATCCTAATGGGAAATCATGATTTTTAAATATTCATAATTTATGGTTAGCTTAGCAACTGTTTCGGCTTCTATTCATCTACCACGAGGCTTGTGGAGAATATTAAATGGTAAGCAGCAGCTTGGCTCTGCTCTCGGCATTGCTGACGTCCATGAGCGACGGTAACCACTTACCATCAGGTGGGCCGTATGCTCCTCTGCCTACAAAGGTAATAAAAAAACAACCTCAGCTTTCTTTTGACAAAATTTTGATATTGAATTGTTTTTATCTTTACCCAAAAGCTTTTTACTAAGTTTTTGTCGCTAAGTTGATTCCGCCCTATGCCATGTTTATCGCATCGCCCTTAATGTTAATAAATTTTATTAATTTGAATCGAATATATTTATTTATAATTTAAAATAACTTCATAATGTTTTCATGAAAATTAATCTGAACTTATTTTCAAAGGAGACTGCCTGTTTTACCTGTTTCTTTTTGTCTCTGAAATTTTAGCGTTTCACAAATTTGGCCGCCCCTCCTATCATGCGGCCCTAGGTCCGAGCCTCACGGGCCTAGGCGTAAATCCATCCCTGTTGCATACTAAAAAACCCCAAATTTTTAGCTTACACAAATATATCGACATGCGTCACAAGCAATTAGGACCTATATTCTACGAGAGATTAACAGGAAAGACAAAACTTGTCTTTATCAGCGACCCAACTCACATGAAAAGTTTANGCCGCCCCTCCTATCATGCGGCCCTAGGTCCGAGCCTCACGGGCCTAGGCGTAAATCCATCCCTGTTGCATACTAAAAAACCCCAAATTTTTAGCTTACACAAATATATCGACATGCGTCACAAGCAATTAGGACCTATATTCTACGAGAGATTAACAGGAAAGACAAAACTTGTCTTTATCAGCGACCCAACTCACATGAAAAGTTTATTCTTAAATTTAGAAGGAAAATATCCGGCACATATTCTACCAGAACCGTGGGTACTATATGAAAAATTATACGGATCAAAAAGAGGACTTTTCTTTATGGACGGAGAGGATTGGTTGATTAATCGACGAATTATGAACAAACATCTACTCAGAGAAGATTCAGATGTATGGTTACGAGCTCCTATAAGAACAGCTGTGTTTCACTTTATATGTAACTGGAAACTTAGAGCTCAAAGTGGCAACTTCTCTCCTAACTTGGAATCTGAGTTTTATAGATTTTCCACTGACGGTATATTAATTTTAATTTAACTATCCGCCTGTAAATAATCTACGGTCGTTTAAATTTTAAATATGTTTTGCTTAAAAATTGAGTCTACGATTGTTATTTCAGTTATTTTAGCAGTTCTTCAGGGGAATAGTGCACTATTAAAGCCCACGCCAGAATACGAGATGTTATTGTTACTGTTTTCTGAGGCTGTCAAGAAAATATTCTCAACGACTACAAAATTATATGCTTTACCCGTAGAATTCTGCCAACGATGGAATTTAAAAGTGTGGAGAAATTTCAAACAATCCGTTGATGATTCCATCTCTATCGGTAACTCAATTATTGTTTATGTTGAATGTTTTTCACTGAAGGACACAATAGCGAAAGACGACATCATTATTGACATATAAGGCTTATATTATTGCAATAGTTTGTGCATATGTGAGCCAAGATCACGCATTTTTTTTACTATAGATCTTACACTACGAATATTATTTGTTCGTCCTACCCAATATTGGAGATTTTGAATTTTAAACCTATAATAAGGTGGCGTACATTTTATGCCGCAATGATGACCTGGAGTTAGGTATAACAATAAAACTACCTTTTTTATATTATGGCCAATTCCGATTTATTATGTCATCTAATACTATAATTTAGTAAAAAATATAATACGAGTAGAACCGCACACAAAAAGTTAAAAGAAGACGATGCTCAGAAGACTGTATTTAATAATAAAAAGTAACGCACACATTTTTGCTGCTCGCTATCTTTCGAATACAGTTATTTTGCTACAATTACTCCCAACTTTTAAGTAGGTAACTTGATTTTACGGACACTGTAGAAAGAACCCACCTTCTGCGGTGCCTTAAATACATTAAAAAGGTAGTTGGGTCCCCGTATAATTTATTACACTGACATTTATCTTAGATTTTATCGGGACGATTCGAAATACGTAGGGAATACAGACGCTGTGCCCCTATGTGAAATTATGATAATTTATTATGTATCGTTGTCGTGTCTGTCATTAATAAATCGGCATATTACGTTCCGTTATTGTATTTAAACGATACATTTTCATCATCTTATGTTCTAATAGCTCAGAAAATTGTATACGAAATGTTGCACACAAAAGACGCTGGTGACGGTTTGGTAAAAAGACTAAAGGATGAAAATATGTCTGATGAATTAATAACAAGAATTGTTGCTGACTTTGTCATCGCCGCTGGAGATACGGTATGTTAAACATATTTTTTAGTTAACTATGATGGTGTTGATTATATTTTTTTATACACACATAGCTTTTTTATTGCAGACAGCTTATACATCACTTTGGATATTATTTTTACTTTCAAATAATACTGAAATCTTAACTGAAATGAACGACAACGACCAATACGTGAAAAATGTTGTTAAAGAGGCAATGAGATTATATCCTGTAGCACCATTTCTTACAAGAATTTTACCCAAACAATGTGTTTTGGGACCTTATTTGCTCGAGGAAGGGGTAAGTTTTTGGTTAACTATTTGTTGTGATATTTGCTGAAAACAAATACGAACCTGTACGCGGAATGGTAATCGGATTACCATCGCGCCAGGTCTTTTCGGTCTCGGTTCCAATCCGATTGTAGATTCACGAAAGCAGCACGAGTAAAAGGCTTCAACATATGCAACGCGAATCGTGCAAATTAACTACATCTCGCCACTTATGATACGACACCCCACTCGTTTTCTTTATTGCCACACCTTGGCCTTTTTGACTGACGGGCGGCCCTGAGGTGGTCTGGGCGCAAGGGCGGATCNGGGGGGGGTCATGGGGGTCATGACCCCCCCCTAAGCTGGTTCCAGGACCTAGGTAGACCACATATTGAACATAATGATTTTAGGACCACGGTTATGGAATATAAAGAAGCTGCCTCATTCCGGGCGTGATAGTGCTTCTCTGGATGTCTTCAAGAGAAGATGACAATATGTACGTGTATATGTACAAGTTATTATGTGTTAAGTTTTTCAAGTGTACAATAAAGAATAAATATTTTTAAGTACAGTACTTACGTACATTAATAAAATACCTACTTTTTACTTGTATCTATTGTTATCAAAATTAAATTATAAGTTCTTGACTTGACCATGACTATGTGACCCCCTCCTGGCACTAAAGCTGGATCCGCCCTTGTCTGGGCGGTGCCACACGAAAGCCCGCTAATTCATAATCAGTGTGGGTCGTGAACCACGTTACCACATTACCTGTTTGTAGTTTTTTGTAATGACAACATCGATTTTTTATAGGCCTATTCGCCTGCCCTCAAACCGACATTAAGGTATTGCGAAAATTTTATGGGCAATAGATTTTTTTTATTGCTTAGATGGGTGGACGAGCTCACACCCCACCTGGTGTTAAGTGGTTACTGGAGCCCATGGACATCTACAACGTAAATGCGCCACCCACCTTGAAATATAAGTTCTAAATCTAAGGTCTCAGTATAGTTATAACGGCTGCCCCACCCTTCAAACCGAAACGCATCACTGCTTCACGACAGAAATAGGCATTATAGTGGTACCTACCCGTGCGGACTCACAAGAGATCCTACCACCAGTAATAAAATGTGGTTATAATAATAAAAGGTGGTGGTTGAAATATAAATTATTGGCGGTAGTTCTTTTGACGTTCAATAAGTATGTACATTTCATTTATGTTGAATAATTTTTTTTTGATTTGATTTGATAAACACTAAATGGACATATGGACACAAACTAATATATTTCATATTTTTTTCGGCATATTAACCGATAAAATAATAATTTATGTAGGTCTAGGTACTCTCTTTTTTCTTCCAATCAGATTTCTTTTACTACAATAATAGGTATGAAATATATGGAC
This sequence comes from Bombyx mandarina, assembly GCF_003987935.1. The sequence goes on from NW_021011533.1 coordinate 381,944, forward strand.
GATTGTAGTAAGTAGTTCTCCTCAAATGTAAATTATTTAATCAATCGTCACTACCTTTTTTCACTTGCGTATTGTCTTAAGCTTTCGCGGTTCTATATATTGTAATTGTAGTCTAGTCGACAAGTTAAAAATGGTGTTAATTCGACATACTACTGCTCAAATTATGTGGTTTAGCTCATTCGATTCGGAATAATGTCTAGACCATTGTGCTAAAAAATTGAATTAGCACATAAAAAATTCCAAAAGTTATTAACAATTAAACACCTCCAAAAAATAGCGTTTCGTTTATTGCTTATTGTCCGTAAACTATAAATATTTTCGAAATTTGAAAAAAAGGTCCTTAAAGAGGAGGAAATTTAGTAAAAAAAAGTTCCAACTCCCGGAACTGTAGCTCCATTATTTATAATTTTAATTTAACGCTGAAAATAGCCCGCCGCGCGCCATTGTTAGGTTGCGCGCACGGCCTCGAAAGCGAGTACGTCACTTAAAAAATTTTTTTTCAAGTACTTAAAGTTAATTGAAAAATCTAAAAAAATTATTGNCTGTTCGGCAACAGAGAAATCTATCAATTGCTGCAATCGTGAAATGGCAAGAGCAAATATACAGCAGTATATCAAATAGCTACCCAGTTTCTTCAATTCAAGATGCATTATTATACTATCATGAAGTAACAGGTCTTCCTTGGTGGGCGGCTATTGTTACATCAACTATTTTAGTGCGTACTCTGATGACATTTCCATTCAGTATTTATCAGAATTACATTTTAGCTAAAGTAGAGAATATCAGCTTAGAATTAAAAGATTTGGTAAACGATTTAAAAAAAGAAACTGCAATAGCTAAAAAATCTTTGAATTTAACTGACAAACAATGTGCAATTTTGTACAAAAGATCTTTGAAGAAACAATGGGTGAATTTAATAGAAAGGGATAATTGTCATCCCTTCAAAGCAAGCTTAGTAATATTGATCCAAATCCCTATATGGGTCTGCATGTCTTTTGCATTGAGAAACTTGGTGTACCTGCAAAGTGGAGATCCATCTCTGTTGATCACATTTATGGAGTTGTCAGCTGGTGGAATTGGTTGGATACCAAACTTAACAGAACCAGATCATTCTCTAATATTACCAGTAGCTTTTGGGTTTATTAACTTAACTATAATTGAAATACAAAGGTTATCTAAGCTTAGGCAACCTTCTAAAATGCACAATGTATTCACAAATGTTTTCCGAGTGTTTTCTATAATAATGATACCTGTAGCAGCCAGTGTTCCATCTTGTATGTGTTTATATTGGACTACATCAAGTAGTATAGGATTGATGCATAATTTAATACTTCTTTCACCAACACTGAGGAGAAAATTAAAAATACCAGAAGCACCAAGTGAAATCGACAGACCTTATCAACATATAAAAGAAGAACTTCAACAAACAATAAAAAAAATATTGCCGAAAAGTTTAAAATAAATTATTATGTAGTATATACATATGTATTTTGATTTTATTCTTTTTAAAATATAAATAAAATATTTCTCACACCATAAAATATTTTCCATTAATATGGATTGGATACATACTTTCACACAATCCAATAATAAAGATCTTGACAGAATATTATAAATGGTCAGTGAAAAAATCCAGCCTATCTCATAGGAACTTCTGACATCATCAGGAAATAGTTTAATCTGATGATTTTAGAACCAGTTCAAGAAGGAGAACTGGCATATATATTGGAAACTTCTACAATTAAAATAGTACCCTACAAAAAAAAAATATAGCATACTTATTGTTCTACAAGTATTTTGTAAGTCCATATGAGTACATACTTTGCTTATTGTTACCATTAAGTAGCAATGCATTCCAGTTTGAGAGATAGGACAATCCTTGTACTATACAACAATATAGTTTAAGGTGGGTGATGATATTCCTTAAGTGATATCTGTAGGCTCTGGTAACCATTTCAAACCGGGTACGCCGTGCGCTCGTTCTTATTTCTATGCAATAAAATAAAACTGATATTATGAATCTCCCATAAGCATACCGATAGCTTTTCCAAGTAACCTATTAATGCTTCACAGTTGAGTTAGTAAGGAAATTTAAAAGCAATCTACGTTCTCGGCCTATAGCAAGTCTATCCGCAAGCACCTGGTAACCTGCAAGAACTTCCAGACTGAAACAGAACTGCTTATGGACCCTTAATGAAATGGGTTGGCATAACACTGTATCTAGTCTGGATGGTTGGACAATCTGATATTAACCGAAACTAGAACGCTGATAAGTCCGCGAAGATAGATTAGAATAAGACAATAGAATTTCAACTAACAATTCTAATGAAGATAGTATATAATTATTACAGTGACTATTATACAGGGACTATTACAAAATCAAATTCACCATGGAATGATGTAATTTCCCAGGGTTGCACAAAGAAATGACTCTCGAAGTGAAACTAATACAGACGAAGCCAAGGCTTTATAGAAGTCAGTAAAGTCAGTCGTTTGGGCTCTCAGGAAAGTCGGCATTGGCGAGCACATACCAAAAAAAAATTTAGCTGACGATGCAACTTGCTGAACCTGCCAATTCTGCATGAAGGTGGAAACTATAAATACAAATAGGTAGTTTGTGTGTACGATAGCATAGTAAGAACAAGAATCAATGGTTATGCATTTTCCAAGGGTTCAAGCGTAGGGCCGTTGTTTGCCCAGCACTAAGTATTAAGGATAAGATACATAATTACAAGTTGACGCTAGGGATTTGGTGCACCAGTGTTGAAATTTTTTGATGAAAAAATGTATGTCAGTATTATTCGATAGGTGGCAGCAATAACGAGTTTTTCACTCGCAGCCGTATTTGGTAATTTTTTTCATTCCCTTAAGTCACTGGACAACTGGCAACAGTTAGTTGGAAAATATGTGAAATATAAGACCGTAACATCCTCTAGCTACAGATACTACTTTTTTTATGATTGAATCATTACTGGTGGCCCTTAGGCCTATGCAGTTTTACCAGGACAGATGGGCGAGTAAAGGCTCAGCCAGGCGGGGAAGGATTTGCTAACAGATGCCCGAGCGCCTCTGAAGGAACCCTAACAACTAAAGAGCAGTGAGATACTACTTTCTCATCACCCGTTCTTACTAAATTTTTCTTACCTAACTTAATCATTAACTTGAGTACTGGATGTGACATGTTGTAAGCCCGCACGTATATCCCCCTTTTTTTTTCTGCCCAAGCTGATGGTCATATGAGACTATTTCAGCGTAGCCTCAACTAGTAGGTGAGTTCACGAGGTTCAAATCTGAACCCTAGCAAGAGCAGTGCTTCGCGGCATCTACCATCCACTGAGAAGGTCCAGCGAGAAACTCAGTGGGCTGTGTCTGTGGGTATCACCATTATGCTATATTTTCGTCGCGAAGCATTCGTCCATGCGGCACAAATTTTTTGTTACCTACTGTAGTGTACTCCACTAACGGCTTAACTGTGGATTGTGAGCTCGTTTGTCCTATGGGTAGCATGTTTTGGTTTTCTTTTTTAGAACATTATTAATTAATTCCGCTACCACTCTACATTCGATCTAAGTCTCTTAACGTAACGTGTGTAAGTTGAATTCGACAATGTCGACCATTCGACAGGTTCACAATTCCGTCCACCGGAGAATGGTTCTTTTATTTTATTTTGAAAAAAAGTTTGAGTTTTTCTGATATAATAAGACGTGTATAGGATGTCCGACGTGCTCGCTAATAAAATGTAAATAATTTGTTAGTACATTTCCAGACTCCAGTAATAGCTTCAATCTATACATCGGGTCGAGACGAACAAAATTTTAGCAAAGCAGACCAATTTTTGCCTTATCGATGGGACAGGAACGATCAACGAAAGAAGGATTTAGTAAATCATGTACCATCTGCCACACTGCCATTTGCCTTCGGCGCCAGATCATGTATCGGTAAAAAGATGGCTATGCTACAAATGACAGAATTAATCAGTCAGGTAACAATAAAATATTTAACTTCTTGAAATATTCAATCATTTGTAGTCAACGTGGCCTAACGGATAAGACGTCCGGTGCATTCGTGTTGAAGCGATGCACCGGTGTTCCAATCCCGCAGGCGGGTACCAATTTTTCTAATGAAATACGTACTCAACAAATGTTCACGATTGACTTCCACGGTGAAGGAATAACATCGTGTAATAAAAATGAAACCCGCAAAATTATAATTTGCGTAATTACTGGTGGTAGGACCTCTTGTGAGTCCGCGCGGGTGGGTACCACCACCCCGCCTATTTCTGCCGTGAAGCAGTAATGTGTTTCGGTTTGAAGGGTGGGGCAGCCGTCGTAACTATACTTGAGACCTTAGAACTTGTATCTCAAGGTGGGTGGCTATTTACGTTGTGGATGTCTATGGGCTCCAGTAACCACTTAACACCAGGTGGGCTGTGAGCTCGTCCACCCACCTAAGCAATAAAAAAAAAAAAAAAAATCAGTAATAATCGCTCGTACCTACTACTTAATGAATAGGTACGTAATATTGTAGATGCGTTTCAGGACGTCGGTTGTGGGATTTACAATAATTGAAATTGTATAATTTTTTTAGATAAAAGTTATTCCTTTATAAAAAACTTTAAATTTTTGCAGATTGTGAAAAATTTTGACCTGAAATCTATGAACAATTCTGATGTGGATGCTGTAACTTCACAGGTGTTAGTGCCGAACAAAGACATCAAAGTTTTAATACTACCGCGTTCAATTTCTAAGTAATATATTAGTGCGTAAAGGGTGTCATATTTTCACCTATTTTATCTATTTGATTAGAAATAATGAATCTAATAATTTTAATAAATTTGGACATGCTAGGATAATATTTAATGTTGAAATTAAATTTATATAATGAATAATTCATTGGATTTGAATACGACATAAATTTATTTCTAATTGTATTATTTTATTTTATTTTATGGACCGACATTTAGTGAAATTGTTATCAGACAACTTTCAAATTTAAAGGTTTAGCAAATAAATAAATATTTTGTATTAATAATAATTATTATTATATTTGTTTTATTTACTAACACTAATCTTAATGGCAGTATAAATCACAGGCATATTACAATATACATACAAAAACCCTAACATAATAAAATAGCGTGACAGATATACACAGACAAAAGGTCGAGATAAGTACTGGGTTTGAGTGACACAATCAAGCCTTTAAATAACTACTTTTTTCTTTCTATATACAATCATATACAATGCCGTCCAAAAGATTGGAAATACAGCTGTTTTTATACAAAAAAGAACGTTGCGATACTATGACGTAAAATGTTTTTTTAGATTGTTTATACAAATAGTATTATTACATGTTCAACAAAAAGATTTCCTTGATTTTGACGAAACACCTATTTTATCCTCACCTCTGCCGGGCCCTGCCTCGTTAGGCACGGAGCCTATACCCGGGGGCTCGATCCGCGACCCCGTAAGAAGACGCGTGGACCCGAGAGCAACTTAATTTATGACTTTCGTGACTGTTTTTTTATAAAAAATATAATATAATTTTATAATTATTGTTGCTAGTTCTAACTTTATTAATTTGGTCGCACTTGCGAAGGTTGTGATATTAATATTGTCTCTATTCAGAAGATTTTAACTAGGTACTGCTTTTACCGTACTTTTTTTTCTAAAAATCGCAAAACATAAGCTATTTACACTAGAACAGCGAAGGACTATTTGTTCACGAAAGTCAAATTGCACATTCGGCATTTCTTGTAAAGGTACAAAGGTCTATTAGAAACTACGCTTGCTAAAAAACAAGAAAGAAACTGGGAAAATAAAGATAATTTTATTCGATTTCTCTAAACGGAATTATCACTTAATTGCGTCTCTATTAACCGCAGCTGTGAATTATCGCGAACAACAGACATTTCAATAACAACAGTTAAAATACATTTACTATTTGCGGGATTAAGAGGATTTGTTGCTGCTAAAAAAAAGTTTACTATTAGAAAGCCAAAAATAGACCAGAATTCGCAAAGGCACATACAAGCTGAAAAGTAAAACAATGGGAAAATATATTTAAGCGACAAATAAAAATTTCAAATTATCAGGTGCACAGTTACTGTTGTGTATCTTCGTTTACACTACACACCTGTGTGCTTAGTGCGAGTTTTTTAACGCTTTCGATAGCGTAAAAGTTAACTCAACTTTTTATGCAGTTGGAACAGTGGGGCACTGTAGCGGCAAACGTAGGCAAACGTTCCAACTCAATACAAATTTGATATGGTGGCTTACGGGCTTACCCTGACAGAATTTCTTAGTACTGGCCCTAGTAAGTGTAGTGGTTCACTGAATCGAAGTCTCGACCCACAGGAAATCCGGCGAAAAACTTAGTGGGTTGTGTTTATGGGTACATTGTCTTTATACAATCACCTTGCAAAAGGTGCATCTGAGCATCTCATAGATTCTCTTATATCTCTCGTTATTTTTATATTTTTCTCTCCCCCTCATATTTTAAGACAAATACAAGGTTTAACATAATATTTATACCTTTCCCTGATTACTCATTTCTTTTTATTTATGTATTTTTTTGTTTAAGGTGGACAGATGAACCCGCGGTCAACGTGTTACGTGATTACCGGAAACCATTGACATCATAACGCAGATGGCGCCCTTTAGCTTAAGACATGAGGGCAAACTCTTCATTCGACAGTACAATGATTGTATCTTTGTTTTTTTTTTGTTATTGCTTAGATGACAGGTCCACCTGGTTCTAAAGTGGTTTAGGGGTGACGTTTAATACTTATGGGTTACCGGAACCCGCTTATCGGAAGGTAAGTAGCGCCGCACCCTTGGGGACATGAGACACACATAATGGCTGCCCCACCCTTCAAACTAGAAAACGCAAGTTTTTTTGAAGCGGTTGCTAAACGGACATACACAATAGCATTACACCAGCCCATATATTAGATGGCTACAATTTTTATTAGATTGTTCATATACCAAAATTGTGAAAATATAATATCATTTGAGTAGCTGCCTTTGAATCATTGACTTGATGTCCTCCAACCACGGTTCTCTATATTTTAGACCTAAAATAGTTTCAAATGAACGAGCTCGATCTATTTCGTCCATTTTCCCTGTTAATATGTAAGCAACAGATTCCACACACAAGAAACCCATTCCTTCGCTGAGAGACCACACATAAATCTTATCGGCAGTTTCAGGAGTCATTTGAAACTGAAGAATAGCACTGCTCAGTGAAACCTTTAAATTTTCAAACAAAAATCTGTCGGCGAGTAACAAAACTTCTAAATTTGTTGCCAATTCATCTGCCAAAGGAAAAATTTGAACATCACTTTTGGGATTATTCAATCCGCATTGTAACAAAGTAAAAAGATATTTAAGAGCTGGTTTCGTTACGTTTTTAAGTTTGACACATTTTTCAAACGATTCCCTGAAACACCCCATTAGCATGGCACTGAACACTTCCGAGTTTTGACACAAAAACACTTTGTTGGCTTGAACTGTCGACAAATCGTCCAACTCAAAGGTTACTATATCGTCATTGGACAAATTATCGAGTATAGGATCGTAGCTAACGCAAACTTGATCTTTAAATTTGTTCTCGAGTATTTTAGGGTCCTTGATATGTAGATTCGTGGCTAATTTAGATAATGCTGTCACGCACGATTGTAGGTCTTCTTTGGATTCGGAAATTATTGAAAATAGCATATTAAGAGCGCTACAGTCGATGAAATATTTTTTCAGCGGTTTTTCAGTCCTGCAAAAAATGAAGTGGTACAGGTTAATGGTGATAGGTGATTTCGACCTACGTAATTGAAAGTAGTTAAATAAACGAAACGTCAAACAAAACTTGCAATACGAATTGAATTCGTGAATTAGAAACACGGCATACAGTTCACTGAAAATCAAACGACAGAGTTGCAAACGTGATGATGCAAACAAAATGCAAAATGTGTCTCATGCAAACACAAACAATAATATTAATGAGCTTTAAATAGTCTCAAACCATATTTGAAGAGACTCATACGGGGAACGTTAAAGAAGTAAATTCAACGGACAGACGGCAACAGACGACCACATAAACTAGTAGAATTAAGCGTGTCGCCCATATTTTAACCGTTTAGTACTACACAGGTCTTGACCATTCAAACGGGCATGCATGACTACTTTATAGCAGAAGTTGGCAGTGTTACCAACCCGTCTGTGCTTCTTCCCTATTTTCCTTATCAGTCCCTTAAAAGTTTAGAAAGTATTCTTTTAGCACATGAATCTATACTTAGTCCAGAATGGAATGCGTTACTCACCTTACGATGTACGGTAATGTCAAAGACAGTGTTTGTTTCATAGCACAACTACCTTTTAATAGCTGGTAACTGATTTCACCAATACCATAACTTGATTCAGCTAAAATTGTTAACTGTTTCAATAATTTAGTACTGAGCCGTATAATCTGAAAAAAATATATGAGAGAAATTATAATACAAACATTAAAAATATGCAAATTCAAATTTGGATTCACAATAAATGTTATAACCTACTTGTTTACATTGTTGGCATTTGGCAGACGGATGTTTAGAGCTAACCGACATACTGTGCAGTCTTAGCGCTAATCTATGCCTTAATATACTTTTCAAACACAGGGCGTTGCTGTAAAATATTTTATTATTATAAATTATTTTGAACCATTGTAAATCGACATCATCATCTTGAACTTATTTTTTTAAATTTACAGAGATATCTTGTTTAATTTAAATTGCATAATATTTTTTTTATCTGGAAACCCATCTCGTGACAGTGTATAACTGTTATGTGCTTATCAAACAAATTTGGTTGTAGTGACTCTAGTAATACTGGTATTGTACCAGTAATATAGAACTATCGAATACAGTTATTTATAACTAGCGGCCGGCTCCGGCTCCGCTCGGGTCTTTAACAAAAAATTCAACGATATTTGACGTTGTTTTATTTTTTTAAATAAAAGAACACTTATTGCGGCATAACTATAATAGTTAGACATATGCTTTCACGACACTTTTTGTAAATAATAATGTGTTCTACAAAGTCGTAGTTCATTATTTTATTCTATCATTAATAATTTTCGCAGCGCACGCGATGTAAATAATATTTTAGGTAATTTTTTTTTACACCTTCGGTTACATATTGGAGTTTTAGTAAGGATCCCTATTTTTTTCCAAAATGATTACAACCTAAGCCGACTTAATCTAATAGGGGTATGGCTTTAATAAAGAATAAAAAAAAAATTTACAGCCTATGTCACTCGGGAATAGTGTAGCTTTCAAACAGTGAAAGAATTTTTCAAATGGGTTCAGTAGTTTCGGAGCCTATTCAATACAAACAAACAAACAAATCTTTCCTCTTTATAATATTAAGTATAGATAAGTATAGATAATAATTCACCAACCTCAACACTCGAGCTAGAATACGAGCGGCGCGACCCAAAGGCCTCTTACATCTTTCCACATAATCTAATAACGCGTTAAGGCAACCCTGTCCGGTAACCAGTTCTAATGTATGACTAGAAGTAGGTTCGTCTCGCAGTGTTCCAATTGAACTGCACTCTCCATGGGACACTCGAAATAATAAGACTAGTACACAGGCTATGCGCGAGGAAGTTGTGTTTGTCTCTTCTGAAAACAAATAAGTGTATGGATTTAGAAGCGTCTGTAGTCTAATGGGTGAAGGGAATGGTGTAATTATGTGGGGTTCAAATCTTGGGACATGGTGTCAAATGGTTACTGGGGCCCATAGACAAAACCTCGAGAAATGAGGTTGAAGTCTACAGGTACTTACAGGTAACTTAAACATTGATCTCACACTAAATGCTAACACAATTACAGGTACCGACTGCATGTATTGGTAAAAAAAGCGGTTCATACTACAGAAAAAAAAAACTATATATAACATTACATGTATCATTTTATTATAATATTTGAACCCTCCTGGCTGAGCCTTTGCTCGCCCACCTGTCCTGGTGAAACTGGAAAGGCCTCCGGGCCACCAGTAATCCTTCAATCATAAAAAAAAAAAAAAAAAATATTTGAAGTACCAACCTTCATTCGCAGCTACTTCTTCTACGCTATCGTCGTCATCCATGATAAGCTCGTCTAAGTCCTGAGCAACTTGCGCTGCGTTTAGTTCTGACACCGAGTTATGTGTAGTCGCCAAGTCGATAGCCTCACCATCTGGTTCACTGCAGACCGGCGAATAACGACCGGATACCTCTGAGTCCGAACTGTCTGTAAAAATTCATCAGTCCTTGATCAGATTAAGACGACTTTGGGATCCAGCATCAATGTCGCTATCCACTGCGCGGAGGACAGGAGTGAATGGAGGAACATAGTCCTAACAAAAGTGCTCCGTAAAGGTCACGACCCTCAGCACTGAGAAATACGACGCACGGAGAAGGAGAATGTCCTTGATAAGGTGATAGGGTATGCCGATGTCCTTGCTCTAGGAGAAAGAAACCGTCACGTAATAGACGCGTTCAACTGCCTCCAACAAGAAGAGTTTGGGATTGGCCTTCGTGTGAGCCACGAGAAGATAGAGTATCTTCACATGGGTCGATACAAAAACATAAGACGGAAGCGAGAAGACCTAGTTGAATACGAGGAAAGAAATGAGGTACAAAAGAGTGGCCAAATTCCGGTACATTGGCTGCAGTGTAACAGACACCAATGACAGGGAAAACGAGATTGAAATACGTGTACGAAATAGACTACGATGCAATGTAGCCCTACATTCGGTTCTCTCTTCGAGGTTACTAAGCAGTCGCACCAAGATTTGGATATACAAGACTATAGTCAGACTCATCTTATTGTATGGATACAAAGTATGGACGCTTGCACAGTAAGAAGAGACGAAACTTCTCGTGACTTAGCGAAACGTACTGAGAAATATACTAGGACTAGTTCAGAGAGATGACGGTTCTTGGCGGGTCCATAAAACAAAGAGGTTGAGCCAATATTCTGGTGGAGTTGAAGGTGCGGAGGCTCGGATGGCTCGGGCATGTAGTGCGGATGGAGCATGATCGGGCAGTGAAACGGGGGTTATCAGAGGGACACCGCCCCGTAGAGAGGCCCAAGTACCACTCACTGGTCGGACGCTGTGGAAAAAATATACGTGAGCTCCAAGTGCCGGACTGGCAAGGTGTTACGCAGTACCGCGATGAATGGCGGTGTTTATTGTCGGAGGCCAAAACCCACTTTTGGGTCATAACAGTAGTAGTATTATGCCCTTGCTCACAATATGAAACTAAATATTACATGATGGACTTTAGCTTGTCCATTCATGTATATACATCAAGATTGTTAGGTAAACGCTTTTTTTTATAATGACCTAGTATTTTCAGTAATATTGGTTTACCTTCTTGCAAACTGAGTGGTGAGACAGGACTTCCAACACTACTTGGACTCCACTGATAATCCGTCCAATATGATGGTGACATAGAACTTCCTTCCCCTGTGCTAATTCCAGATTCAGGGCTCCAGTCCCATCGAGCCCTCTTACTAGAATAGCTTTTATTTTCTGGACTAAATCCAGATTGATTCCCATCTGAATATGGAGAAAGTGGACCATAATCTGATCGATCTGGACTTCTTGTAGAATGGGAACTATAGTTTTGAGAAATAGATGGCCATTCAGGACTTTTTGGCTCCCAATAAACACCAGCTGACCAATCTTTACTTGCCATTCTTATTAATTGAGTTTTCTGCAAAAAAAAAAACGTCATATTTTGCATTTTAATACATAAACAGATTTTTGACAAATACTCACATTTTTTATTTTGGGACTACTGGACTTAGCCCTTTTAAGGCATTTGCGGCGTGGTGCAGATGATTCATCTTCACTTTGACTGTCTGTAGCATCACTTTCAACAGCATCAACAAATCCTACTATCATATTATCTCTTTCGATGACTACTTTTAATTCATCTTCACTTTTATCTGATATTGCTTTTCGTCGAGTAAATAAGGTACTTTTTCCTTCAGTAGAATTGAACGTTTCAGCACTAGTATCTTCAACTCTTTTAGTTTTGTTTGGATTTTTTTTTTCACTTGTTTCATTTAAGACTTCACTGTGCTGTTCATAAGTATGTTCATATTTCATTGTACTTAAATAATTAGTTAGTTCATCAGTTAAAACGTTAATAAGGCCTTCATTTAATAATATTTGGAATGCTAGAAAATGATAATTCATGAGATTACTTAATTTAAAAAGATTAAATAAAATTTACTTCACACTTACACATATCATCAAAAACGTATTGGACCAGTGCATGCATGCAACTGGGATCAACTCTAGCAGCTGTCAACAGCAGTGGAAGTCCACCACAACGCCTCAAACGAGATCGATTCACTGACTCTCCACTTAAATGAGCAAGAGCACGTGACGCACCTTTAGGCCACTGTGACACATCTAAAATAGGGTTGAAAAATGTACATGTAATTAATTAAATATGGAAAAAGCAGTGAGTCATTCAGTAACAGTTATTTGCAGAACAATTAAATGAAATTTAATTGAAAGTTAGAATAGTTCCATGTTATTGTAAATTTATATTTACCAGAGCTCTTCTGCAAAATTCCCACAAGGCATTCTACTAATCCTGCCGTGCCCAGCAAAGGCCTGCATGAGGACAAGTAACACAAGTTTATGAGGCTTTTTAAAGCTAGCGACTCATATGAGTTTGTTAAAGCAGTAAGGCATTGATACCCTCTTCCGTCCCCTTGTATCTGTAAGTAATAAATAGGTCATGAGTAAACAAAGAAAATAATTTAGAATATTTTTAACATGATCTACCTTGTTGATATTATAACCACAATTCATAAAGATCACACAACAAATGTCTAGATAATGAATGTAGTATTTTTTTTCTTTTTACCTGTTCTGCACATTGCACTGTAGGATGAGTTGTGAAAAAGCCAATACACTTTAAAATTCCAATCACTAATTCTTCTTGGCTCTTTCTCAATCCATCTGTTTCCTTAGAAGAACTAGATGATTTGATAATACCAGCTGATTCACATTCCACTGTCAATAATATGGCTATACAGCGCACAGCATTCAAACTAAGCATTTCATCTCTCTTATCAGTTACCATCCACAAATGTCTGAAATAATTTGTTTTTAATAATAATAATGACTTAAGGAAGAGTTTTGCTTTTATTTCATATTGCTATTTTGCCTTTTCACATTAAAAGTGTACAATTTCCAAAAATATTCAAAATTGAGTTAATATGCGTAAACATTTGGTATCACCAGTATTTGTCTCATAAATACTGTCAAAAGAGCATAAGTTTAGTTTTTTTTTGTTTACCTATGTTTTGTCTACTATTAACAAAATTAATACATAATTTTATCTTACTTTACAAGACAGATAAATTAATTGATAAAAAATAAATGTTGCAAATATGATTAATATTAAAAATATTACATGTTGAACCTTTAAAATACTCTCCTGTAAATTTAGTAAGTTTTGAGATTATAAAGTTTTAATGCGAGAAGATGATTTGTAATTAAGAGAAATTCTCTGGTATGGTTAAAATAGTCTACTCTCAAACATATTCTGTACTAAATATTCATAGACGATAACTGAATTAAATGAAGAGAGATAATTTTGTACCTCATTGCACGAACAGCCATCGTTTTAGTAGCACAAGATGTACTTTTATCTCCATTTTCAATTAACGTGACCAATGCCGAGACAACACCATGGTTATGGAAGCCTTCAGCATTACTACTTCTCTGTGCTAAGTTACCTATTGTACGACAGGCTCTACCTACAATACTGTCCTTACATACAGTTTTTAAAATTAATGTTAACGGTCCAAAGATGTTGAGTTTCCCAACCTGTAAAAATTTAAGAAAATAACTTAAAAATTGATCATGAAATATATTAATAATTAATGAAATATATCAATAATTTTCATACTAATATTATAACTTACGGCCAAGCTACTTTCTTCTTCTAGACAACAATTACCAAGTATGCTGAGCGTTATGTCAAGAAACCTTTCATTGGGTTTCCGTAAATAGGGCAATATTAATTCTAAGCCTCGACACTCCCTAAAAAGCTTCACTCCAGCCTCAGTTACGATTATTTTGCTTCTAATTTTTAAAAGTGACTCCTGAACACGCTTAGATGTTGAGGATTTTAATCCTTCCAAGACAGTTTTAACATATTTTTTATCCATTCTTGAGGCGTTACCAAGTAGTCACCTGTAAACCTACTTGGGTAAACTGATTTAGATAAATGTGAGATTTAAATTAATTTAGATTTCATTATTAAATTGCTTTTTTGTAAATACGCTTATACACATTATTTACAATTTTGAAAAATAAAAATAATTTATTTTAATAAAGTACTTTTTTCTCTTTAGCAGCCATGAGACAGGCAAAGGGAATATACTTTTTTTAGATATCACATTAAATGTTTAATGATACGTGAAATGAAAGCGTTGTTGTATTTAAAGAATGAAATTAAATTTTAAAAAAATTGAATCAGAACAACTGTTAACTTAAGTTAACCTCCCAAATTAAGTGTATGACGAAATGAGTAAACTTATCAGTCTAAAACGGGTGGGTCACAACATTTCTCTTGTTTCTGCCTAAAAACGTAACGGCTTAGACAGTACCCAATTCTCTTAACATTGTATTTTTTTGTAAACTGCCATTAATGAACATCTAATAAATAAATTAAGGCTTAGTTAAGGCCAATGGTCTTCGAAGAAAATCTAACAGATAAGGGGAAGCTGCTCGTTAGCACACTCGCGAATGCTCTTGAGACTAGATCAAAATATCTATAAGATTGATTAATTAATCAGTTAAATGTATTTATCTGATCTCCATTAATTAAAAACAGTTTACGGTGTCAATGTCTCTGTCACCTATTATGTTTATTGTGTTTAATCTATAGTGTCTGAAAATGTATAGTACTCTGTGGTGATTTGTGGATTTAGTGTTGCGATTACGAAGTTTTGTAGATATTTTTATACTGAAAATAAGATTGTTAATGTTATATTTTTTTCATAATGCTATGTTGTCATGAAAACGTTTTGTGAGAGATGAGTGTATACGGGGATTTTCAACGTGTTTGGGTCCAACGTTTTCCAGAAAGCGCTTTGCCAGCGGCCTGGGAGGAAGATGTCAGGGCTAATCTAGCTAAACACAAACAGAAAGTTGCTATTTTAAGGGAGGAATTAGAAAAAGAAGAATTTTACGTTGAATACTTAGAGACACTTTTATCAGATGTCGAGAAACATAAGGCTGCATCACAGGATAACAAAACGACTCCGCCCTCGGGGTCTGACGTGAACGAACTCGATGATAAGGTTTCCGAAATAAAGCAGGTAATTATTAGGTGATATTTTAAGGATCATCAAAGCAGACTTTTTAAAAAAAATGTTTTTGTTTAGTAATTCGTAATGCTTTCTTTATTGCATTGAATTAAGTACTCAATTAATCACTATTGTATCAACACCACAAAATTTTCCTAAATTATTTACCAAAATTTATACAATAACATGAAATAAATAGTGAATCGTTAAATCATAAATGTAAGATGCCTTCTTATGTAATAATAAAATAGAGAATTGCTTGGGTCAAGCTCAGTAAATAACACTGCTTGTTTTATTCAAATTTTGACCTCAATTATCACAGCTAGCATGACTACTCTGATTTTTATTTTCATTTTAATATATTGCATAAGATTTATTATAAATTAAACAATAAAAGATTTTTGAATTTTTTTGAAAAAGTGGTCAAATATTCAATTTAAAGAACAAACACTACCAATAGTTACTTTTTTGAAGTATAATTAAGGATTTAATGTACGGGATTTTATTGACCAAGTCAAAATATGTACAAAAGAACTAAAATATACAGAATAATTGAAAATACTTGACAACTTAACTATGTCATACTTAAAGTATAACAACACACATGAATCATTTCAATTAATACTAATTTCACATAATAATTATAGTTTTGTTTACTCCCAAATAGTCAATAATAATTAGGAAGTGTTGATTAACCCACTTTTGTCATAGGTAGGTATAATATTTTTAATGAAACTCACCACTTTGAATGTTCAAGAGGTTGTTTTTACCTGATTAGTAATGATTTTTAGAATATTTATGTACACAGAGTCCTAGTTTGGGGGCAGATCACTGCAGTTAATTTGTTTGTGATTATTTATTATTTATATTCATGTCTTTATGTGGTATCTCTTACTCTTTGGCATTGTGAAGCCTTCTAATGGATTTCAATACATGTTAGTATCTTCAGGTTTATCTCTGTTGTGGTACATTGAGTATATTATTTTATCCTAATATCTTAAAAAAATTAAAAAAGTCACAATACTATAATGTAGAAAATTCTATTATGTAATTCTATATAGTATGTATAATACTATTGGTTCTATTAATATATAGTATTTAAAATCAAATAAATTATGAAATTGAACAAAAAATCAGACTGCGTTAAAATTGCATACTACTAAACAAAAACAATGTGTCTTTGCAAAGGTTCAGCAAAGAAATAAACCATATTTGTGTAAAGGCAGTTGTTTTTTGTTACATAAAATAAATCATTCTTAATATTAACATTCATTGAAAATTTGCAATATCATACAGTATAGTTTTGCCTTTCTCATTGGAGATTTTCATGAGGGATGACGAACACATATAAAGTGGGCCACTGTCTACAATGTCAATAAAAAATAACATTTTGAAACCCAATACTAAAGTATAATATATTTAAAAAAAAATCTATTCCCAAATTAATAGACATGTTATAAAACCTACATTGTGTCATGCATTAATTCATGAATGATTTATCAATATTTAAATTATGATAATGTAAGCAGCACCTTACTGTTAATCAATTAATATGTATTGTTGACCAAGCTGCTTGCTTTGTGAAGCGTGTGAAAACAACTGTTGTGCTCAGCCATTCTAATTGCTTTGAGTAATTGTAGTAACTGTTATTTTATACCTAGCTCAGTGACTAACAAAGTGTAATTTTTAAAGAAGCGCATGCACTGAGACGGGCTTCTTGAGACAAAAAATTCAAATTAGAGAAATCGTTGGACAAATACAGTGGTTTAAGGTAGCAAGGATATCTGAACCTTGTGTAAAATGATTAATATAAAGTCATCGCAGCCTAAGGGATAAGATGTTCAGTGTACTCATATCACACGATGCGATTATGCTGATGTTCAAACTCCATAGACGGGTACCAACACTTCTAATGTAATATATACTTAACTCATGTTCACGAGTGACTTGAACGATAAAAAAATAATAACACCATGCAATTAAAATCAAACCCGCAGAAATGCAATAATAATTATACTACTTAATTAACTCATAGAACTCAAATCTTAGGCGGGCGACATTCACGTTTTGATGTCTGTATCTCCTGGTGGTCACCTACGACCAAGTCGTCCGTGAGCTCATTCACCTGTTTAAGCATCAAATAAAAAAGATAATATCATACAAACTTCAGAGCACTTTTCAAGAAACACATATTTATAAACACGACACTAATCATCATCATCATCATCATCATCATCATTATCCTGCCCTTCTCCCAGTCACCTGGGGTCGGCGCAACATGTTTTCTCCTTCCATACTCTTCTATCATATACCATTTCTTCGCTCACTCCCCTCTTACCCATATCGTCTTTCACACAATCTATCCATTTATTCTTAGGTCTACCTCTTCCTCTATATCCTTCCACATTCATAGTTAACACTCTCTTACCAACTTCATTTTCATTTCGTCTCATCACATGTCCATACCATCCCAAACGCGCACTCCTCAGCTTCTCTGTCACAGGTGCCACTTTCAGACTTCCTCTAACATATTCATTCCGTATTCTATCCATTCTCGTTACTCCACACATCCATCGCAACATTCGCATCTCTGCTGCATGCAATCACCTTTCATCCTAGCAACATGAGAAGGAAACACGACACTAATCAAATTTTCTATATACCCAGAGGCTCCAAATCATTATTATGCTGTAGTGTACTTAGTTTCATTTGATAGCGTGCATATTGTATGTCATGATCAAAATTAAACTCGCCTGATTTCAATAACGTTAAAAAAATCGACTGATGATATTCCAACTCCCTTCACTTATAGCTTATCTACGCAATAAGTAAAATTTCATGACACGCACACGTTATAAATCTCGTAACGAAAAAGTTTGAATCACAACTTGCGTCTGTGAAACAGAGTATGCGTGAGTAATTATTAAGTCATGGTTTCATACATCTAATCAAAGTTAAATTGATAGCGTTTTGTCTTATTAATGTTAAGTTGGCGCTATCAAGCGCAACGCTTCGAATCGTTACGGCGCAAGCGACTCATTGAAACACGTTAATTTGTCTTCAGGTTTCAAAAACTGATTCGTTATCGAAAAAAAGCGATTTGAGCTTAAATAGTAATCATGACAATTCTATTGAGGAAGTCATTTGTGAGGAGGTGCAGCTTAGAAATAAACAAATGCACATCGCTGAGAGAAGTTCAGTCAATCAGTGCATTAATGAACTATCGTCAAACCTCGTAGCAACCGAAGCGGCTCGTCGACGATGTAATAGTGAGATTGTACACAGAACTGAAAATAATCAAGACAAAGGTAAGATTTTTTAGATTAGAAATATTAATCAAAGTTTAGCAGAAAGGTATCCACGTTAAATTACATTTATATACTTTATAAGTTCAGAGTAGCGATGGGTGATTGTTACATAAAATAATTGTGTTTATTGATTAAATGATAACAGTCTATCGTTTATACTGTCTTGTTAATTGTCGATATCCAGTTGCTGTATTAGCGATTCAACCACTATAATCTATTGTTTATCGACAGTGAACAAAGAATTGATGCTCGGTCACGCAACGGTCAATATCACTGTCGATTCACGCAGTTATTTTCTGTAACAGTCACTCATTTCTCATTTCATAGGTGTTAGTGTTTTTAAGTAATTAATTATATTCAAATACGTCTCAATATCGATTTGTATATTGATCTTGTATTTGTATAAACGTTATTTTTGGTATTATTGTGGATTGAAGCCTTACTGCTAAACTACATACGTCCATTTGTTGACTGTTGGACAGTATCTATTGGTGAAATATTAACAAAGATAGTTAAACTTAAACAATTAATAGATAAATTTAAATTGCAAAGTACCGGTTAACAAACCTATTATAATACATTACAGTAGCTGTAGATCAAACAAGTCATAGTCAAAGTAAAAACCGTCCAACGTCACAAACTGGTGATTTCGTAACCGTCATCGAAGTAAATGGTCTGAAATTAGCAGAAAATGCATCTAAGAAATCGGAAGAATCGCCCCAGTCTTCAGAGAGTAGTCCCGTAGATCCTGTTTCTGTCGCCAAGAAAAAAGTACCACCTAAGTAAGTGTTTTGTCGATATAGTAAAAACAAGGAAAGCAGTATTGAAATCAGTACTACGTATATAGTTTTTTATTTATAGCTATTGTAAATAGACGTCCATACAGCCTACCTAATGGTACGCAGTCACAGTTGCTCATTTACATCAGCTATACCAGTGCCGGTTAGCCGCTGTTTACTACTAAAAGTAGTAAGTGATAACAATGACGACAATGAAATGTATACCAGTGGGATACACCCTATAGGTACGCAGAAAAACGTCTCGAATGATAAATAATAGTATGTTCAATTATCGAACGATCCGAAATGTAATATGCATATTCCAACTAGTATTGAGAGTGAGAGAGAGCGAGAGTTTGCTTTATTGTACACAAAACAAATATGCAAAACTTTAAATACAAAAAAGTACAAAGGGCGGTCTTATCGCTAAAAGCGATCTCTTCCAGGCCATCAAGTGGACAAGAATCACTTTAGGATACAAATTACAGGCGATGTACCTAAAGATTGAAATATTTATATACACAAATACATATACATACATATATATATAATCTAGTAAGTCGAATTTTAAGCTCAAATTACTGTGCCTATTTCTGCCGCGAAGCATTAACGCATTCTGGTTTAAAAAGTATACGCTGTTCCAACGTGAACTTACTGCGTGATGCGTCATACAAGTATGCGATTAACTTTTAGGTTGGGCAAACTACAAAATTGACCACATTTATTTACTTTTATGTTTTGTATGGTTCCGAATGCAGTTAATGATGAGGCAATGCCACAGACTTTTAAATTTTTTATAGTATTGTGAATTTATGTATTTTCAGTGATAAAATTATCACTTTTGTTTCCTTAAAACCTTACCAGGATTATTACAAAAATAATTAAATTTTGTAACTGATCTGAAGTACATTTATTTTCTATTAGCATTCAAATTTTATTTATATCAATAATTCATAATATGTAGTATATTTGTATTTTGGAAAATTTTCATGTATTTACGGCATCGGCGTTCATCATCGGCGTTTATTCATTAACTGATAAATATTATCTTTAGATAATAGATAGTAATCCAATTTATAGTTTTATGATTAAAAAATTGCCAATTCAATATAAACGATGTCGTGTTTTAATGTATTCTTTGTACCTGGGTACATAAGGAAACCAGGCTTGAAACATTCAAGTGTGCCTTTAGTGAGAAACGTCAATTGCGTTATCTATGAATAAAAATATATCCTGACTCACTTGCTGACTCACCACGAGAAACCCAAACCACAATGGCAGTTTTATTTTGTATTAATAAAGCATACTAATCGTGATCTTTTTACCTTATACTATTTGAACCTAATCCTCCCGCTAACTCCTTATCTTGATTTGCCCCCATTTACTATCCCATGAAGGGTTGACGTCAGGCAATCCGTGACTCGTAAAACTGTTACAAAGTTGTTTGCTGGCACGTGTGCTAGATAAAGAACAAAATGAAGAACATCAATATGAAATGGTTTAATACACATTAATCAAATTTATTTTAATTTTACTTATACTTTTATTTTTTAATTTAATCGTATTCTACATATACCAATAAGGAAACGGTAAAGGAAACTAATAAATTTTATTTAATAGACCTCCACCGAAAGTGTTCAGCAAACGCGGAGTTTCACTGCCAGAGTCTGCTGGGGTTGACGACAGTCCGCCCTCATCACTCGGCCGGAAGATACGCAACGCGGAATCCCGGGAGTCTATTGCAAGTCGAGCATCGACACCATCAATTAGCGAAAGGGTAAAATTATTTTTTCTCCTAAAACTACCTTTCAACATCCAATACGTCAATGTCGTATAACTATATATTTTTTTTGTTCCACAGAACTTTAGGTGTTTTCATTTCTCATTTCACTATGATGATAAAAGTATCCTCAATATACTAGATACTCTGTGAAAGAACTAAATGCCCGTGAATAATCGATACATTCGGCTTGTTCACGGTCGATTTATGACACTTTCGCGATATTTTAACATTTATCTACAAGCTAAAACTAGTTGAGGTGACATAATATGGAATATTATACAACTGTAACGATAATTAGTAGGGTATAATTTGGAATGAAAATTTATATCCTATATGTACTTTTAAATTTATTCCTGTTTTTTATTTATTGTCCATGTAAGCAGACCAGCATACGACCCACGTGTTGGTGGTATCCGTCACTCATGGACGTCAGCAATGTCAGGGGCACAGCAAAACTGCTGGCTAACACTAACTGCCTAAATCGTGCTCGATTATAATATGATTATATACTTAATTACATTCCGAGGCCATTTTCGAGAAGAAATAATGTATGCACATTTACTTTAAATATATAACCATGTTTTTCGATTAATGTAAATTATAAATTAATTAGTATATTGCAAAATATTCTGACTAATTTTTTTTTATTTTAAGGTAAAAAGTTATGAATCAATCAATTCATTATCATCGGAACGTAAACGTTCTGGTGGCGCCGCAACCCCGAGGTCTATCGACGAAGAGGTGACATCGACGACTCCTGATTTGCCCGAAGGAACGGATGCGGACAAATCCGCCCCGCTGTCCTTAGAAAGTATACCCGCATCTGTCCCCATTGCTGAAGATGAACCATATTACGACCAAGTGCCCACCGACGCCAACGATGGAGAATACGTGTACATACAAGCAGGTCAATTAAATTAATTTTATTCACTCTGGTAAACGAACTAAAAACATTTATCGATTGATATGATTTTTAAAACACTTCCATACACGTAATACTTTTGTATATAAAGCTGACTCCACCACCATGAGAGTGAATAGCTAGTAAATGAGAGAGAGAGAGTGAGATAATACCTGTATGTTAAATAACCTTTGCACTTCCCCAATATATTGTTATATATATTTAATTAATAGATTTTGTCTAATTTCACTTTTGAAGTAACAATTCCATGGCACGGCTCCACTCACATTAAATTTCAAAATAAAAATAAAACATAATATAAATTCACACCAAATAGGAGCTCACCATGTATTGGTTTAAATAGGGGTTTTAAGACCACAAGATTTTACCCCGAGGAAACATCCAGTAGTTTTTGGGTTAAGTTCTAGAACTAAAACAGTAATATGTTACTGCCGTACATAATTTATTGCTGCTGCAAATGCAATGTAAGTTCTTCAAATGTCAACAAGTAACAATAAATGAATACTACAACAATAAATAGTATAAATTAAATCACAAAACTACCGTTGGACCTGCATCACGCATAAACTACTGGGTCGAAGTCGATTTTTTATTTTACCTCTTAGTCTCTTGGTATATGTTAAAAAATCAATAAATGGCGGTATTACTGTTCTGAATCGCATTATGATTATCTTAGATGGTTTTATATAGAAATGCATTTTCAATCGCCTGCTTAAGGCCAACGTCCATGCCAAATTGAAAACACCGGTTCTCGTCCGATCAACAAAGTCAAGCAACGTCGGGCGTAGTCAGTACTTCCGGTCATCGTTCTCGTCGAACCCGTCGCTTGCGACGAAGGGCTCGGCGAGTAAATTAACCCACAGACACAGCCCACTGAGTTTCTCGCCGGATCTTCTTAGTGGGTCGCGTTTCCGATCTGATGGTAAATTCTGCGAAGCACGGCCCCTGCTAGGATTCGTGTTAACAACAAAGTCAAGTTTGAGCCCAGCGAGCTCACTTACTAGTTCGGTGAATCTAGAATAAGCCCTCGAGATTACTAGAATAGGTAGGAAAAAAAAAACTACTAAGTCCCTAAGTACTACGACAGCTTTATAATAGTTATAGTAATTTTGTCGGGCAGGCGGCACCGGGTCGAGTGCGGAGGAAGGACCGAGCTCGCAGCCGACGCCGTCCGCGCCGCCCGCGCCGCGCCTCGACTCACCGACCTGCACCATCGCACCGAACTACGTTAACATACATTATTTTATACAGTAAGTGTCCTATTCTTTGAACCGACTTTTTTTTTATTGCTTACATGGGTGGACGAGCTCACAGCCCACCTGGCGTTTAAATGCGAAGTACCCAGAAGGCGACTATGAGGTAGTTATATTGGCTACATATGTTCTAGATTCTAGAACACGGGTTTCCCTGTATCCATAATGTCCGCGACCGCGACTGTTCGAGTCTAACGCTTTGGTCTGCGACGGCGGCTCGTTGCTCTAAGCTATGAATATTTAGGGCGGCCACTACAGTAAGTGGTTACTGGAGCCCATAGACATCTACAGTTGTAAGGTCTCAGTATAGTTATAACGGCTTCCCCACCCTTCAAACCGAAACGCATTACATACTGTTTCACGGCAGAAGTACGCGGTGGTGGTACTTACCCGTGCTAGCTCACAAGAGTACCACCAGTAGTTACGCAAATTATAATTTAGCGGGTTTGATTTTTATTACACGATGTTATTCCTTCACAGTGGAAGTCAATCGTGAACATTTGTTAAGTATGTATTTCATTAGAAAAATTGGTACCCGCCTGCGTGATTCGAACACCGATGCATCGCTAGATACGAACGCACCGGACGTCTTATCCTTAAGGCCACGACGACTTACTCTCTTGTGGCAAGAGTGCGACGACACTTTTACCAGAAATATACCCTAATATATTATACTGTCAAGATTAGTAGCTTTGATCGTAGTAATAAAAGTTAATGTGGTATATAATAATAAGTAACAGAAATCGACATAATTACTTCGGAGCGCCACGTAGGGCACCGGTGACCTACATGACAGTCAAAGGGATAAGGAATAGATACATACAATCGTTGTATAAAAATCCATTTATGTTGGAATTATGAGACGGCATATTTCGATTCATTTCAAATAGAAAACAGGATGAATTCGTGTTTTACTAATTTAAAATCATTTGGTCCTAAAGGCAAGCAGCTGATGCTGCAGAAATGTCTGAGGGAGTCACGGATATGGCTGATTCAAGTGATACTCCTCTTCTACTCAGAACGATATCATCTGATAATGAAACCAATGCAACACCTCCATCGTTAAGGAAATTACAAACCCAGGTAAGTTTTGTTGCGTTTGACAATATTTATTATCTATGGTTAAGCGGTGATGCCTTATTTAAATTATATTTATGCCTTATTCGTATCTCATAGACGCTAATTTGTTTTACGAAATATTCGTCTTGAAATGTGACCCTGACCACTTTAATTATAATGAACTGGATCAAAATACACATAGACGCTGATTCATTTATTTCAATATTACATTGTTTGTTTGTGACAAGGGTTTGTTTTCTTGAAATAAAGCAAAATACGCGGTGTTTCAGTTAATTCATTTATTGTTTTAGTAAGTTACATAATTATTAAATATCTGATTTTAAGCTATAAGATAAAATTAAAATTAGTTTAATTGAATGATAAACGCGAAAACTTTATATAAATCGTAAACATTCATTATTTATTCCGAATTTTATTGAAAAGTTCTATTTCATTATTTTCGTTATTTATATCATTATTAATCTGAAATATGTTATTTGTAATTAGGTCCAATTTGAAGAGGTCTGACTTATTTGAATAACATTCATGGTCGTTTGTCAGCAATTTGTACTTGCAGTACTGAATTTTGCAATCTCTTCCATCGCAGTTTCTGTAGTAACATTCTCCAGCTATACATGTTGCTTCTAATTTCAAATTGTCAATCAGTCTGTTCATAAGTTCTGTTGCGTAGTCTTCCAATAGTCCGTTGAGATAATTATAAATCATTGTATCCATTCGATTGAGAAATAAAGATCTCGATAAAGAAGTTCTGGAATCTAAAAAAATAATAATATAAGATTCAATTATTCACATCCATAGCCCCTTTTTTGTTAGCTCCGTTAGCTCGCCTACACGGTCTGTGAAGCTACCTTAACTAGGTTCCAAGCAGTAAGTAATAAAAAAAAAGCCATAAATACAATAGTTCATGTTATGATATCTTACTAATAAACAAATCAAATTTTATGAGGATAGTGTTAGTTCTTGTTAAAATTGGCCTGACATAAATAAAGCCCCAAGCAAGAAAAAATATGTGTACTTACTTGATCAGTTGCAGCGCTGTTAATCTTTACTGCCCAAATTATCGGTTCCCATAACTGTAGACGATAAAACAGCTTCCAATTCTAAGGGTCGTTCTTCGACCGTGGAATTATTTTCTTCAAGTCCGTTAGCAATTGGCACAGGCGAGGATTGTAGGGTCGATATTATTATTGTTGTTGTAGGCTTCGACGTTGACAGATCGTTTTCTGGCTTAGTGTTAAGCTCTGTAGGTCTCGACGTATCTGCGGGCGTTATTGTGTTGTATTCTCTACACTCTCCGGTAATATCGGTGTCATAAATATTACAGGTAACATTTCTGCAACTGATTCTGTCGCATTTCATAGTTGTACAAGTTTGATCATTGCACCATATTGTAACGTTATGTTTACCGATTTCTATAATGTTGTCTGGTCCTATAGCGAGTAATTGATCGCTACCCGGAGCTAATTCCGGTTCACCTGAACTCCACCATGTGAACGGGTAAGTTATCCATCCCCATATAGTCGACCCGATCCCACGACCCCGAAACGGGTCATCTGCAAGCGATGTTAGATGGATTAGTGATAAATTTTGTGCAAAATGCTATAGAAAGGTTTAAAGAATGTAACTTACGTTCAGTCGTCGGTTTGCTTAGACAATCGTGCACTAAGCACAACAAGAGAACTCCCAAGAGTTTATTACAGATCATGTTGCGGTGCAGGTATGAATGCTACGAGAACTTAACGGGAATAAATGTTTGCAGAGTTCCAACTCACCTTTTATATGAGCGTCTCCGCCTTGTGTCCTATCTGTCTGGAGATAAGCTTTTCTCGGGAATGTTTACCTAACGAGCTTTCGGTGCAAACCGCTTATGGATATTTTATATTTGTGATGTAGTTAACTTTATTAATGGGGAACTGAATGTCGAAATAATAGTAGTGAAGAAATGTGATGAGGATATTTTTTTTAAAACAATTAAGTAGTAATTATATTTAATAAAATTTATTTCGTTTAAAGTATACGAGATTCAAGCGCACCATTACTCAATGCTTCAACTTTTTGAGTTATTAGAAAACCGGTAAAATATTTTATACATACAGTAGAATTAGAGTCTGAACCGCTATTAACGTTAACTTCACACACAATACAATACTTTTTAACATTTGGACACACTAAAAATCTACACGTTTGCATTGATTCATCACAATAAGTCAAAATTTTTTGTGCAGCAGGTTTTAGTTCAGTGTATGTAGATTTCATAAAATCACGAACTTTGTGTATTATTCTGGTAGCGTTCCATTTACTTGTATCATTTTCTTTTATAACATCACGGAATGGAGTAATCACTTTATTTTTTAGATTTACAACATGGTCCTTTCTTAGGTGTCTTTCGGTCAGTTCTCCATTATTTTTGAAGTTCAAAATTTTCGTATTGTCATTGATTTTACTCCAAGGGTTGTAGAAATATTCTTGAACATTCTTGGGAAAAAAAAAATAATTATTCGAAATAATTGATCACTAGTTAGATAAAATAAAACTTACTGTATGTTTTAGTTTCGTACTTGAAATTTGAAGTAATAAATAAAGGGAAAAGAAAAAAAATTTAACAATCATCATTTTTAAAGGGAATTTGGAAAGATTCAAGTTGCGATGAAGAACATTACAAACACATTCCTTATCAGAGCTTAGTAAAGGCATTTAGAATTTTAAACAAAGCTGTTTCGAATGTTTATGCTTGTCGATTTATTTTGTAAACCCGCACCTTATCACATATCGTTCAGTTGCTTTGTTTTTTACAATGGCTCGCGGAATCAAGTTCTTTGTTTAAACATTTAAATTTTATGAATATTTTTTTAGCAGTCCAGAATGTTATGCATTTTTTCGCTATGCATAATGTTGCTTTTCCAAATAGTTTTCCTAACATTCTATCTTGCAAAATGTCCACTATTTCAAAACCAATATTTGAAGGTAAATCCATAATCGATTCCAGTGACGTAATGCTATCTGTGAAAATAAATATGCATTATCATTCGTTGCTGATCGTTTATTATATAATTGATACTTAAAAATAGCACATACTCGTACCTGTACTATTCGATCCTACACAATGACCTTTGTTATTTAATCTTTCTTCTGGTTTGCAAATCCTATGAAAACAAATTTTATTTCCACATTTCATTGAATGACATATTTTTGTAGAACAGAATGTTAATGCACCGCTTAAATATTTTCCTACGAACGATAGAAATGCTGGAGCTACAATATCGATATCGTTCCAGTCGACTTCGCCAAATATAGCTTGTTCTAATGCTTTTGTGTGATTACGTCTTATAGTGTCTTTGCTTATACTAATTCTTGTTTTATTTTTCTCCCTTTCTAAAATTATAGCCGTTAGATCTCTAGTATTATTTTCTGTCGATTTCTTTTGGTTGTCGGGCCAATGTAACAGTTCCTCATCGACAAATGCCCATTTATCGGCTTTTTTATGTTTAAAAATCTTTTTATCAAGTTTTATTGAAGTCGCGTTATTATTTTCCTTAACTACTTTCATTTCATTTATTGTTTGATTATTTGATAATATTAAATCTGCTGTTGTTGAGTTGCTTAACAGTAAACTTCGTTTTAGACGCGTGGTCGAAGGTTTTGGTGTACTGTTGTTTATGTTAGTAATCTTAACGGTATTTTCAGTCTCGATGCTGTTTGGAATTGCATGTGTCACTTCTGTTGCATTCTCATCTTCGTTGTTAGTTATATTTATCAGCAAAGAAATACTTTCATCCGTATGTATTTTTGTATTATTGGGCATTTTGTCTGCTATGAAATAATTTTTTTCAGTAATGTTTTGTGTACTTTCAATTTTCTTCTCAGTTACATTTTCATTTTCTATTTTATGATCGTCAAATAATTGATGTGGCTGTATTAAAATTTTGTGTACCGTTATCATTTTCTTCTTGTGCTTTTTATTAT
Source organism: Bombyx mandarina (assembly GCF_003987935.1). Next base: position 410,396 of record NW_021011533.1, read on the forward strand.
TATTAAATCGGGTTTTTTTCTTTTTGTGAACTGTAATTTTATGCGATGCACCGGAATCCATATTTTTCTGATTAGCAAACATATTCAAAGGCATTGGAAAATCTAAATAAGTTAATGGAATGCTTATCTTGCCGCTTTCCGAAGATTCGTCCTGTAATTGTTTAGTACTATTTCTATTATATAAAATTTGTGACAAGTTCTGCAACGACAAGGTGACTTTTATTTTGAGATTAATAGCATCTTTGAATACATTTGCAGTTTCGTCTTTATTACTCTTTCCATACAATTTACTGGAAATAACTGTATTAGTTTTTTCGTTACTAAGGCCCATTCCAGGAACATATTGTATAGGATTTAGACATTGTTTGCAATCACACTCGCATGGAACTTTATTCATTTTGCAGTAACATTGAGATTGTATCCAGTCATAAATCGGTTTGAACTCGTTTGACGGTGACTTTTTGTTTTGCATTCCGTAATCGTGGTATGCAGATACATCTGATTTTGATATGCGTTGAAGATTCGGTACGTAATTACCATTTTGGTTGGACGGCCAAAATAAACTGAAAGACCTGTGCTGTGAATAAGGGTATCTGTAGTACTTCGGGTGGTCATAATTAGAACTGTAAGCGCCAGATTTGACTGAAGCTTTTGCTTTTACTTGTTTTTGTTGAGGAACAAATGCTATTTCATTTTTAGATTTGTAATTTTCGTATGCCCTTTGTTGTTTATGAGCTCTTTCTAAGTATTTGTAATATTCGGAGAGTAAGTTCTCAATGTTATCGTCTCCTTCACTCTCATTATCTCTGCTAACATCCGCTGGTACATTCTGAAAGATAGAATGTATTTTTATCTTAATACTTTACAGATACCACAGACGTTTATAAATGTAAGGCCGTAGAAGGTACTTACCACGTTATTTTCTAATTCATTCATTATGTCTGCTATGTCACTAAAAATTATGGTATCGTAAAATGGACTTGCTTCGATGTCGTTGACTTCCAAACCTAAAATTCAAAATGATCATTTAGAACATTCAATCATGACTATAAGAAATTTTACGATACTAGTTTTTATTACTTACTATCTGATTCACATTTACATATTCCCGCAAGCACAGCGCTAACAAAAAATATCAGGAGCCTCATGACTCTTGCGTGGCCGATAAATGAAATAGGTTCGTAAAGTCACGCTGGTTTTATCGTTTACAAAATGATTTTGGATCCGAATTGTGTTTCAAAACAAACCCTTTATGTGCCTTTTGTTTAACAACGTTTGTTTAAATCGTTTTTAAAATGTTACGTGGTTTTGTATTTTCACGTTATGTAATGTATGATTGTGTGTGTGTGTGCGCGCGCACGAAGCTACTAAATACTATTACTATTTTATTTCTATCAGGAATCCAATATCAGTAACAATGCTGAAGCGGAACGTCTTACGATGCACCGTTGTATCATCACAAGTATTATTGAAAGCGAAACTGTTTATGTGGAATGTCTCTACGTCATGGAAAAGGTAGTTCGTTTATAATTTTTATGTCTGACACTTTACTGTGTAACACTGTCCAAAAAAAAATACATCTAAATTGTATGTTTGATTACAGTACATGAACGCTATAAAAGCGACATTGTCTACGTCACAACCAGTTATAACGGAAGAGGAATTTAATACGATATTTTACAAAATATCAGAGCTTCATGAGTTACATAAAAGTTTTCTTGAAGGCTTAAAAGCGGCTGTGGCCAGTTGGGAAGAGCCTCTATCTGTAGGGACCCATTTTAAGAAGATGGTANAATTGTATGTTTGATTACAGTACATGAACGCTATAAAAGCGACATTGTCTACGTCACAACCAGTTATAACGGAAGAGGAATTTAATACGATATTTTACAAAATATCAGAGCTTCATGAGTTACATAAAAGTTTTCTTGAAGGCTTAAAAGCGGCTGTGGCCAGTTGGGAAGAGCCTCTATCTGTAGGGACCCATTTTAAGAAGATGGTGAGTTTCATATTATTTTACATAAGTTTTTGGAGCTATTAATTTTAACAAAAACTGTATACAGACTAATTTTATTTTATTACGACTACATAAGCTATACAACCTATATTGCTATTTAAGGCTCCCGCCTTATTGGGTCTAAAGTAAATTTCTATGACAGCTTCTGCAGTCTTTGTAATTAAATATAGTGGAAACTCCATGGAAAGGCAAAAACATGATAGCTTTGCGGCTTCTAAAACGCAAGACAATAGTGCTAATTACTACCGAGTTGTGTACATAACATAATAATTGTAAAGGGCATAGTAAACATATTAAATGGTCTTTGTTCTTTTTAAAAACGAGGCGTGCTGAGAGTACTTAGCGGCAGGCAGACTGGGCTATGCCTCTGGCATTGCTGATATCCATAAGAGACGGTAAACACATACAATCAGGCGGACCGTACACTCGTCTGCCTACAGAGTATAAAAAAGACGCAAAAATTATCACCATTGATAAAGATTTTGGATTCGCGGTTAACTTGTTCTCTACTATAATTATGTTTTGGCCACTGTTACAAAGTAGAAAAAATCGCAGCTCGTGTTCTATGATCGACCCAAGACCAAGACCTCCGACCACATACGATCGGAGGCCAAGATCGGGGTCATAACGCCAACGCAGTAGTAGTAGTAATTCTATCGTGTTTTACTAGTTCAAATGTTATATTGCTTAAATAAATACAGGCGGAAAACATAAACGTGTACGGTGCATTTCTGCACAACTACGGTCGAGCGACGGACGCGGTGCGGCGCCGCTGCGCCACGTCACAGAACTTCGCGCACCTCACGAAGCAGATCTCGTGCCACGGACAGCCGATGTCGCTCGACGACCTGCTGCACAAGCCCGTTGCTAGGGTGCAAAAAAACGCGCTTGTTCTACATGTACGTATTCGTGTGAATGGATTCGTGAGCACTACACGAACCTCGGGACTCATCACTGCTTCCGAAATATGTAGGATGGTCCTTCGAACTCGTTTCACCAGTAAATAATATTTCTATAATTCTAATGATATTTCCATTTGTATAATGTTCAGTTTCTGAACGTCAAAATGTCAGCGAGCGACGTCCATCATGACACCAATTCTCTTTCAAATGCAGCCGCCAAGAACGAACGCATCAATTTTATATTTCTCTTATATAAAGTATATAATTTTTCATATAAAAATACAATAAATATCTAAAAACAATAAATACAGTCCGCGCTTAATTACCACAACGCAACATATGGTCCTTCGAGCCAGATTTGAACCAGCGAACTATGGATTTACAGTCCACTGTAAATGTAAATTACAACGTATAGTGACATTCCGATATGGTCTAGTAGCACGATACCTGGCTTTCATCCAGGAGGCTCTGGTTCGCTTCCCGATATCGGAACCACAAATGCTGTGTTAATTGAGTGTGGACTGTATTTATTGGTCTGACATATTTATTGTACTTATAACTGGGTTGCCAGTCGCAACCGCCATTCGAGCAGCTGAGGACCGGACGAGATGGAAACAGCTCACGAGACAGGCAACGGTCAAGTTTCAGGGACACGACATTCAGCAATGAAGAAAGCGACGAAGAAGAAAAGAATATATAAAAAAATAAAGACTTAATATAAGAGAAATATAAAATTGATGCGTTCTTGGCGGCTGGATCTGAAAGAGAATTGGTGTCATGGCGGACGTCGCTCGATGACATTTAGACGTTCAGAAGCTGAACAATAATGTTACAGACAAATAGATGTACAGCAAAATAAAATCTTATCGAATAAAAAAAGCGAATGTTATTTTAAGTTAATATATTAACATAAGTATTTACCTATTTGAAAAAAAATATTGTTTTAGGATCTTATAAAATACACGCCAGCAAGTCACCCTGATCATGCCATGTTGACGGATGCTCTGAACATGACACAGCATTTCTTAGACGAATTCAATATCATACAGACTAAATCCATGTTCCCTGTAAGTAACTAGGAGACCATTCATTTATGAAGCACTCATAAAAACAGTTTGTCGTTTTAACTATACCCGTTATTACTCTTACAGAATGCAGATAGAGCACAGAGAAGACTGGTCAAGAATTCATTTATTGTCGAACTGTCAGATGGTCACAGAAAATTAAGACATTTGTTTCTGTTCAACGATGTCATAGCATGTGCCAAATACAAGGTAAGTTTTAAATATTTATTGGATTTAAAAAAGCAGATTAAGTGCTAGTGAAATTAGCACCCTGATCAGCTAGAGAATATGTACTTACTGCGTGTTGGACAACGACTTCCACAACGAAGGACTGGCAAAGATCAAACTCGCAAATCTTATAAAATAGCCTAAAACTGTTGGTAAGGTGTATTGTAATCCTGTACAGATGACGTAGATGTATGTATGCCTATTTCTATCGCGATGCAGTCATTCATCATACAATTGAATGAGACATCAACCAATAGGTAGGTGGATGGCGAAATATCCGCTGTGATTTCAATGGGATTTGGTAACTGCTTAATCAGGTAGGCTGAGCTTGTTTACCCATCTACATCATAAAACTTATGATCGATGTATATATAATATGTCTGTATGAATTGTATTTATTCCCTTTACCTGTAAATTTTTTGTTAATGGATGTGGTAGGAAAATCTGAATACAATGATTTTTTGGCGGGAACGCGAGTAGCGAAGTTGTGTGAATTATTTCATTTTGTTAATTTAGTGTTTCTTGAGGTTTAAATGTGTAATAAAATAAAGGTAGTTTATTAATTGTTTTGCAACTTGCATTCTTGCTTTTCGAAAATGTCTCAGTAAATAACCACCTTTCTTATTCTTCTCTGCTCCCTGCTCCCTCCCCTGTACTGTCAGGAACATTTATTTTACCGCTATTTATTTTTGTTATTTACTTTTTTTGGATTAGTTAATTTTGGTAAGTTGTCACTAAGAGACATGACGTCGTGTGCCAAACGTAAAGACGGCACGTCTCGTTCGGAAAAATTTTAAATTTAGAATTTCGTTTTACGCGGCTATCGTATTTGCTTCGCAGGCGTCCGGCCGCGATAAGTTCACATTCGAGTTGAAATGGTTCATCCCGCTCCCCGACATCGTGGTCGTAGACGAGGACAGCGCGGGAGCCGGCGCGGTGGAGGCCCGCGAGACCTCGCCCGCTAACATAGTGGCGCTCAAGTCGCAAGCCTCCACTGTGCGGGACCAAATACTCGCGGAAGAGCGGGCTGCCACCGATGACAAGGTAATTTAATTTAAAAAAAAAAAACACTTATATTTTTTTGTTTTTTGAAGTGCAACTTCGAATTCGACTCCCAATAAGGTTGCGTTAAACGTTTAACGCTACCATGGAATAGAAAAAGATGCTTGGCACTCGAACCCATGCGCGTAGTATACCTGTTACAGGCGTTAGGAACGAGTAAAGTCCTATATTTTAGTATTTCAATTTAAAATATATATAATATAAATGTTGAAGATGTCGCATCACTTATACACAGCATTCTCTATTACAAGAGTAATCTGATTTAAGGATGAAAAATGAAGAAAATCACAATACTACATATCGAAAAAGAAGTTTCACTTCATTCACGTGCACCAAGATGCACGCGCACCGTTTTTTTTTGTTTCGTATTACTAACAGTTACAACTACTACTTTAAAAAATACACACTTAAGATATGAGTTTTGTTAAAAATAAACATGAGTTTTGTTAGAAATAAACTAATAGGCAGGTAGCCACTTATAAAACTGTGTAACAAATAAACCTCAAATGTTGCTAATATATTATAATATCATTTTCATTACTACTTTGATATGTTCATAGTGTTTTTTTTATAATAATAAAAATATAAAGGAAGATAGCCATAATTGTTTATTGTGCTCAAAATTATAAAAACGTTTCAATTTAATAACCATTTATCTATCTTATATATTTATAAGATTAATAAGCTTCTTATATAAGAGTTATATATATAGTTATACTATTTAGTTAGTTATATATGTTGTATTGTTAAAATAAAAACTTCAATGTGTTGCTCTGAAAGAACAAAGATTTATTTTATTAGTTTTAATCAAGTTATCTTACGTACCATATTACACTATTACACTATAACACTAACACTAACCTGAAAAAACAAAGAAACGACATTTAAAGTTTATTTTATAATCTTGTAGTTATCTAAATAGAAATTAATTTTATTAAAATTTTACGAAATGTCATATTGTTTCTCTGTCAAGGCTGCCGTTTAGATTTTACAACACATGCGCGGACGTTCCAGCACGTTCCATGTCGTCAGCGCATGCGTGACATAATTCAAATTAAAGAAAGGAACAAGACTTTCTTTACATATTAATTGTTAATTTTTTTTAATTAGAAAATAAGACTGGGAAGTAGAGGCGCGGCGGAGAAACAACGCAAGAAACTAGCAGAACTGGAGGGGCAGTTGGTGCTAGCGTCACCCAACCTGGTGTTCAGGGTAGGGGCCCGCGCTCCCGGGGCCGCCACCCTACAAAGACAACACATATTCTTCCTCAGCTCTGAATATGAGCGCACGCAGTGGATAGACTCTATACATGCCCTACAGGTTCGTGTATGTTTAAATTATTATAAAAAAATAAATTGTTGCCTTAATTAAAAACTCCTTAATGCTCTAAATATATATGTGGGATTTTAAATTCGGGGTGGGCCAGTTAAACGCTCGATCACTTCACAAAAACTCGATGCTTTATTTCGTCTTATTATATATAACTCCAATACAACGTCTTTCGTCTTCCGGCTTACACTGCGTCTGAGCGTCGTCGCGTCCGGAAACTATTCTCCTGTCGCTTATCAAATAAAACTCGGTGTCTCGCATTCATTCGCCACCTTTCTTAGTTCCTAACACGACATCTCCTATCTCTCTCACTCAGTCATGCTCCATATCTGTCATTCATCCATATCGCTCCATTCCGTTCCTACATATATATGTATATATATTTTGTTCATTAACTAATCAACAGTGACTAGTTAAAAACTGATTATTGTACGAGTATAACGCACTTGCATAAAATCCTCTCGTTTTTTTCCTACCTAAGCTGATGGTCTTGAGAGGCTACGTCAGCGTAACCGGGCGAGTAGGTGAGCTCGCAGGGCTCAAACCTGACGTTGATGCTAACACGAACCCTAGCAAGAGTCGTGCTTCGCAGAATCTACCACCGGATCGAAAACGCGAGCCACTGAGATCCGACGAGAAACTCAGTGGGCTGTGGCAGCGGGAGTTAATTTACTCGCCGAGCCCTTCGTCTCAAGCGACGGGCTCAACGAGAACGATGACCGGATATCCTCCTGTTTACTTTAGTTATAAGGGTTTAATTTGTGACAAATAAAAAATATTTTTTTAATTATTTTAGGCTTCTTCAGCCCCACCAGCGGGTTCTAACAGTATATCCATGCTCGAGTTGCAAGCCTGGGTGACGGCGTGCCGCAGCTACCTACAGACGGACATGGGCTCATATTTACTGCGCAGCGGTCGTGACGACTCCTTGCTGCTCGGCGATTTGCAGTTACACATAGGGGGCATGACGTCACCGCTGGACACCGCGGCAGGTGCGTTGGGATTACGTTCTGTAAAGTAATATAGATAACGCAGGTTAATAAAATAGTAAGCGAAAATAAGGGTATGGTAAGAATGAACATAAATTAATAATCAAATATATAAGACAGGTGGGGTTTATTAGAACAAGACGAAATATTGTTAGTAGATAATAAAATATCAATAATTTAATTATAATAAATATTAGGTAATAAAATATTAATAAAGATATAATAAACAAGAGTAGGCCATAATTAGGATCTTCCAAAGAAGGAGTAGAGTGGAGTGGATAGGATACAAGTTAAAAACTAAATACGAACCACATGTAAAAAGACTCTGACCTATGTTAGGGGAAACAGAAACGCCCTGTGATGACGGGTGTCTTAATATATAAAAAAAAGATGCATGGTGTCGTGGGACACCGGATAGGAACGAAGTTCCTTATTATAAAAATATTAATTTTAAGTTCTATTCGAGGTATAAATAAAATAAAACTGGAGGTTTCGCATAAGAGTTGTTTGCATAAGAGTTAGTGTATTGCGCAAACGAACGCTCTGAGATCGTGGTCAATGAACGATAAAAAAATGTGTTATTTTTTGTACGTTATTACAAAGTTAAGTCGTACACTGTGTGCATTACTAATAAAAATCTTTCGTTACGGACGTTTTTTCCCAGTTAAGGTACCCCTCCGCATCGACCCATAAGGAACTTCGTTCCAAAAAAAAAAGTAATACAGATCGAGGTTTCGTTACTCCCTACATGCTAATAAATTTTCTAAAACTATATATTTTATTATATATACAGGTGATCGAGGTCACGGGTGATCTGGTGCTAAGTGATGACCGGAGCCCATAGATATGAACCCCCCCCCCCCATTTTGAGATTTAGTTGTATGTCTCAATTGTTTAGTAATTACAATATGCAAGTTTGATTTTTATCACAATTTTTATTATTCAACGCGGAAGTCATTCTTGAACATGTTGTTACGTACGCGTTTCATGACAAAAAGTTGTCGCTCGTTTATAGTCGCATTGCTCGGTGGCAAAGTCGATACGAGCATTTTAGGCGTTTTATCAATTAACGCAATAGTTTTTTTTTAGGAAAAAAAAGTGTTTTGTTTTTTGGTACGCTTGGTTGTAGTCTTATATTGATGACTTGATCTAAATAATGGAACAATACATCTTCGCACCTGTCGCATTCATGCAATAAACATACAGAATAATAAGTTTATTTTTTGTCTTACAGACTATTACATAGTTGTGGAGGTCGATTCTTACGGACACTACTTCCGCAAGGCAAAATCGAAGTTAGTATGCAGAAGCTCTCAGCCGAGATGGAACGAGAGCTTCACTTTAGACCTAGAAGGGTCACAGAACTTACGTCTGTTGTTATATGAAGATGCGGTGCGACCAGTCCTTCGAGGAAAATGCACTATCAAGGTTAGCTCGTGTCATCAGTGTTACGATAGTATTATAAACATACACTAATACACACACACACAAACAAACAAACAAACAAACAAACAAACAAACAAACAAACAAACAAACAAACAAACAAACAAACAAACAAACAAACAAACAAACAAACAAACAAACAAACAAACAAACAAACAAACAAACAAACAAACAAACAAACAAACAAACAAACAAACAAACAAACAAACAAACAAACAAACAAACAAACAAACAAACAAACAAACAAACAAACAAACAAACAAACAAACAAACAAACAAACAAACAAACAAACAAACAAACAAACAAACAAACAAACAAACAAACAAACAAACAAACAAACAAACAAACAAACAAACAAACAAACAAACAAACAAACAAACACACACACACACACACACACACACACGGTCGTCGTGGCCTAAAGGATAAGACGTCTGGTGCATTCGTGTTGAGCGATGCATCGGTGTTCGAATCTCGCAGTCGGGTACCCATTTTCTAATGAAATATGTACTTAACACGATTCACGATTGCCTTCCACGGTGAAGGAATAACATCGTGTAATAAAAATTAAACCCGCAAAATTATAATTTGCGTAATTACTGGTGGTAGGACCTCTTGTGAGTCCGCGCGGGTAGGTACCACCGCTTTGCTTATTGCTTATTTCTGAAGCAGTAATGCGTTTCGATTTGAAGGGTGGAGCAGCCGTTGTAACTATACTTGAGACCTTAAAACTTATATCTCAAGGTGGATTGCGCATTTACGTTGTAGATGTCTATGGGTTCCAGTAACCACTAAACACCAGGTGGTCTGTGAGCTCATCCACCTAACGAAGCAATAAAAAAAAAGGAATAGCAATGTTAGCCTATATTTTAACAAAACTGTTCTTTATACAGTATGTACAGCAGAAATATATTTATCTAGTGTATTATTATAAAACTGTAGCAAAAGTATAACTGAAAACTCGCATATTGTGCAACGGACCTTTCGAAATGAAATGAAAGAAAACAAATACAAATGGACATGTTAGACCCAAAAAAGGCACGTTCAAAAAATATATTTAAAATAAATATAAAATCATATCAAAGGCTATTTGGTTTAAGTACGTGTTTTGCAACTTTACAGGAGAGCCATTATAAGTTTAAAATTTGGAATAAATATCATAACAGAAAAAATCTTCAGCTATTTGAATGTGATAAACGTAAAAGGTCTGAAAGCGGGTTGCGTTATCCGCGCAGGTGTCGCGCGAGTGGGTCACAGAAGGCGGCGTGTGTCGCACAGTGTCGCTGGGCGGCGGGAACCTGCCGCTGCGGGTGCGCCTGCTGCCTCCCGAGCGGTCCGCGCGCCGCGTGCCCAACGCCAAGCCGGGAGCACTCTTCGGAGCTAAGATCGCGCATGTTGCCAGGTATGTAAAATATATTTTACTAGCGACCCACCCGCCTTCGCTTCGCGTCAGAAACTGTAATTTATTATTGATTTCTCCACTATTTAATGGATGTTATTATACATATAAACCTTCCTCTTCAATCACTCTATCTATTAAAAAAAACTGCATCATAATCCGTTGCGTAGTTTTAAAGATTTAAGCATACATAGGGATATAGGGACAGAGAAAGCGACTTTGTTTTATATTATGTAGTGATTGGGAATAACTACGTAAACGCAGTTTTTTTTTATTGCTTAGATGGGTGGACGAGCTCACAGCCCACCTGGTGTTAAGTGGTTACTGGAACCTATAGACATCTACAACGTAAATGCGCCACCCACCTTGAGTATAAGTTCCAAGATCTCAGTATAGTTACAACGGCTGCCCTAGCCTTTCAAGCCGAAACGCAAACTTCACGGCAGAAATAGGCAGGGCGGTGTTACCTACCCGCGCAGACTCACAAGAAGTCCTACCCCCCAGTAAAATAGTTTTTTTTTTTAAATTGGTTCAGCAATGTAAAAGTAATTAATGTTTTAATTTACTTTAACAAAGCAGAAAAGTTAAATTGCAAGATATTTAATTCCTTTTCAATTTTATTGATTACTTTCAAATTTCGAGAATATACTTATGTGGTGTGCTGTGAACTGGACGACCCTTGTGGTATAAAAAAAAGGTCCACTGATCATGATTATAAGTTGAAACGAACAATTAGAAAATAACAATAATAAAATGATATTATTTAACAGACGTGAAAAGCGCAACATTCCTTTCATAATAAGCGCGTGCGTGCGGGAAGTTGAAAGACGTGGCCTTCACGAAGTGGGAGTTTATCGCGTCTCCGGGAGCGCATCGGATCTCAACCGACTGAAGAAGAGCTTCGAAACTAGTTAGTATTCGTTAATGTGAATGTATCCTTCCGTTTATGGAATGCACTACCCTTAAGCATCAAACAATCGTCCTCGCCGGAAATTTTCAAGCTCAGATTAAAATCGCACTACCTTGCACAATAATATGGTTCCTACGATATAACTGTACAAGTTGCTACTTCTTTTGTATTTACTTGCATATTTTTTTGTATTTATTTGTATTCAATCGTATGTAAGTATATCTTATACCTATTGTATTTATTTTTCACATGTGTATATAAGTATATATTTTTATGTAAGTTTATTAAGATATAGCACCGTCCAGTTTGCTTATTCCTCTCCCTGCAAGGTTGCCTGGAAGGGATCGCTTTTAGCGATAAGGCCGCCCCAATTTATGTCACCATCTATTATTTGTTTTTTGAGCTTACTCTGTACATGTGATGTTAAATAAAGAGTTATATTATTATTATCCTTATTACCAAAAATTTACCATCAAAAAAACATTTATCACCTTACCTACAAACATATTAATAGTGAGCAACAATCATTCGGCATCACGAAAGAAAGAAAAAGAAATCTATTCCATTTTACTTATAATACAACAAAAAAAGTTACCAGTCTGACTGATTTTTTATCAAATCAATTTAACACATAATTTCATATGAAATAAATTGATTTTATCCATATTACACGAACAAGTTTCACTGTCTACAGATCCCTACGAAGCAGAGCAGCTATTAAAAGAAGTAGACATACACTCCGTGACGGGAGTTTTAAAGTTGTATCTAAGAGAACTGCCCGAGGCCCTGTTCACGGATGCACTTTACCCTGAACTTTTGAAAGCTTGGGGATCCGTACAGGTAAACGTTCAAGTAAATTATTTATCATGTTAATTTTATTATTAATAGTTAGTTTATTTATTTCATTATTATTTGTGGTCATAGGTTAACAAAGATTAATTAGGTTAATATTAATAAATATATCACTATGTCCTGCTAGTAAAGCGTACAATTATTAGGTGTAAGTATAATCTACATAAAAATATTAAACTTAAATTATAATTATTTCACTCTATTCTACTTTATCATCTAAATTATCTAATGTTTTCGTCTAAACATTCTGACATAGTATAGTAAGCCTTATCTAATAAAAATACTTGCAATTTTCGCTTAAAATCTTGTAAATCTACTGTCTTCAAAAATTTTATAACTAGTTAGTTTATTAAATATTTTTGTTGACATACTAAAAAAAACTCTTGTCATAAAGGGCAGTTCTATGAGGTAGCGAAGAAATCTTTAAAGCATTCCTAGTATAGCCAAAGAGATTTTATTACAAGCTCATACATACTATAATGCGAAAAGACTTTTTCCCCTACCTTTTATGTAAAATGATTTCACCGGTCCGGTGTCAGCATAAAGTATACCTACTGCGCTTACCAATAAGCCGTAAAATGTGTTGTGAGCAGGCACGTTTTGGTACCACTATCATGCCGCAGAGCAATGCAACTGAGAATCCCATGCCTCAAGTTGGTTGGCGGCGTTCACTTTGTGATGTGCATGGGCTCCGGTTAGCGACACAATATTAGGTGATTTGAGAGCAAATGTGATCCGCTACAACGACGACATTTGTAATCAAAGTTGAATATCTGCTTGTAGGTATCAAGTTAAGTTAAGGTTATCAAGTTAAAGTCCATTTCGACCTATCGCGTTTTGTAACATCACTTCATAATATTTCAATGTACATATTAACAATTAAAAACGGTTCGAGTGATACGCTGTTTACTAAAAAACAAAATTCACATTATTAATATTGATTCATAAAATTATTGTGTGTTTTTTTAAAAGGGTGTCGGAATTTCCGTTGATTCTGGACCAGCACACACCAGACGTCACGCCCTGTTGAAATGCTATGCTCAGTTACCGGATCTGAACAAAAACTGCATCGACTTCCTTCTGAACCACTTCGTCAAGTAAGTACTCTGATGACACTATAACTGTAAGGATAAACCATAGAGGAATATGAGGAGGAAATATGTCGCACTTCTCATTTATCCTAGAATATAAATTGATAAAGCTTTATAAAAATTTACAAGGTTTAAAAACGGTTTTAAGTATTCTTATTAAATTGTTTGAATCTGTTATATGAATATTATATTGAATATGTCATTATTCGGTAGTATTGTTATGATGTTTATTGTACATACTGTAGATTGGGGGGAATCGGGACCCTTTTCAAATCCAAGACAAATTTTCAATGGTTTCCGGAGGCTTAAATTTTTATATAGGATGCGTTATTATACATAGTTCATTACAAAATATACACAAACTGAAAAACCTAGCTTGACCCGATTCACCTTGGCTTTGGGGTGAATCAGGTTACGTATGGCGACAATAGTTTTTCGATAGGGCTAGCAAGCACTATTTAGTTGTTAGGCCTATTAACTTTTTAATTGTATTTAATTTTAATTGGTGTAATTAACTTTTTAATATCTTAATGAGTTTCAAAACTTTGACGATTAAATTAAACTATTTAATATTCTTAAATCTATATATTATATAAAAATGAATTGCGGTTTGTTAGTCTCGCTAAAGCTCGAGAATGGCTGGACCGATTTGGCTAATTTTGGTCTTGAATTATTTGTGGAAGTCTAGAGAAGGTTTAAAAGGTAGATAAATATGAAAATGCTCGGAATTAAATAAAAATAACAATTTTGTTTTCCCTTTGATGTGTCCTACGTCGGACGGATTCCTTTTGTTTATTTTAAGTTTATTTTATACAAAAGTTTAGGTGTTTTATTTATCGATTGGGGCACTACGAAGTCTGCCGGGTCAGCTAGTGCTAAATAAAAGTCATTTTCAGTTCAACAAAGTTAAATCTAACAACTCAACAAAAGTATTGTGACCTCCCAGATTCGTCCCTATTCTAACTCTAGTCTCTGTTCCCCCCAATCTACTGTACTATCATATTAATTTTCGTATTAAACGTGTATAAATAATTGAAGAATTCGTAACGCGCACAGAGTGAATCAGCACGAAGGCGAGAACAAGATGTCGCTGCACAACCTGGCGACGGTGTTCGGGCCCACGCTGCTCCGGCCGGCGAGCGGCGGCGGCGGCGCGGGCGGCAAGCAGCGCAGCGACCCGCTGGCGGCCGGCACCGTGGACGCCATGGCGCAGGCCGGCATCCTCTACTGTCTGCTGCAGCACCGCCAGCTCGCCGCGCAACTCTCCTCGCACCACCGCGCGCCGCACCACGTGCTCGACTGAACGTCCGCTCACCACGCAATCTACCACGCGACTCTATTACTTGTTTTTTTTTTTTTTTCTACCAAGCTGATAGCCTTGACAGGCTATATCAGCGTCGCCTTAACTAGTAGGTGAGCTCACGGGGCTCAAACCGGAGTGATGCTAACACTGACCCTAGCAAGAGCAGTGCTTCGCAGTATCTACCACCGGATCGGAAACGCGACCCACTGAGAAGATCCGGCGAGAAACTCAGTGGGCTGATTAGTTGTATAAGCCGCGTCAATAAAGAAACGAATCGAAAATGGCGTCTTATGTACCTGCACTAACAGATGGTAGGGTCAACAAAATAAAAAGAAAGATAGAAAGAAAAGGTCTTTATTGTAAAAAAAAATTTAAAAAAAGAGAATATACTTTATGCCCTGGCAGGGGGAGAGGTGTCTCATCTGGGATGCAACTTGCGTAGATACTTTTGCTGCCAGTCATCCAAGTCGCACAAGTCGAAAGTGAAAAAACTCGAACTCAACAACAAAGTCAGAACTGATATTTTTTTGCAAGCAGTACGCGCCGTGTGCGACTAAAGACAGCAATAGTTTAGAATGAGAGCGCATGATCGCCGCCGCCATTTTAGATTCGTTCCTTTATTGGCGCGGCTTATAACACCGAATATTCACAACTCCATCTTACTTACATTCTGAACGCGACTGTTAATAACTACAACGAAGCGTCTCTACAAAACATACTCGTTAACATTTTTAAAATGAAGACAATGAGTCAGTTGCAGCAAAAGTAATAATTAACGCTTATTCAATTATGCTTAAGGATTTTTCATAAAGGTTATGAAATTTGTCGATCAAAAAGTAACTGAAGTAATAAGTACATATAATTCTGTATTAATCCGAATTCGTGACGCATTGAGATCCCTTAATGAACTCAAACGGTATTTACATTCCATTATCAATTACAAAACCGACTGATTTCTGATATGAATTAAAAATATTTATGGAATGAATGTGTCGCAAAATACGGTCGAGAAAATGATTTTCAACTATTGATAATAGAAGTTCCACGAAACAATATCATATGACTTACGAAGTTTTCAATTAAATCTTCAGATAGGTACTTCTACTTGACAACCTTAGATACTTATTAACAGTTGAATTGAGACACTGAAATACGATTTATGGAAAATGGTTTCGGAATGTCCCCATGATGTATGTGTAGACAGGGCGTCTCGCATTTGAAACAACATTGAAATCAGAAATGGATGCTATGTCTCAGTATAAACATGTTACAGTAAAAACCAGATGTATGAATCAGATGTTTTACCTTTAGATCGCATTAACCTTTGGTATGCGGGAGAGGTCGCATATCTCCACCGACTCTGCTACAACACAACCCGAAAATTTAATATTTTCGAAATGATTTTTGCCCATTACATTATTATTTGATGTTAGAATAACAAATGCACCTTGTTAAGTTAAATTTTATTGCTAAAACATTTGTTAACTTATGATTCGCAATGGAATAAAATTGCAACACAATCGTGCCATTATGAATATTCCGTTATTTGCAGTATTATTTATTTTATTTATTATTTATGATGGTAAAATGTCTATGGAAGTTGACAGTTTTAAATCACCCTAAATTCAATTGTCTATATAAGGTCGAACATGTCATTGTGTCGGAAGGAGACTGAGCAACGATCCGTACTTACACAAAATACGGCCAGAGCACTGAATATATTATTGATGCGCATATCAAAGGTTAAAAAAGGATGTTTTCATGTTTACTCATTATTTGAATGTTTGTCATGATTTGACTACTACGAGAAATCATAAGCACGGCGAAATAATTTCAGTTAAGTAATTTTTATCTATCATTTAAATCAAATTCTAGTTTGAAACTACTTTTCTAGAAAATTTTAGTGCTAATAGAAGTATTTATTTCAATAATAAAGCTACTTTAGTAGTCAGAATGAGGCGTAGTCTAAAACTGGTTTTTACTGTAACTAATTAAATGTATTAAGAACCTTTTTAAACGCTCGTTAAAATTAATAGAATATAATGAATTTTATATGTATTTTTCGACCGATTTAAATGAAATTATGGCCTATCGTTCAATATAGAAATAAACACAAAATTTAAGTCCAAGTTTGTCGCTAATCCTCACAAGAAAAAACGTCCAAATTGGTGTAGCCACCTGGTGGACATTACGTTTTCAAGCACATTCTTTAATATGCGGATTCGACCTTACGCTGTGATTAAATAAACAAAAATATGTATCATTTGCGGAAACAGCTCTCGTGCCATCTACCGTACGCGGTAAAACTATAGCCAATGCTTTCATTGAAACGTTAAAAAACGTTCTGTAAAGTTCCAAATCTAATGGATAAATGACGCGTGAATACAACATACAACAATAGATAGAACACGAAGCAACAAATCTTTTTTTTATATTAGACCTAAATCATCAATGTTAACAATGCAATGAAGTACAGGGTCCACAATTCCATTTTGACTTCCTAATATTTTGCATCAATTTAACAAGTGAACATGGTTTCATGTACCAAAAAAAACATAGATTAAAAATATAAATAATATGGCAATACTTGAGTCGTCTATTATCAAAGGTGGCAATCTGTGCATTTGGACAAAAAATGTTATTGATATGTCAATACAGATTGATTTGAATATAATCGTCTCCTTCAAAGAATACGGTTCAAAACCTGCATTAAATAAAGGTTAATACTTAACCTGTTATTTATCTAAGATGTCGTTCAGAAGAATTTTGTGACTGCCAATGGAATACAGAGTCAATAATTCGTTTTTCTGATTTACCAATAATTGTCCAAAAGTCACATTGCCGGCTTTGATAATAGTCGACTCACTTGTCGTTTGATTAAGCGCATATTCGCTTGCAAGCCGGTTCTAGTAAGGCCAACATATTGACAGATCCTGTCACATAACTTAATAGAATTTTTTGAATTTTCAATGTTAGTGATCTCGATTGCAGACTGTTCGAAATTATGAAAATTACGTATTATTATGACTTGGGACCGATGTATAATGAATTGATGGTATTAGCGTTATTCGGANACTTGTCGTTTGATTAAGCGCATATTCGCTTGCAAGCCGGTTCTAGTAAGGCCAACATATTGACAGATCCTGTCACATAACTTAATAGAATTTTTTGAATTTTCAATGTTAGTGATCTCGATTGCAGACTGTTCGAAATTATGAAAATTACGTATTATTATGACTTGGGACCGATGTATAATGAATTGATGGTATTAGCGTTATTCGGAGCAGACTGATATTATAAATGTTCATTGTTGGTTTGCTTTCATCAACTGAAACATTTCTAGACAGTTAGTTTTTAGACAGTAGTCGGTTTTTAGCAGCTGTTTGGCAAAGCTTTTGTACTTTATATTTCAATTGTTCAGTTGTATAGACCTTTAAGAGAAATTTAGTCACTTAGTTCAGTTCAGTTAATTCTTTGTACATTTTATTATGTTCAAAACTTTTGTCAAGCAAATTTAATTATTTATGAGTTTAGTGCATATTTTTACGCTGTAGATGATAGTACGTGTGTGCTAGAGTTCGATCGTTTTTTAGCATTTTTTATGCTAGTCGTGTGATTTCTTTTGTAGTTTTTATCTTATTAATACTACATACAGAGTACATATCTAATACATTATAATGAATTCAACGCTTTTAAATTCTGTTTTTCATGACTTTTGATGGGTTTTTTTTTTTACCTATTAGATATGTTCTCGGTGGAACTGCAGCAGCGCATAGCAATCTAAGTTATATATTAAATCATTGTCGTGCATTGATTTTCTTTACAATTAATATTTTTCACAAATAGGCTTAGGCGTAAAAGGTTTATGTTAGTACTTAAAAACAAAATATTACCAAAAAAATAAATTCTTAGAACAAAGCTAATTTCGTATTATAATTGTGTTACTTAGTTGAAAGACATTAACTTTTTTACAATCTTTTATTTTGTTGATTAATATTATGATCAGAACTAAGTTAAGAAAAAATACATGTAATTATTATGGTAGAGTTTTTATTAAAAATTATTTATTTTTCACCAAAGATCAGTCACGGACTACGGATACAGTTAAAGTATTCTCAAATAATATTCGGTTTACACGCTTTGTCTCGCCTGCTCCATTTTGTCTTTGGTGTTTCACGCAAGCCATAACACGCTTAATTAAGACTTGGTAAAGATATACCACACAATTCTTACTATAATTTTTATTTGGGCGCATAGGCTAGTCATGTGCGACACTTATAATAACAAATAAAGGGAGTAACTATTAAATAAGATCTAGTTGTAATAAGCACGATGACTTCAACAGGGCGTGTGGTATATTAAATGCATAAATTAACCAAAAAATTGAAATCTTTATCGACTGCATACACATAAAGCGCGGTCTAATTTCTTTCAGGATCACAATAAATTCCAAAATATTGAGGGAAACTGATCCATATTACATGCACTTCACAGTATCGGGTATCACTACTACGAACGAAAATGAGGGAACACGTTCTAGGTTATAGGAGTCGCGTTGATTAAGAACTAGACATATAATATTGCTCAAGCATGTTTTATTTATGTGGTCAACTTGCCGTGTTCAGAGCGTGTAACCGGACGGAAGAATTGATAGAGGCTAGAGTATCAAATTTCACTTTAATAGATTAAAAGACAAAAATAACAGTTGTTGAACACACTTCATAGGTATGATAGAAAATAGGTCAATAAAATCAGCTGTGCATAAAATATATGCATGAAACATTTTAGTGTTATAAAAAGCCATTTTAGTGGAGTTTGATACTATACCCCTTTGATAACTATTTGCATTTGATTCATGACATTATCACGCGTTTTGCGTTGCATAAAAGTGTTCTAAAACACACACTAAATTCATGAAAAATATCTGTGTTCTTTTGGTATACCCATTAATTATATTATTTTGATGAAAAATACATAAACAAACAATATCCTACATAGTTAAATTTGTCCTTTTATACACATTGTTGTTCTGATTATATTATTTCTGTATTGCAAACTTATTTTATGCAATTAGAGTTCCGAGACTGTTCTCATGAAATAATAGCATCACAATAGCTTTATTTGTAATAATGATTTTATCTTTTAAGAATTCGTGGGCATTTTCATAACAAACTAATCCAAAATTACCCTTTAAAATTATTTTTAATGTAGGTACCACGACTGGCATCTGGTGTGAACTTATTATGTCTTTAAAAATTTAAATTTAATGCTACTATTAGAATAGTAATCTTGAATCAAATAAGTTATATTAAACAAACTTACATTATATAAAGCCACCTCAATCTTCCACATCCACAATATCAATTGAACCTTATTTCACTAAATTATGCATTATACGAAAATTAAAAAGTACCTTCCAAAAATCCAACAACTTAAATTAGGAATTTGGCAACTGAACCTAAATATTTTTTAAATGAAATCATCTAAAGAATGTTTAAATGAGAACTACAAGTATTTGTGATCCACATTATTTAAAATAACTTTGTTCTATTTATTTTTGTATTTCTTTTGTCTAACACTATGCTTGTTCAGCAGCTCCAGTTGTGTTCGCCCCATCTCAGTTCCTGTTTGGTCACAAATTTAACACTGGAATCGGTGTTATTTAAATATTTGTTTGTCATTCCAAAATATTAGAAGGTAAATAAGTATTAAAATAAGTAAACATGTTAACCTAAAAAGTATTGGAAATAAGCATTTGTTTAGAATTAAGATAAAATACATTCTTTCTGGATACTTATGCTTTTTTCATTTGTTCAGCATAGAGCTTTGAAATAAAAACAATAATTTTATCTTCATATTCCTTTATTAAATTGAATAAATATTATAAAGAGAAAGATTACATGATAATTGGTAACTAATACCTAAAACTACATACTGAAAATGTATTTGATTATTTAGTTGTACTACATATTATATTGTTCTTGTAGCTTATAACTTTTCACAACTATAGTAAAGGTGTACCTGTTACTTCTTAAACAAAATTTATTTGCTATATTCCACTATTGCATGCATTATAAGATGCATTACCATAAATTACACCTATTACATGGATTATTTTTGCAACCAATTTTTTTAACATTTTTTTGTTGTGACAATTTTTTTAAAATTGGGATTGGCAATTATTAATTATACTTATTATGTATTACATACTCATTTATCAAATATGTTAGTGTACGAATGCTGTATTATAAAGTAGCTATTTATACAATTAGTTTCATTATTAAAGTTTGTATTACATTTTTGTATATAAATGACACTGTAGTTATGTACTTTTGCAATAAATGGTATTTTAATACATATACATAGTTTACTCATTCTTCACCTGTATATCAATGATAACCTAAAAAACTTAAAGTTCCATAAATAGGATTTGTTTATTCTAGACTTATATAGCTTAAATAAAAAATATACTTGCAACTTTCATCTACTACATGTAAGGTGTTTGGAAAAACAATTATTGAAGCCAGTTATTAGCTCTGGTTTAGAGCAGGAGTATTATGGGCTTAGACATCCATAACCACATAGACTTAAAAAAATAACTACAACTCTACACATACAACTGACTATAAAGTTGGGAATCCCTTTCTCAGCATTTTCATCTCAATCTGTGATTATGTTGGTAGATGGGGGCCTATAGACATGTCAGTCCAGGTGGCCAACATTTCTAAATATTCATTTGATTCCTTGTTAGACAATTCATAGCTTTTGCTTATTCCTTATAGAATCTGCAAGTTTCATCAGGCAAGTACCTTTTTTGGAGGTTTTTTATCACATTTGATCAATAAATCAGCTTCACAAAAAAAAAGCAGCTAGTACCCTATGATGTCCCAAGACTTATTAGCTTTGCCTGTATTATCTTCACTTAGGTCCTTATTTTATGTCACTCAATGAATGGTATATTTATCGTGTTGTTATTTATTTTAGGCAATACTTAATAGACAACAGGTCTTTCTTACAAAAATATTCTTCCATTGCCTCTCTGGATAATAACTAACATTTTTATAACTAATATTTTTCAGCTGTGGTTTTGTATAATGTTTATCTTGATTAAAATAGGTATATCTAAAAGTGCAACCTTTTACAGGTATTTTTCGAGCTTATATTGTACCTTTCATGCCATATTCAGGAGATTTGAAAGGTGCCAATAAAATGGTTAAAACCTATTCTTCCAGTTTTTTTCACTCCTGTTTTGTTCCAGATATTTTTTCAAGTGCTTAGAGATGTGTGGTACTCTCTCATCCATTTGTTCAGCCTTTTCCTCTAACATATTTGCTGATACAAAAAAAAGGTAATCATAATAGTCAGTATAAAAATTTAAGTCTCCTATTCTCTATTCCTTGAATCATCCGCCCTTGTTAACAAATTAAGTAGTGTGAGCATTTAACGGCTATCTTATTTTTGTTTTTTCTTTATTCGAAGTCCGTATAGTTTGGCCACTTGGAAGGCATGAACCAGAATGTTGCAAATATAATGCAACTACTCTCCCAATGTCATACACCCCTTTTAGGAGCAACACAATGTGATCATCTAGTTTAATGGTTTTTGTATTCAACTCTATACTCTGTATAATTTCACAATGTGTTCAATTATTTGGTACATCCAAGGTTTAACAAAAAGTCATATTGAAATAAAAAAATATTTGAAATCCATTTCTTATAGTTATATGACTCATGGTAACTCTGAACTTTGCATGTAAAGATCTATTGAAGGTACTTCAGCTGTATCCTCAGTGTGATATATATAAAATGAAGAAAACAAGACAACCACAGCTGCTAAAATTTTAGATGATCGGAAAGTAACTTTTGTCAGTAATAACAATCCAAAATATGTTAAAACTCTTTTCTTGGCATCATTTACAATTTTATTTTTTTGAGATTCATTCAAACACATCCCTGATATTAATGTGTCACTTTCTCTGCATGTTGAACAATTTTTTCTTCCTGGTCCTGTACATGTTTTGCAGGAATCATCACATTTTTCACATAAAAAGGTGCCTTCTTGATTTATACAATAATCATCATTCTCACAGACCTGTGGCAATGCACACTCATTAATATCCACACAAGTATTTTCTTGCATTTCCCAACCATTACTGCATGTAATACAGTCATCTAAACTCTCTCCTGTACAAGCGGCACATGCTGCATGACAAGGTCTACAACTGGCATTTTCAGAAAAGAATTTTTCAGCACATTCTTCACATAAATTGCCAGAATATCCACTTTTACAAATGCAAGTTCCGTTGCCCTCCCTTGTACCATCTCCGTGACATTTACCATTTCCACTACAAATTTCATTGTTTAAATTATGTGGGCAAGGAGAACAGGATTCTCCATAATGGGACAGAGGACAGCAGTTTTGTAATTTCTGAATACACAGCCATGTATACAAATTAACAGTATCATGATCTTCACTGTAATACCAGTTTTCTAATACATTTTCAGCTACATCTGCTAAAGAGTAGCATTGATCTTTATTAGCCTTTAGTTCAGAACATAAACCTTCTTGAATTTCTACCAAACGAACCTCACTTCGTGCATAGGTTTTTAGTTTAGCTTCTTCCCAAGCAACATCGCCCCCTTCGTATTTTCCTCGTGATGTTTTTTTAAACCAGTAATTGAAGGAGTCTGTCAGAACTTTACATTGCTGACACTCATTCAATACATTAATATTTTTATCGGTTGATGGTGTACTAATTTCCTTACACAGTATTACTTGACAACTAAATAATAAGCACAACCAAAGATATTTGTAAGAGTTGGGGTCCATTAAATATTGAAAATTATTAAGCATCTTGAGATTCGTAGAAACTAGGTGTTTGTATTGTATTCAAGTTAATATTGTAGTCTTCACTCGCAAGTTTAACAAACACCATTAAATTTAAAAATTTATTCAAATTTAAGTAGGTAAGCCAGCGTCACAAAGTACCTAAATCGAGTTAAGACTTCTCTTCTCTGTCTAACACAATATTGATTTTCTAGATTTACTTACTCTGCGCGTACCAGGGGGAGACACGAGACACCTTACTTAGTGACATTTTAAAAACCTGTGGAATGCCCCGGCGCGGCGCTTACATATTTGGGTTTTAAAGTGAAGGAATCCATACAGAGTCCCTTCTTTATTTCGCCGTAAAATCATGTTTTATGTAATTAACATCACAGTTGAAACAATAGGAGTTTTATTGTTGTAGCGGCATAAACAATTCTAAGTTATTATATTAAATTAATATACACATTATATTTCATTTTTCGTTTTTAAACTTTCGGCGGTAAAAAGGTCCCGTGTCACAGACTATCTTCTTTTTCCACCTCTCGTGCGCTCTGGCTTACGCATCACAAAAAGGTGCGTTCTTAAACGCCAGAAAAGTATGACCCACTTCTATTACTCTAACTTATAATAATTGTTTTAAGAGAAATTGTTTTATTTACAGTGCGCGCGGAAGCGCTAGTCACCTCCTGAGGTATGTAATGTTGTTGTGTGATAAGGCCTTTCATTTTGGGAAATGAATTCTACTGTCAGTTTATGGAGGGTAGAGGTAAGGAGAACCGTCTCTGTGTGTAAAAAGTGTCCGTTAAAATCTGTTAAGTAAGATTAGTGCTACAGTAACAACCGGGTAAATTTTAAAAAAGGCACTGAAAATTATTAGAATATGATAGAGGAAACTGCTCAATTCATATTATACCTCTGCCTATATGCTAGCGCCATTCTGGAGGATTTTTGAACTATTATTTAGTGCTGAAAGTGGGACGCTTTTTCAAGCTTCCTCCCATATGAGACGGTTCTCCTTACCTCTACCCTCCATAGTACAAAGTATAAAGTGTATTATCTATGGTATATATTAGGCCAACATTGGAGACTTTTTGGCGGGAACGCGAGGAATGAAGTTGTGTGATTTGTTTTACTTTGTCTATTTAGTGTTTCTTCGGGTTTAAATGTGTAATAATGGTGGTTTATTAACTTTTTAATATCTGTGAAAGTGCACAAATGTGGGAAAATGACACAAAGCTGCTGGACGTAACTTCTCGGGATCCGTCAAAAAGTCCACTGAAAAAATCTTAGTAAATGACCACCATTTTACTTTGATTATATTTCATCCCATTTCATTTCATTTAATTTCATCACAGTTGATTAATGTCTCAAATTAATAATTTCATTTAATTTCACTCCTTAATATCATTTTTCATAAAAATATGAATATAAATTAAAATAAGACATGACTTAAAGGTCTCAGTTACCAGGTCATAAAATCCCATAAAAAAAGAAAAGCCTACATACATTGGCTATCGCTAATTTCTAGACATTGTAAAAGAAAAAATACTTTTTGTTAAAGTTTTGGTTGTCATGCTGTTGAGTACCAAGATTCAAACCTTTCCTCATTTCTTGTCCCGTATGTACATTAATTACGGTAATAATATGCGTAATATGTAATATTCACGAATGATTTAATTTGCTACAAAAATAACCTTAGCCTTGCGGAGTGTCGTGTTAGTTTCAATTTAAAATATTTTAAAACTTTATGATATCGACGTGATGGCTGATAAAATAAGGTAAATATGACTGTCTTATAAAAATAAATAACGTTTAAACATTTGGAATAAAATGCTATAAAACGAATAACACTTTTACATAGGCAAATAACACTATGCAGATAAGTTTTCTAAAGCACATTTCTCACCATCAGTTTAAATGTAGAGAATCACAAAATCAATTTTCTTACAAAAACTGTTCCCTTAAGGTTAATTTCTATTTTATGTTCATAACTTAAAATTTATTAGTGCCATACACTACTAGCACATGAGATACTCTATGAATAATTATACTATCTAATTAAGAACTACCTTTTAACCAGAAAACGATGTTTTTTTCTTTCTAAAATAAACACTGCGATCTGATTGTATACATTATTGAATCTAGTGTTACCTCCCATTATTTCTTTAAATGTAAAACAATGTCTGCTTTAAGTAACGAGCTTTATTTATTTCAGAGATTATCTTTTTATCAATATAATCACGAATTTAAGGTGTAAACAAACAACCTAAAGTCTAAAAGCAACGGGTTACCTTTAAGAAACCAGGCATTCCATTATAATAAGAATATTAGTTTGTGCAATTGCTAGTCAAGGAACATGTAAAGATTTATTTACAACAGGTATCCTATTGTAAATAGGATTAATTTACAATAGGACCGTCTTCTGCTAGGAACCCA
Organism: Bombyx mandarina; assembly: GCF_003987935.1. Next base: position 436,252 of record NW_021011533.1, read on the forward strand.
AACTGAACTTCTGCTAGGAGCCTAAACTGAAGGTTTTTATCCAAGCAGAGCTCCTTGTTGAATTTTCAGGAGTGTAAGGATGGTGTTTGTAAAATCCACCCCAATAAGTATACAAAATAGATGCAAAATGCAGATGTTGCATTTCCCATCATTTATTCACATAAGCCTTATTAGAAGTTTTCCTTACACTATTATGTGTGTTATAACAAACTCATCTTGTAATCATAGTTATTTCTGTATGCTTTATTCTGCACATGTAGCTTAATGACAACAAATCTATTAACGTCAAACGATGTGACTATGCAAAAAATGAATTTGCCAGTGTACCAATTTTCCTAAGTATATATGTAACTGTTGGTTGAATACACTCTGTATTGTAAGTCTACCTATCTTGACCATTTCTGGTGCAAACTAATCCCCTGTTTTATTAATGGGGAAGACAGGCCTCATATTATAGAATTTAACTTTTAATGTTATGTCCTATGGTGGGTGTGTGAATTCATGTTTTGTGTGGGCTAGGAGTACATCTGCTCACTTATAAAAATTTTAATATCTAAAAAGAGAAGCCTTTCAGTTGTTGTTTCAATATAATTTAGCCTGGCAAAAGATTTGATCTTACGACCCTAAAGTTGAGTAAATTCTGAAAGGCAGGCTGTATACTTTACACTGCATAAAGGCAATAGTTGATTCTTATTCCTTATTAGTTGTCACAACCAAACCACACATAATTATTATTTTTTATCATGAAATTTATCTACTTTTCAGAATAAATTCAAGATTTGACCAAAAAGAGAATTATGCCCCTTCAGATTCAGAAGATGGTTATTCTGAAAATGAAAAGCGATTATTGGATAAAGTACGTAAGAGAAAACATGAGTCTGATAGTGAAGAGGAAATGTATGCTTTCTCTGATTCTGACGAGGAATCAGATCAAAAGGATGATTTGGGAATAGCAGACAGTGATGTTGAAGGACAGGAAAAATCAGACGATGACTTACCTGATTCAAAAGCTTGGGGCAAAAATAAACAATCATACTATGCCACTGATTATGTTGACAAAGATTATGGAGGCTTCGGTGATGATGAAGAAGCTGCTCTTATGGAAGAAGAGGAGGCTAAGAATATTCAGAAGAGATTGCTAGAACAACTTGGAGATGAAGATTTTACCTTGGATTTCTTTACTAAACATGTACAAGACGCTGAAGAAAGAGAAACAGTAATAAAAAGTGATTTGAGCCAGTTGTCAAAAAGACAAAAGCTACAATTGTTTGAAAAGGAAAGTCCTGAGTTTTCAGGTCTTGTTGATGACTTCCAAACAAAACTTACTGTAGCTAAAGATAACCTACATCCAGTCTTGGAATTAGTAAAAGATGGCAAATTACCAAAATGTGCAGCATCAAAGTTTGTAAAAACAAACTATGATCTAATTCTAAATTATTGTACAAATATTAGTTTTTATTTGCTTCTAAAGAGTCAGCGAGTAAACATTCAAAATCATCCAGTTATAAAAAGGTTGTATCAGTACAGACAAATGTTGAATAAAATGGAACCGATATATTTGGAAGTAATTAAACCGCAAATAGATAAAATTCTTCTGGCTGTGAAGAACAACCTTGTTTTGGAAGTAAATGAACAAAAAGAAGCTAAGAAACGCAAGTTAGAAAAACTTATTTCAGAATCAACTCCCAAGAAATTGAAACTTATCAGTGCAACAGAAAAAGANTTGTATCAGTACAGACAAATGTTGAATAAAATGGAACCGATATATTTGGAAGTAATTAAACCGCAAATAGATAAAATTCTTCTGGCTGTGAAGAACAACCTTGTTTTGGAAGTAAATGAACAAAAAGAAGCTAAGAAACGCAAGTTAGAAAAACTTATTTCAGAATCAACTCCCAAGAAATTGAAACTTATCAGTGCAATAGAAAAAGATGAAGGAGAAGACACTGGAGTATCTGATGATGAAGAATATGAAGGGAATGATTACTTTAAAGATAACGATAAAGTTGAAAATGTGCCAAGAAGTAATGAATCTGAAGAAAGTGGTTTTTCAGATAATGAAGATACTGTACTTGGTGAAACAGAAGTTGACCATAATAAACCATCAACATCATCTCAACAAATTGTTACAGAAGATCTTGGAATGAAAAGAGAAATAACATATCAAATTGCAAAGAATAAAGGGTTGACACCCCATCGAAAGAAAGATCAAAGAAACCCAAGAGTCAAACATAAACTTAAATACAGAAAGGCTAAAATCAGAAGGAAGGGTGCAGTGAGGGAACCTAAGACAGAAGTGTCCAGATATGGTGGTGAATCATCAGGCATAAAAGCAAATTTGAAAAAGAGCATAACAATCAAGTAAAGAAATGTATTTATTGAAACAGTACATCTCATATTCATTTCATAATAAAATAATACTTTATGCAAATGTGTATTCAATGCTGCCACCTAGAACAAAAAAAACATAGTAAAATATTAAAAAATAATTTATATTTGTATGATAAACAATATAAATATGACAACTTACAACTTCAACACTTTATCTTTTCCTCCTGATGCCACATAAGCTCCATCTGGGGACCAATCGACAGCATACACTTCATCTGCATGACCTGGAAGATCCAACTCTAACTTCTTTGTTTTCATACTCCAAACTGAAAAGGAAGTTATTGAATGCTGCTGTTACATTAGAATAAAGTACTACAACATTTTGAGTATTTTATTTTAGAAATTATATACGTTTAAACTATAAATGGCTGATTAAATCATACTGTTGAGGCTTTGAACTTACATTACTATTTCTTTAAGGTTCGGTAAGTATGTCCAGTGCATTAAAAATGGTAGTAATTTCACTTCCATATATTATGAATTCAGTACTTGATTCTGAAGGTAATTAAAGGCTTTGGATAACATGTTGACTGAGGTGGAGACTGACCGGCGGTTGGGCTCCCAGATGGGTAGGGTGGGGGAAGATGTGTGTATCGCAGACCACGTCACCTCTATGTCAGATGCAGGTTATTGGGTGACAGGGACTTTTAGTTGGTTCAATTTTGACATGCTCCGCTATCAACACATAATCCTAAGTCAGGCGACTTCAACCTGGCTTAGATAATAACAACAAAATTCATACTATAACCATACTTCAAAGGTTGTCAGAAGCATTAATTGTTGTTTATTATGTTCTTAATTACAATATAGTTTACTTTTTTTTTCTTTTTTTTTTTTTAACTTTTTAACATATATATTTATTGTATTATATTATTATACATCTTTTTTATATTATATATTTTTACAATCATATATTAATCTACTATCCATAACACAATGAATCCTAATTTGGGGCCGCATTACCGTGCGTGATTTATTTTTATTCCTCTTCACTGTGAAAGTCAATCGTGAACATTTGATAAGTACAACTCGACCAAGCTAAGTTTGCACCTCGCTGGTATGCGGCGCTCCGCCCGCTTCCCCGCTCACCTTCCCGCGATCGCCCTGTCGCGTCAGTACGGTTAGCATCTTTGTCGCCGACACGCGTCATACGAGTTTTCGTCTACCTATCCGTTGAGTTTTAACTTTTTTTATTGTTCTTGTTAGGTTTTATGTTGAAGTTTAGTAATATTAATGGACTATTTTTGTTGAACTGTTGTTACTGAACGCTTAACGTTAATTTTTTTTTACTTCGAGATAATTGTTGTGGGCAACAAAAATGAAAGGAAAGGTCATAGACAGTGAAGGGACAAACATAATCCTGAAAAGGAAACATAAAGGAAAATTATTACTGAGCAATTGGGATACAAATTTAAAAAGTGCAAGAATGTCCGGGTGGTTTTAATACAAAAACCCGATATCGTTATATTCTAATGTACCTGTGTATAATATATTGTTAAAAACAATAAATGCAAAGTAAAATATAACAAACATTTGTTAACATTTTTAAAGTCATAGCGAATCCTTTTTTCAGACCATACCTAAGCGGCAGTGTGACGTAATCGATGCGAGGTGCAAACTTAGCTTGGTCGAGCTGTACGTANGGTGGTTTTAATACAAAAACCCGATATCGTTATATTCTAATGTACCTGTGTATAATATATTGTTAAAAACAATAAATGCAAAGTAAAATATAACAAACATTTGTTAACATTTTTAAAGTCATAGCGAATCCTTTTTTCAGACCATACCTAAGCGGCAGTGTGACGTAATCGATGCGAGGTGCAAACTTAGCTTGGTCGAGCTGTACGTATTTCATCCGTAATATTGGTACCTGCCTGCAGGATTCAAACACCGGTATAGTCGCTTGTCGCATCGCTTGATACGAACACACCGGCCGTCTTATGCCACAAGCCACGACGACTGGGGACATTGGATGTATTGGCAACTATCAATCAATAAATTTGTAGATGTATGATTACCTTTCAGTGTAGAATCAGCACTAGAACTTAATAGTAGTCTAGAATCTGCAGACCATGCAACCATGTATACAGCTTGAACATGTCCCCTTAATGTTGTTATAAACTTCCCACTTGCTGCTTCCCATAATTTCACAGATTTGTCAAATGAAGCAGACGCTATAATCCTTAGAATAAAAAATATTTCTAAATTAATTACTTAATTAATTAATTAGTTAAAAGTTAATTATACTAAATCTTATCTTATACCTTTAAACGAGCAATTCTTGTGTATATATATAATCTGAATCTCAGAAACGGCTCCAACGATTTTTATAAAATTTAGTATATAGAGGATTTCGGGAGCGATAAAACGATCTAGCAATTTTCAGAAAACGTTGTTTTATTCGTGTTTTCAATAATCAACTTTATGACTCTTCCCGAAATCTATTGGCGAATAATAATACTATTTTTCATAATTGAGAGCAACTAACTGCTTTAAAGACACAATAACACTAAAGCTATTTCAGCAGATGGCATTGTTAAGCCACCCGAAGCCAATGAGTGTTTCGTTTAAGGTTAGACCAAGAAAATGAATTGTTTATTTATATTATTTGTCTTTTTAACTCACGTGTTCATTTAAAAATGTCTAAACGATCTTGGAATATTTCATCATTTTGTCAATGTGTAATTCGTATTTAAATATAATTTCTAAAAAACAATTTATCAAAAACAAACAAATACCGAGCAACGGTCATCGTCTAGTGGCTAAATTAATATTTGTCAATAAAAAATTGTGGGCCCACACAAGTTCACTTCATAGCATGTATAATAACGTCAGATTATGGGTTTGAAGTAAATGGCGAAGGTGTAAACAAACCAGTGAAGAACACGACCTCAGATTTTTTTTGGATTTCAACAAGACGACAACAATGATTATACTAAAAACGGCAATATTTTTCACAAATATGTTAGTTGTGACTGAAAATTAAATTTGGACAGATTCATCAGTCAGGATCGTTAGCTATTGGGCTGGGTGGAGCTTAGATCATTAGCAGCTTTAAAAGGAAGGCAGTTGCTATTAAAAATATTTTCTATTGAGAACCGAGCACCATGTATACCTTGTATCTGGTGAAAATTTCACATCATTTATAAGTTGTTGATGTCCAGTCATTCTAGCCAGAGGCTTCTTTTCTTTTTCTGGTAGCCAGAGAAATAATGTAAAATCATCTGAACCAGAAACTAAACGTTCAGCTCCTTGTTGGCACACTGCATTATACCTGTCCAATGCTCTTTGCTGGAGAACATTCTCTGAAATAGCAAATTTGTATAGAGTTGGAACAGCTTTCCTTCGTTTGCCGCTAGGGGCGCTGTTTCAACTCCATACTTTTTACGCGATTGAGAAGTTAAAAAACTCGCACTAAGAACACAGATAGTTTAACAAAGTTACAACGTTCTGGTTGTTTCTCTACATTAAAAAAAGTTTTACTATAATTATTTTAAGGTATTATATGAATAATATTTAAATTAAACTTACTATCATCACTATATGCGTTATTGTCCATGACAGGATGAAAAGGTCCAGTACGTAACACATAATCCGTGTTTAGTGCTAAAGTGTTAACCCAATGAGCATGACCTTCTAATGTCCTGCATAACACCCCATCATCTGCCCTCCACACCTTTAGTAGAAGAAATTAAATTACTAAATACAGTCATACATACATACATGTTGTTATAATAAACTTAATGTAAATTGAGAAGATACACAATATCCCTTGTTGATATGTGTAATCTTATGAAATGCATAGTGCATGCCTAACTTGGTCATATTGAACATAGGCACTGAGAGCTGCTGCATACAGTCAAAAGTAGTAATTAGGTAATTATTTGTTGTTATTTTTATTAATACTTTAGTTCTTGAAGTTACTTGATTATTTATTAAAACATTGGTTGATTGTTAATATTGATTAAATTATTTATATGCACCCTTCTTCATTTATAAATAACACACTCATTTGTTACTTTCACACAAAATATCTAATGACCCATATAAATATTTATAACTGTATAAGATGGTTTAAATTTTGATTTATATGATTTACATACTGTTGTTTCTTGTTACTGTTTGTTTCCCAAATAAATAAATAAAAATACCTTGATTGTCCTGTCCTGAGAAGATGTGTAGATTAAACCATTACCACCCCATTTCACCGAAGTTACAGCTTTGGAATGTCCAGTCAAGCTCAACAATGTTAGACATGTTACCGTGTCCCATATCCTAACATCACCATCTTTGGATGAACTGGCAAGTTTTCTACATTCTGGGTTTCTGAAGAAAAGTAATATTTTTCAATCAAATAAGTATAGATAAGACCAACAGAACATGATGTACAGTAATGCAACATTTATAACATAAGCATGCCTATCACATCAATTGATACCATGTTCATAATAAGAAGAGGTAAAGTGACTAAAGAATTTTTATGATATGTTATGATCTCTGATTATATCTCACTTTTATTAAAAACAGTAAAGATCTATAGTCTTTTCAGAAACAGTACAATATACACCAATCTATATTTTATTTCATCATCATTTTTCATTTATTTCATTTATTAAGTCTTCATTTCCACATTGATTTCAAATAGAGCACAGTAGCAGGAGATGGATGATATTAAAACAACAACAACAGTACCTGTGGTAAGGTTCCCAGGCCAGAGCTGTTACCCACTGTTTGTGTCCAAGCATAGGTTTACCAATTTGATTACCAGTTGATGGATCCCATAAAATAATTCTTCCTTGTTTGCATGCTGATGCCAGTTTTTTTCCATCTGGCGACCAACTTATACAGAGTACCCAATTACTATGTCCTAAAACACTATAGTATCTTAAGTTACTTAGTTAAAAAAACAAGCAAAATTTTTACAAAATTTATATTAACACATTTTTTCTGGCAGTGTTTACTTTATGTAATCAACATGTGTTATATTTTTATTTTATTTACAATACTATTTACTTGTATAAGACATATCGACGCTTGAAAGGCAAACTTGACTAAGCAACAACAACTGCTTTGTACATAAATGATAGGCAATAACCATATTCGATGCGCAAAAAAAATATATTTCTAGGTCTATTAAAATCATTTCAATCCTACAGCTACTAGCTAGTCATGTTTGCCTTTCAAGGGTCGATATGTAGTGGGGTGGCACATCCGTGACAATTAATCCTAGTTTGCATTTAAAAAAAATTAAGCTATATTCGCTCATTCATCACATTGTGGCCATATTGTTGAAACCAGGCATTATGATGCTATTATTTAAAAATTACACAATACACAAATTATTCTAACTAGTTATGATTACTGTGTGATTGGTTGCAGTTAGGTGCGCTCATGGGCCCATTTGTAACTTTTAAAAATTTGTTATTATTGCTAATAGAATAGTAAATACCTTTACATACATGTAGAGGTGTCTGTGTGTTCAGATCCCAAAATCTGACAGTAGTGTCACCTGAGCCACTAGCCAGTTTCTTCCCGGAAGGGCTAAAGCACGTAGATATCACTGCTTCCGCATGACCTGGTATTGAACTGGAAATTGTTGACAAGTGTATACATATTTTTATTGGTTCTATATTGAATGACAGAGCAGTAAATTTTATATAATCGGATATGAACCTTTTTAGGTTGATATTATCATCTTGCATCAAGAATCATATCTTTAAGGACAATGGTGGCATTTATTTATTGTGTCTATAGACTCCAGCTAATGCCTTAATGCCTAGTGGGTTATGAGCTTATTTGCCCTCTGAAAAAAAAAACTTTGTACTGTTAGACAAAAGAAACAGATGTCTTAAGAAATCTTAGATAAATGAAGTAACATTTTGAATTGCAGACTTAAAAAATATATTTAGCTAGTACCATGTGTACCATGTAAGCTCATATGAGATACTTTACTTGCACAACTTTTTTCCAAACACTACATTTTTATAATAAAAGTATGTGCAGTAGTTTAAATTGAATGAACCCCTTTATTATTGTAGGCCTTGCTGTAAAGTATTTTGCAGGAAACCGAGCTCCATGCTAAAAGTGTGCACATCACCCATCATGTATAGGTAGTGTTTTTCAGCCAGTGACTATAATCACTCATCATGTACAGGTTGCCTTTGGTGACAGGTAACTATAATTACCATTCGTAGCTAAAGAGTTGGAAAAATTGCATGACTGACATGGCAGCTTTTGATGATTCCTATTTGAAATTTAAAAAATCCTGTAGAAGGCAGTTGTGCCAGTACCATGGCACTGTGTGGAACCTAGATAGGACTTTTGTAAAAGGATATAAAGATGAGGTAACAACCTGATTTGATGTAAATGCACTCAGAGTATAATACATAATTAAAATAATAGTTGGCAGTGAAGTACAGAAGAACAAGATTATTTATAGAAATCAAGCCTCATTGTAAATTCATATTTTGAAGTGTTAAGATTTACATTTTTATCACTCTTACTTACTTTAAAACGTTATATTATTTATGTATATGGTAAAAAAAGCAAATCATACCTAGTACACCTTGTGACTGGTCTAACTCTAAATACAGCCTGTTGTTGATATATTATCTCTACAACCTCTTCACTATTCAAGGTCTTTAGGTCCAATGCATCCTTTATTGTGGTTGTTATTTCAACATCTTTCACAAAAAAGAGGAATGGTTTATCTTCCTGTAATGTGTACACAATTCAAATTTTTTGTTTTAAACAGAATCTGTAATCGTTATTGTTAATTTTTTAATTAAAATTAATATTAAATATGTGCATAAATTTAAAGCCTATCTAGATTATTAGTAAGCATTAAATTATTAATGAAGGATATTTTTATTGAATATTTTTACCTCTTGTAAAAGTGCATTACATATCAGTTGAAGTTGATCTTTGGTTATATTTAGGGGCAAATCCAATGGACTTCCCGTTTCTTCTCCAGTGTCAGATTTAAATTTAGCTTGAATACAGCTCGGTGAATCTACCTCCATTATAGCACCACAAAACTATATCGTGTTAATTTTTTTTAAATAATTTGAATTAAGTTCAAGCTACTTCAATTCAATTCAAGAAGCAAACTTATGAGCTTATAGGCAGTTCATAACCTCAATTGGCAACCTTCTTTTTTGCATTGTATGGGCAGGCAGGAGGGCAGGCATTGGTTTGGTTGGTTGACATTTTTTTTTTTATTTGCATTAATGGACAGTCAAAGGGAAGCTAGCCCAAACTTTGTCTACTTAGAGAAAAGTAAAAGTGAGAGGAGTTGAACAATATGAAATTGATTTTTCCATATATACATCTACCTGAAGATCTTACTTAAAGGCTCCTACTAATTTTATTCATCATCATAAAAAGATATATTTTGACAATTTCAAAACTATATTTAAAGTATCAGCATGTCCTTATTGTGATGTTATAGTATCCACTGTAAATATAAGAATGTAAGGTCTTAATTTTTACGAATTGTCTTATTTTGTTAAAGTTAGTAGTGTTTCTTCTGTTTTATGTGTAGGACGGTTAAATTTGACCCCCGATCCACTAACGGTGCTTTTAGGTACCTCAAGCACCGGTCACCGTTCTCGTCGAATCCGGCGCTTGCGACGCCGCGACGAAGGGCTCGACGAGTAAATTAACCCTCAGATACAGCCCACTGAGTTTCTCGCCGGATCTTCTCAGTGGATCGCGTTTCCGATCCGGCGGTAGATTCTGCGAAGCACGGCTCTTGCTAGGGTTCGTGTTAGCATCATCGTCAGGTTTGAGCCCCGTGAGCTCACCTACTAGTTAAGGTTACGCTGGAATAGCCTCTCAAGGCTACCAGCTTAGGGAGGAAAAAAAAATTGAGTGGATTGGGTTCTGTAGGTTGATGAGGGGCTATTTAAAAAACACACTGCTTCATTATTATTATATTGCAAATACTTTGAACACTGTTACACCATTGTAATATTTTATTTTTATAAAACTCTTAGATGTTGCTGTGTCCGTGTCTAGATGAGAAGTCATTGTCTTCACTGACGAGAAGACAATTATTTGTTTTAAACATTTAAAATAATTCCAATATTCAAAATCTGTAACCTTACATGTGTCAAGTGTTGCCTGCCATTGCTTTCATATTAAAACTCCAACATTTAGTCTTCTTAAAATTATTTTGAACTTAAATAAAGTAAATTAAAACCACTTTACAGACAAGGAACGTGTCATTGGCTTTATTTTAGAAAAATTTTGAATATATGAGCTTTGGTCCCATTGCCTGATAAGAAAGGGATTAAATTTAAAAACTTAGCCATGTATATAATCTATGTTAGGTCGACTAGGCGTTTTGGTAATACGTGTTATGTTTATTTTAATAGTGAATTAAACTGTTGTTGCTACATTGCTGCGTGTAAAAATGAAATTTTTATATATATTGTTTATAATGTGGACTATAGTTCATTGCGATGAACACACACATTCCTATAAAGATGGAGAACAAGTAGTGCTTTGGATGAACACCGTGGGTCCGTACCATAACCGACAAGAGACATATGCCTATTTTTCGCTCCCGTTTTGCGTTGGCACTAAAGTCACTATTGGACATTATCATGAAACTCTATCTGAAGCTCTACAAGGCGTCGAATTGGAGTTCAGCGGTCTTGATATTACGTTTAAGGAAAATGTGCCGGCGCAGCAATTTTGTGCCATCGAACTCAACGATCAAACTTACAAAGCTTTCGTTTATGCTGTCAAAAACCATTATTGGTATCAAATGTATATAGACGATCTGCCAATATGGGGCACTGTAGGTGAGATTGATGGAGACCATTTTTACATCTGGACTCACAAGAAATTTGACATTGGGTATAATGGAAACAGGATTGTTGAAGTCAACCTTACAGCAGAAAACAAAGAACGGCTTAGTCCTGATGCAAAGATCCCATTTACATATGAAGTTAACTGGAAGAAGAGCAACATAAATTTTGAAGATCGATTTGATAAGTACTTAGATCCAAACTTTTTTCAACACCGAATTCATTGGTTCAGTATTTTCAATAGCTTCATGATGGTTATATTTTTAGTTGGTCTTGTTTCTATGATACTCATGAGAACTCTTCGAAAAGATTATGCTAGATATTCCAAAGATGATGATCTTGATGATTTGGAAAAGGATCTAGGTGATGAATATGGTTGGAAACAGGTTCATGGGGATGTATTCAGACCTGTACCACATTTATCTTTATTTTCAGCATTAGTTGGTTCGGGCTATCAATTGACTGTAGTAACTTTGGCAGTTATTATTTTCACTATTTTTGGAGAATTGTATACTGAAAGGGGCTCACTCTTATCAACTGCAATCTTTATTTATGCAGCTACATCCCCAGTCAATGGTTATTTTGGAGGATCCCTGTATTCTCGAATGGGTGGTAAATTATGGATAAAACAAATGTTGTTGTCAGCATTTTTCTTACCAGTCTTAGTTTGTGGGACTGCCTTTTTTATTAACTTTATTGCTATGTACTATCATGCTTCTAGAGCTATTCCTTTTGGCAGTATGATTGCTGTGATGTCTATCTGCACTTTTGTGATTTTACCATTAACTCTTGTTGGAACGGTACTTGGAAGGAATTTAGCTGGACAACCAGATTACCCTTGTAGAATCAATGCAGTTCCAAGGCCTATTCCAGAGAAGAAGTGGTTTATGGAACCTCTAATAATCATTATTGTTGGAGGAGTATTACCATTTGGATCTATATTTATTGAAATGTACTTTATCTTTACATCATTCTGGGCATACAAGATCTACTATGTGTATGGGTTTATGTTGCTAGTGTTCTTAATATTGATGATTGTAACTGTATGTGTCACTATTGTTTGTACTTATTTCTTGTTGAATGCTGAAGATTACCGCTGGCAGTGGACCAGTTTCTTATCTGCAGGGAGCACTGCAGTTTATGTGTATTTATATTCATTTTACTATTTCTTGTTTAAAACAAAGATGTATGGTTTATTTCAAACAACATTTTATTTTGGCTATATGGCTTTGTTCAGTTTAGCTTTAGGCATTATTTGTGGGACAGTTGGCTATGTAGGCACAAGCATATTTGTACGTAAAATTTACTCTACGGTAAAAATTGATTAAACCATTGATTTGTAAATGAATATTATGATAAATGCATTAATGAATGAAACAAAATTTTCATTCTGAAATGTTGAANTATTTCAAACAACATTTTATTTTGGCTATATGGCTTTGTTCAGTTTAGCTTTAGGCATTATTTGTGGGACAGTTGGCTATGTAGGCACAAGCATATTTGTACGTAAAATTTACTCTACGGTAAAAATTGATTAAACCATTGATTTGTAAATGAATATTATGATAAATGCATTAATGAATGAAACAAAATTTTCATTCTGAAATGTTGAATATAGCAATATTTTTTCATTAAGTAGCATATAGTACATGTTACTTATTATGTTATTTAGGTTATTGAATAATTATTGCAATATTTGCATTTAGGAATTACTGCTATGTGACAGTTCACATTCCTACAGTCAATATTAAAATTAAATGTGTAGATTTTTTTAATATGGTTGCTAACTCAAGCAATACTATTGTAATTATCACTATTTTTAACTGGCCTCTATCTGTTTTATATTTAATTATCCTTGCATATAATTCTTATTAATCACATTACACTTTAGGTATAGAGAGTATGTACCATTTCAATCAACCTGTAGTTAAATTTGAAAATTAATTAGTATTGTTTGTCATAAATAATCGAATAATCTATTGCAGAATGAATATAATAAACTTGAAATTTTATTTTATGGAAAATAAAAACCATACTTCTGGTAACAAACAACTAACAAAAAAACTCAATTTTTGTTATTATAACATTGCAAATACTTGTCATAGTGGCATCATGTGATGAATATGGGTTCTGGTAACCACTACACCAAGTGGGTTTTTCAACTCTTGGCAATCTCACAGGCGCAGCCAAGCTGGTGCCTAGTGTCAGTAAATTATTTTAAACATTCAAGCAGAATATGATGTAGGACTTAGGAAACATTTTCGAGGTGACTTGATTGGGAAAAGATCCCCTGAAAAATATATGGAGAGTTTCAGGCATGGGCAACAAAAAATAAAGAAATGTGTTGGCTTTGAACACCGTTTCAAATTATTCTTAAATAATTTATGAAATAAAAATAAGCCTGTTTTTGGACTAAATAAATTTGTTTTTGTGTAAAATGTAAAGCAATTCTAATAACTAGGTTTGCAAAAGTTACAATATCATCTACCTATCTGTTTTAATAGTTCTTGTGTAAATATTTTCAACTATTTAAGAATATGATTATGTTAAATTAGGAAATAGATGGATACATGTCCTTTTGTTAATAGATTAATGTTTTGTATGTGTGACTTGATATTTTATTTCAGTGACACAGTCTTATGTTATAACAAGTAAAAATAAAAACGTTTTATTTTAATTAAGTTAGTCATGCATGACTTAAACAAACTATATTTCTAACTTTACTAGATTTTTAAACAGTACTTTAAATTTTAGTTATCATGTTTCAATCTGATGTTAATAAATTATGCCATCCACTTGCTTTGTTTATTTTTATAATTAAGAATTTAATTAATAATACACATATTTTGAATATTAAAAATAAAACAAAAATGTAGTATCATGTATTTATATCACCTTAAACGAAATGAATTTTATTATTATATATCATTGCCACCATCAACAAATTCTTCAACATCAACAGCACCCTTTCTAGACTTCTTGCCACCTGGGATTTTAGCATTAAATGATTGTGCAGTTCTCTTTCGAAGCAATTCGATATCCTCATTTTCGTCAGATTGGTCTGCCCATTCTAACACTAATCGTCTGCCGTAGAGATGAGTTGACTGACATAGAGCATCAAAAGCACTCTACAAAAGAAAAATAATTTGAAGTATACACAATGTATTTGTATTCGAATGTTTTTATTACGATCTTTCAATACCTTAGAATCGGCTTTTGAGTGATAATCCACAAAAGCAAAACCTCGATGTTGGTCTGAACCAGCTGTTAATTTTTTTGGCAGTCTTAATGTTTTAATTTCACCAAAAGCCCTGTGGAAACGTTGATAAATTGAACAGAATGTTATTACTTGATAAGACCGAACATTGTAATACAATCTAATATTAATGCGATAGTATGATTACTCGTAATTCTATATCAGTTAAAACATCGTAATTTCATAATTAGTAAATGTATGTTTTTGTATTATTACCTGAATATTTCGTGTAGCTCTTTCTTGTTTGCTTGGAAAGGAACATTTCGAATTAATATTTTCGTTCCATTTTGTTCTATAGTTTTGTTGCTCTTTTTTGAAGACGCAATGTCATTCCTGTTCACAAAGGGGTGTAATTATTAAAAATGGAATTGAGAAAATATTTTGTTTATTTATTTAATTCGTAGATGGGTGACCATTTGGTGTTACCGGACCCCATAGACATATCACAACTTGAGTGCAGGAATCTTGAGATATGAGAACCAAAACTTAGTTGTAACTGCTTTCCGTCCTATCAAGCCGAAAGCCATGGTTACTTCGCAGAAATAGGCGAAAAGTGCGGGTTCTCAGTATGCTCTACCAACGATCGCATTAAGCTGGCTCGATACTCTAGAGAATGCCACTGCCAATTTACGGTGATTCTAGTAGTACGTTTTTTACGACACCTACGGGAAGAGATGGAGTGGTGTGCCCTTATAGGACACAGCATAACTAAATTTCAATCACTAACAAAATATCAGGTGTTAAATCATAAATAATCATTTTGAACATACGCGTTTCCCTTTTCAGAACGTTTCAATTCTAATGTTTTTCCATCTAAAGTAGAACTTTGTAGCAACTTAAGTGCTTCGTTTGCGTGTTCTCTCCTGTAGAATTGCACAAATCCGTAGCCCATTGAAAGGAATTGTCCTGGATTTTTAGGGTCTTTCTTCTTTGCTATTGTTACATTATGTATTTTTCCGCAAACTGAGAAATGCTGAAAAAAATAATTCTCATATTCCTTTTTTTTTTGTTACAATACTGTACCGCAATACTTGATTTGTTGGTGAAAAAGTCAAGCAGCCTTTTTGGGCTTGGGATTGTATCACCAATATGCGGCTCTGTCTTGATTAGACGGAGCAACTAGTAACCACAGCTGTGCGTTGCTGTATCACTCGATACATAAGATTGTATTCTCGAAAATTGTTTTAAATTTTTAATGGTAGGCAGCGGCTTGGCTCTGCCCTTGGAATTGCAGACGTCCATGAGCGACGGTAACCACTTACCATCAGGTGGGCCGTATGCTCCTCTGTCTCCAAAAGCAATAAAAAAATAAAAATAAAAATTGATTACTTGGGAATGTGGCTTGTACCCTCTAAATTGGGAAGAGCGGCTGCTTTTGCGGCCGGAATAAGCAAGCAAACTTTTTATTTCTTCGATCGGGTCAAGCGATTCAAAGACATCTTGGGCGTCTCGAGTTAATAGGTTGAATTCGCAAGGACTGCTTTACCCTTCGAACCAGATTGTATGACTTGATGCTGTGCGACCAAAATAGAATGCTGATTGCATAAGGTGCTCCTAACAGGCCCTACTAGTTGCGCAAGTTTATAAATTCGGCCAATTTAGGACGTAATACAGAATAATGTATGGATACACCCTGAAGGACATTGTCGAGAAGTTAATATACGTAATTAATGGCCTAGTTTCTGATTAATGGAATTTGAAGAATCGCGAGTAATGTGAGATAAGTTTAATTAAAAAACGTTTTTAGTGATAACTAGCTGTTTGAAATGATTAATGAACGTTGCTAGGCTTCAGCGATTTTGATATCAGAATTTTTCCAATGGATAATTAATTTGTTACTAAAACTGATTAGTTACATACCGATTTTAATGTTTCTTCTGTGGTTTTAAAATTAAGATTTTTCACAAACAACATCGTGTCTTTTTCCGGGTCACCTTCGACGATTAAAGTTTCCTGAGAAACATTTTCTTTACGATCTTCGACTTCGTTTGATTGTATGTTTTCACTATCTTTTTCTGTATCTTCAACTACTTTATTATTTGTATCTGGATCTAATTTCTTTGCAGATTTGGCGAATACGTTTTCGGGTGCCCATTCTAAATACAAAGGCCCACTTTTAAACTGCGAATACGCTAGTTTGTTGAACGCTTTTTTCGCTTCGAATGGTTCTATGAAATCTATTAGTGCGGCCAGTCCATGTTTCGGCATTAGAAATCGCGCCAATTCACCATGCTTCTCAAACATTTTTCGGATTTCATCTATACTGGTGTCGGCGGGCAAATTCTTAACCAATATGCAAGTTTTTGATCGTTTTTTTGCTGGCTGTAATGTGTTTAATGAATCGCATACTTTTTGTGTTCTTTTTGGTATGTTATTAGTTTTATTATATTAGTATTCTATCCTTTTTGGTGTTGCGTCGAGATTCGGAGACGCAATGAATTATTTAATTCTTATAATACAAAAAAAAAACTGGTGGTAGGACCTCTTGTGAGTCCGTACGGGTAGGTCCACCACCCTGCCTATTTCTGCCGTGAAGCAGTAATGCGTTCGGTTTGAAGGGTGGGGCAGCCGTTGTAACTATACTGAGACCTTAGAACTTATATCTTAAGGGTGGCGCATTTACGTTGTAGATGTCTATGGGCTCCATTAACCACTTAACACCAGGTGGGCTGTGAGCTCTTCCACCCATCTCAGCAATAAAAAAATTAAATTATAAATTTTAATAAAGATAATAAAGTTTCTTCTAGCCGTTATTAAATACCACGAAATTTGTTGATCACAAAATTTATGAGATAAGATACCAGACAACAAAACAATTTAAAAGATAAATAATAACTTGTTTTTTAAAGGTCATCAGTGGTGTAACGATATTGCCGGTGTCTGTAGGCCGCGGTCATCATTTACTTAAGGTGGAACTTTGCATAAATATTTAGTAATTGAAGACATGAGTGGATGAAGGGGATATGATTTAATTTTTTTTTTTTTTTTTTTGGTTTCATGTGTGTTTTAATGTTTCCGAAGCGAAGCGAGGGCGGGTCGCTAGTTAGTTA